>SJYX01017434.1:9786-36275 GCA_006410675.1 Oreotragus oreotragus
TGGCTGGATGGCATCACCGACTCGATGGGCACGAGTCTGAGTAAACTCCGAGAGTTGGTGATGGACAGGGAAGCCTGGCGTGCTGCAGTCCATGGCGTCACAAGGAGTTGGACATGACTGAAATGAACTGAACTGAATGAGACTGGATCAGACGGGTGATTTTGATCCTTGTAGAATCTGGTTGATTTCAGCTGAACTTGTTGCTGTGTCATCTACACAAGTCAGTGGCTCTGATGGACTCCCGTGTATAGGGCTTTGCTGGCTGGTCCAATGGCATTGACCAGAATAGTCAGACTCTCCTGAATGTCATCTCTCGTCTGCTATTGGTCTGATCCAGGCCTGTTCCCATGCTGGAGGCTTTGTGTGTGTGTGTGTGTGCACACACACATGCATGGGCTTAGTTGCTCAGTTGTGTCTGAATCTTTGGACCCCAAGGACTGTAGTGACAAGGCTCCTCTGTCCATGGGATTTCCCAGACAGGAACACTGGAGTGGGTTGCCATTTCCTCCTCCAGGGGATCTTCCAGACCCAGGGGCTGAGCCTGCATCTCTTGCCTCTCCTCCACTGGCAGGTGGGCTGTTCACCGCTGTGCCAGCTGGGAAGCCCAGGAGGCAGCACCCCTCGCAAGGGAGCAGGGTTAGGGCCTCTTGATTGGTCTTTAGCACGGCTCATCTTAGAGCTCCTGGTCCTCCTTTGCTCAGCCTTGGGGTTTTCTCTATGCCTGCACAGCTTATCATTCTGAACAGAGGCAGGGGTACCCCGTGCCCGCGTCTGTAGCTCTTTCTCCATAGCCGTCTCTCTGCTGGACCTCCGCTGTGTCCTCCAGCAGGCGCCGCCTCCCTGAACCTCAGTCCCCACCTTCTCGGCGCGGTGAGATCACCATGCTCTTCCCATCCTCTGTCTTTTTTTTCTTTAGTATTTACTGATTTGGCTGTGCCAGGACTTAGTTGTGACAGGCAGGGCTTAGTTCCCTGACCGGGATCGAACCTGGGCCCCTGCATTGGGAGTGTGGAGTCTGAACCACTGCACACCAGCATGTCCACATCCTGCCTTCCTGAGCTTCAGTCCAACGTGTGCTTGTCAAGCCAGAACTGCGACTCCGCTGACTCTTCCCACTCTGTTGGCGGAGTTGATTAAGATGAGATTCTTTTCAGTGAATAAGCTGGATCACCTAGTCACTCCTCTCTGCATGACTGAGAAGCTATTCAAATACTCAACATTTTTAAAAGTCAAATTTCTCACTGGTAGAAACAAACATGGAGCCTAATTCTACTAAGAAATTGTGGCTATTATTTTTAATATGTTTTAATAAGGAAATGGATTTACCTTAGATGTTTTTTTCTTCATGAATTTTCTTAACTTTGGATTAGAAATATTCTAAGTTTGACATTTCTTCTGGGGCATAGCCATCCTCACCAGTTTATTCCTGCTTACAGTGCCTGCTGTGGGGATCATGCTTCTGAGACATCAGAAATAGTGTGAAGGTGGTAGGTCTCTAGCCATAACTCCTAAAGAGCACCAGTCACGCTGCAGACGTAAGAATGCGAGGAGGATGAGAGCAGTCCTTGCTTTCCTTACTTTCGTATTTGGGTTAAGTTTTTAATATAAGTCCTTACTAATAAAGTTCTTAATGGAAGTTAGCATACATATCTAGACAAACTGATTTTTCCCCCTTAACTCACAGTGAATTTGAAAATAATGTTTGTGACCCCAGGCTCAGCTTTTATGGGTATTTTTCAATTCACGGTCCAGTGGAACAGAAATATGAATCATTTGCCACATCAGTGCACTAATGAAATGTTACATCACTGAACTGCCCAGAAATGGCCCCGTGCTCATCCATGGACCATCACACACACACACACACACACACACACACACACACACACACACAGAATCAGCTGTATAGGAAGCCAAAAATCTAAGCCCAAAGCTTAATCCGATCCGTTTTCTCCTTTGTGAAGAAGACATCTGGCTCCCTCTGGAGAAGCACGGGGGCGACGTGTGATGGGGATAGGTGGCAGTTTCAGACTGATGGCCGACCGCAGCAGGAACACGGAAGGAAATGATGGCCCATTCCGCTTATTAGTCATTTCTCGACAGCCTGCCCTAATAGCACCATTTTTATAGCTCTGCGGTAAGTTCCGTTTTCAGACTGCAGTCACTCAGTTATAGATCATCCGTGTTTGTAACAGTTCTCCCAATCTTCAATACAAAATCCAGAATCAAGAAGGGGCCAGGAGAAAGCCAGGTGGCTGCAGGAATGCAGTTTCAACGAATCGGGAGCCTTCTGTCAGCTTTGATTTTGAATTAAATGCAAACACGATAATGTTAAAAACACAACCAAAGGCCATTGCTTCTGAAGAGAGAAATAAAAGATGCGCGCAGAGTAAGAGATAAGCTCCCTTTCTCACTGATAAGGCCGCTCCACGCCGTGAAATTTACGGTCGGCTCACTGCACCCGCGCGCTGTGCACGCGCGCATTCACCCAGCTGGCGAACCTGTTTCTGATCCTTGGCTGGTTGAGCCTGTAGGTCCCGTATGGTTGAACTTGGAGGGCAACTCTCCCAAGCCATTATAAGGAACTTGAGCACCTGTGGGTTTTAGCGTCTGTGGTGGGTCCTGGAGCCAATTCCCTGGGGATGTGGAGGCGAGAGGGTTGGTAGATGGCTTTCTTCATAGAGGAGTTAAGTGATGAAGACGTCTTTGGTACCGAGTTTGTCTTCCCAGGGATCCTTATGGATTCAGTCTCTCTGGTGGCTCCCTGTCCCCCTTCCCAGATCAGGTTCCCTCTCCCGTGGTAGATCATCTCTGCTGGCTCAAGCCCAGTGCAGGAAGAGTTCCCTGAGAAAGCACCTGGACGGTCTCTAGATTCTAGAACCTGCCCTGAATGGGGCTCCTCTTTCTCTGGCCTCAGGACTCTGAGTGCGGCGCCCCCGGCTCAGGGCCCTCTATCACTGTAGCTGTAAATACCCTCCTTTCTGGGGTGCTCGCTGCAGCGGGCTCTCTGCACAGGCACAGACATGTTCCCTTCTAAAGGAGGCAGCAGTGTGAAGCTCTCCCCGGAAGCTCTGCAAGACGCCGGTGACTGGAGCAGGAAGGCAGGAGGGGGTGTGACCTGTGCATTGAAGGGCAGGTGCCCCTATGGGTCACTGGGGGCCAGTTCCTTTGGGACCTGGGGCGGGGGGCGGGAAGTTATCATGACAAGCCAGGGCTGTACCCCAAGAGGCCAGGAAGCGGTGGCTTTGTTTCAGGGTCATTTCTGGGGAGATCTTCCCCAGTCCGGCTCTTTCTCATGTGCGTGCCAAGCACGTGCCCAGGCAGGAGACGCCCACCAGGCCAAGAGAAGGCAGTCAGCTGTAGTTGTGGATGCCGCAGGCTTTACTGGCCTGCAGAGTAGCCGGGATGATGTGAGCGGGCTTTGGGCAGCGTCTGCTCTGGCCTTTCCCACATCATCTCCTTAATCTTGCCAATGACTGTGAGGTCCGTCATACTGCCTCCATTTTACAGACAAGCAAACCGAGGCTGGGGGTTGGTGTGACCTGCACACGGGTGGCAGAGTCACAACTTAGACTTGAGTCTGTCTGTTTTCTGAAGCCCTGCCAATAACCCCCAGACTATACTGCCTCTCCTAAGGCCACATCACCTCTGGCCAGCCCTGTAACCTCTACACCCCACGGCCAGGACACACACAGATGTGAACTGCCTGCCCGTCAGCCTCTGCAGGAGCCACCCAAGATGTCCAGAACTCACCTCCACCACAGACACCATCCGAGGACTTCCGTCTTCCATTTTCTCCTCAAAAATGTCTTTTTCCCTCCAAATATCTACATGGCTCTTCTCTTTACTTGCTTCAGGCCTTTACTCAGATAATGCCTTCTCACCAAGACCTTCAAAACCATCCCATTTAAAAGCGTGAATTTAAAAGCATGTAAATTGGTATGGCCACTGTGGAGAATGGTATGGCCACAGTGGAGAACAGTGTGGGAATTTCTCAAAAAACTAAAAATAGAACTACCATATGAGCCAGCAGCCCCGCTCCTGGGTATATATCCCCCCAAATCCCGAAACACTAATTCGAACAGTTGCATGCACCCCAGTGTCTACAGAGTGGAGACCACCTGAGTGTCCATCAGCTGATGAAGGGACACAGAAGCCAGGGCACACATACGTGTCCATTCCTTACTGGCTTCCCGGGTAGCTCCGCGGCCTGCCAGTGCAGGAGATACAGCAGATGAGGGTTCCATCCCTGGGTCAGGAAGATCGCCTGGAGGAGGGTACTCCGCTATTCTTGCCTGGGAAATCCCATGGACAGAGAAGCCTGGCAGGCCGCAGTCCGTGGGGTCACGAAGAGTTGGACACACTGAGAAGCACATGGGCACACGTGCGCGCACACACACACGAGCACACACACGCACACACACATGCACACACACACACATGTGCACACACATGCACACACATGCACACACGCATGCACACACGCACACGTGTGCGCACACACACTGGAATACTACTTGTGCTGTGCTCTCCTTAGTCGCTCAGTCATGTTGGACTCTTTGCAGCTCCATGGACTGTAGCCTGCCAGGCACCTGAAATACTACTTACTCAGCCATTAAAAAAAAAAAGAGAGACTTTGCCTTTTGCAACAGTGTGGGTGGCCTTGGAGAGCACTGTGCTTGGTGAGGTAAGTCAGATGGAGAAAGACATACTGTGTGATATCACTTATATGAGGAATCTAAAAAATGCAACAGGCTAGTAAATATTAAAAAAAAAAAAAAGCAGACACATAGAGATCAAATTAGTGGTTACCAGTTGGCACCCCAGGGAAGGCAATGGCACCCCACCCCAGTACTCTTGCCTGGAAAATCCAATGGACGGAGGAGCCTGGTGGACTGCAGTCCATGAGGTCGCTGAGGGTCGCACACGACTGAACGACTTCACTTTCCCTTTTCACTTTCATGCATTGGAGAAGGAAATGGCACCCCACCCCAGTCCTCTTGCCTGGAAAATCCCATGGACAGAGGAGCCTTGTGGGCTGCCGTCTATGGGGTTGCACAGAGTCGGACACGACTGAAGTGACTTAGCAGTGGGGAGACGGAAAGGATGAGAGCAAGGCAGCGGTAGGGGATTAAGAGGCCCAAACCCTCAGGTATAAACTATGCAGCAAGCATACACTGTACAACGTGCATCAGAACACTCTTCCCCTCCAGACCCTTCAGCGTCACCCAGGCAGCTCAGCTCAAGCATCACTTCCTTGAGGACATCTTTGCTGACACCACTGCACCCTCCATTTCTGTTCTGGATCAGATTCCATATTCACAGACTGTTTCTTTCAACATGACGCTTCTCTTACTTAGATGCCAAACTCACATTCATGTGATTACATGATTACTAAATCTCTTCTTCCTAAACTGAAACTATCATCATCTTTATTTCCCCCGTTTGATCCTGGCCCATGCCAGCCTGGCCCATTTCTCAGTCCCCAGCCTCTCAACGGTAGCAGCACCACCCTAACCCTATTCTGACAAGTTCCTGCTTGTGGGCAGTTGAGTCTGACTCTTTCCAACCCTCTGGACTGTACCCTGACGGGCTCCTCTGTCCATAGGATTTTTCAGGCAAGAGCACTTGAGTGGCCATCTCCTCTAGGGAATCTTCCCGACCCGGGGACTGAGCCCTCCTCTCCTGTGTCTCCTGCCTTGGAAGGTGGATTCCTTACTGGCTGAGCCATAGGAGAAGTGCCCTAAGCATGAGCATCTCTAAATACAATATTTTCACTGCAGTGGAGGTCACCACAGGGATGCTGAAGGCCAAGCCACACAAGATTTGTAGAGAAGGTTCTGCTTTACTTTTCAGTGAGCTATTTCCTCCCTCAGCAGAGCTGAGCTAACTTGTTAGATCCTGGCCTCAACTGCACCCATCAATAATTAAGTAAAGTATCTCACAGACCTGCATCTTTGGATTCGCTTTTGAATTCCTAGAGGGGGAAGGTATTTAATGAAACAGTCAAAGAAAAGTCACTTATCCTTCAAGTTGCATTTCAAAGAGACTTTGAATGAGCACATACAAGATCACCAAGGCGAATGATGTGTTTGGGGAGATGCAGTGACTGGATTCAGCTCCGCAGATTGTATATAATGCATTTAACTTTTTACAGAGCAAAATATAAATTGAAAAATAAACTCAGTGTTTCTGTTGAGATGTGACTGTTTTTTCCATCAAGACTTTCTGTGACTTTATATAAGAGCTGGTTCATGGCTTAAAAAATATTTAGACATTTAGTTATTTCGCTGCTCCAGGCCTTAGCTGCCCATGGCCTCTTCGTTGCAGCTTCAGCTCAGCTCAGTTCAGTTCAGTTCAGTCGCTCAGTTGTGCCTGACTCTTTGCGACCCCATGGACTGCAGCACACCAGGCCTCCCTGTCCATCACCACCTCCTGGAGCTTCCTCAAACTCATGTACATTGTGTCGGTGATGCCATCCAACCATCTCATCCTCTGTCATCTCCTTCTCCTCCCGCCTTCAATCTTTCCCAGCATCAGGGTCTTTTCCAGTGAGTCGGCTCTTCGCATCAGGTGGCCAAAGTATTGGAGTTTCAGCTTCAGCATCAGTCCTTCCAATGAATATTCAGTGTTGAATCCCTTTAGGATGGACTGGCTGGATCTCCTTGCAGTCCAAGGGACTCTCAGGAGCCTTCTCCAGCACCGCAGTTTGGAAGCATCCATTCTTTGGCGCTCTAACTCTTCACTGTGGTGTGCGGCTTTTTAACTGTGGTGTGCAAACTCTTAGTTGTGGCACGTGGGGTCTAGAGTCCCGTGTGGGGACCAAACCCAGGCCCCCTGCGTTGGAAGGTGGATCCTTAACCACTAGGCTACCGGGGAAGCCCGGGGAACATCATTCTCGCCTCTGCCTGGGGTAATACTGATTGCCCTTCTCCTTTGGCCTTACTTCCTGCCTCTTTCCCCCTGAAAATCAATTACAAACATTTGACTAGGATTGTATGTTTATCCCTCACCGAGAGCCCCCTTCGACCATTTCCAGACCAGGTCTTCCTTTGCTTTTGTCGAGTAGACTGGAAGTACATACCCTACTGTTGGTTTTGAATCTAGGTAACACATGTGCATGTTGGGATTCATTATATTGAACACGTAAGCCGACAGCAATTTGCAGAGCCGTATGTTTACATATCATGTCTGAAGTTAAGCTGTTATCATCTTTATTATAGCTCAAAATGATCTGGCATTAAATCCATCCATCCTCCATGTGTCTGGTAATAAAGCTTTCTTGGAGTCATATCATACTTCAATCTCTCACATGAGGCATTCCTGCTGTGGCCGGCTGGGTGCAGAGGGTGAGGGTTGCTTGTTTATATGTTCTGCTCCCAGAGCGGCAAGCCTTGCCTTTGAGCTGCACACCCTGAGAAGGTCCAGCTTTTGCTTGGGTGGAAAGCCAAGTCAATAGTTAGAACAAGTGATTAAATACAGCGTGGCACTGCCAGCCAAGGGCCAGATCATTAAACCGGGGGCACGTGGAAAGACAGTCCTAGAACAGCACAGAGAACGCATTCGTCTGAGACTAAGGGGACCAGAACTCCCGTTCTCGTTGTGCAGCAGGTCATCCTATGACTTGCTCTCTCTGCTCCATTTTCTCATCTGTTTTATATGGAGATAAATCTGGCAAATTCTAGAGCCCTTTTTATTTACAATTTACAGAATGTATTGGGAGATTAACCAGCTCTTCTGAATGCACCCAAAAATAAATGTCAATAGATGGAATTTTTTTGATGAGATGTTACACAGTCACTAAAATAGGGGTTTTTAAAGAGTAACTAATAATATGAATATCTGCTTTATTGACTATGCCAAAGTCTTTGACTGGATGGATCACAATAAACTGTGGAAAATTCTGAAATAGATGGAATACCAGACCACCTGACCTGACCTGACTCTTGAGAAACATGTATGCAGGTCAAGAAGCAACAGTTAGAACTGGACATGGAACAACAGACTGGTTCCAAATAGGAAACGGAGTATGTCAAGGCTGTATATTGTCACCCTGCTTATTTAACTTATATGCAGAATACATCATGAGAAACGCTGGGCTGGATGAAAGTGAAAGAGGAGAGTGAAAAAGTTGGCTTAAAGCTCAACATTCAGAAAATGAAGATCATGGCATCCGGTCCCATCACTTCATGGCAAATAGATGGGGAAACAATGGAAACAGTGGCTGACTTTATTTTTACTGGGCTCCAAAATCACTGCAGATGGTGATTGCAGCCATGAAATTTAAAGATGCTTACTCCTTGGAAGGAAAGTTATGATCAGTCTAGACAGCATATTAAAAAGCAGAGACATTACTTTGCCAACAAAGGTCCGTCTAGTCAAGGCTATGGTTTTTCCAGTGGTCATGTATGGGTGTGAGAGTTGGACTGTGAAGAAAGCTGAGGGCCGAAGAATTCATGGTTTTGAACTGTGGTGTTGGAGAAGAGTCTTGAGAGTCCCTTGGACTGCAAGGAGATCCAGCCAGTCCAACCTAAAGGAGATCAGTCCTGAGTGTTCATTGGAAGGACTGATGTTGAAGCTGAAACTCCAATACTTTGGCCACCTGATGTGAAGAGCTGGCTCATTTGAAAAGACCCTGATGCTTGGAAAGATTGAGGGCAGGAAGAGAAGGGGACAACAGAGGATGAGATGGTTGGATGGCATCCCCAACACAATGGACATGGGTTTGGGTGGACTCCGGGAGTTGGTGATGAACAGGGAGGCCTGGCATGCTGTGGTTCATGGGGTTGCAAAGAGTCGGATATGAATGAACGACTGAACTGAACTGAACTGAATGACATGAATCATATACAGGAAAATAATTCCCCAAACCACAGAATCCCAGCTTTTTTTAAAAAAAGAAAATATATGTAGGTAGGAAAAGAGGGACAAAGATTTTAGCAGTATGTATTTCTGGATGATTAACTTATTGTGATTCTATTTTTATTCCTAAATTCTGTGTTTGTTTTTTTTTTCAAGATTTCCAAAATCTGTCAAAATTTCTTTGATTTCTTCTCATTACCTCTCAGATCTGAATCTTTGTCAGATGTCCAGACCTTGGTCCCAACCATGCAGACCCATATTCCTTCCCACCTTCTCACAGTAAATGTTTGTAAAATTCTCTTTCATAGCATGAAGTGAAGTTTGTCAGTAACATAGTTGTACATGCAAGATAAACACAGTGCTGTAACTATAATGAGAGAAAAATAAAAGTAAAATCTTGATGAAAATAACATGCCTTTTAAAGTACAAATGCTTGAACTTGATGACCCTGGAGGTCACAATGAAATCTCCTGACGTTTGTTGCAGGTGGCAGCCGCATGGACTTGGCAGCTTCCAGTACAGGCCGACTCAGGCGGGTGGACAGTAACTCAGGTACTGTGACCGGAATGATTATCGGGGGTAGATAGGATTTTGCAAAAGAGGAAAATTTAGTAAATTTCCAACAAAACCGAGTGCAGGCTTGTCTTGATTGACACAGTAGTTTTATATTTGGGAAAGTCACTGAATATTAGAATTCTACAAAAATACATTGTGCTCCTATGGAGATGAATTTTAGGCTCTAATCTCAGTTCACTGTAAACAGGGTTTTCACTTGTAAATGGTATTTGAACGTTAGGCCAAAAGCAAACAAACAAACAAAAAAGGGCAGAAGGTCAGACAGTTCCTCCTTGGGCAGGACTGTCCTGGGCACTGCAAGCCGCCTCCTGCGCTCACTAAATGCTTGTGGAACCTGCATTACCTGAAGCTATGCCTTCTGAGGAATGCCCTCATGTCGCATGCATGTCCCCAGTCTCCTCCAGGAAAGCAGGAGCTCTGGGCAAGAAGCCCCACTGTAGTGCGATTCCCTGCTTGCAGCTTCAGCTCTTACCACTGTCCCCCAGTTCCCTAAACCCATTCCTGCTCCTTGAGCGTGGCGTGTGGAGTCACGCCTCGCTTCAGCTCTTTCCACTGTTCCCCAGTTCCCTAAACCCATTCCTGCTCCTTGAGCGTGGCGTGTCGAGTTGCGCCCCTGTGCTGCTTTGTTTGAATTACTTCTTTTGGCTGAGCTGGGCCTTCACTGCCGCTTGCAGGCCTTCTCTGGTGCAGCGGGCAGGGGCTCCTCTCTGGTTGGGGGCCACGGCTTCTCTTTGTCANCTAGACAGCATATTAAAAAGCAGAGACATTACTTTGCCAACAAAGGTCCGTCTAGTCAAGGCTATGGTTTTTCCAGTGGTCATGTATGGGTGTGAGAGTTGGACTGTGAAGAAAGCTGAGGGCCGAAGAATTCATGGTTTTGAACTGTGGTGTTGGAGAAGAGTCTTGAGAGTCCCTTGGACTGCAAGGAGATCCAGCCAGTCCAACCTAAAGGAGATCAGTCCTGAGTGTTCATTGGAAGGACTGATGTTGAAGCTGAAACTCCAATACTTTGGCCACCTGATGTGAAGAGCTGACTCATTTGAAAAGACCCTGATGCTGGGAAAGATTGAGGGCAGGAAGAGAAGGGGACAACAGAGGATGAGATGGTTGGATGGCATCCCCAACACAATGGACATGGGTTTGGGTGGACTCCGGGAGTTGGTGATGAACAGGGAGGCCTGGCATGCTGTGGTTCATGGGGTTGCAAAGAGTCGGATATGAATGAACGACTGAACTGAACTGAACTGAATGACATGAATCATATACAGGAAAATAATTCCCCAAACCACAGAATCCCAGCTTTTTTTAAAAAAAGAAAATATATGTAGGTAGGAAAAGAGGGACAAAGATTTTAGCAGTATGTATTTCTGGATGATTAACTTATTGTGATTCTATTTTTATTCCTAAATTCTGTGTTTGTTTTTTTTTTCAAGATTTCCAAAATCTGTCAAAATTTCTTTGATTTCTTCTCATTACCTCTCAGATCTGAATCTTTGTCAGATGTCCAGACCTTGGTCCCAACCATGCAGACCCATATTCCTTCCCACCTTCTCACAGTAAATGTTTGTAAAATTCTCTTTCATAGCATGAAGTGAAGTTTGTCAGTAACATAGTTGTACATGCAAGATAAACACAGTGCTGTAACTATAATGAGAGAAAAATAAAAGTAAAATCTTGATGAAAATAACATGCCTTTTAAAGTACAAATGCTTGAACTTGATGACCCTGGAGGTCACAATGAAATCTCCTGACGTTTGTTGCAGGTGGCAGCCGCATGGACTTGGCAGCTTCCAGTACAGGCCGACTCAGGCGGGTGGACAGTAACTCAGGTACCGTGACCGGAATGATTATCGGGGGTAGATAGGATTTTGCAAAAGAGGAAAATTTAGTAAATTTCCAACAAAACAGAGTGCAGGCTTGTCTTGATTGACACAGTAGTTTTATATTTGGGAAAGTCACTGAATATTAGAATTCTACAAAAATACATTGTGCTCCTATGGAGATGAATTTTAGGCTCTAATCTCAGTTCACTGTAAACAGGGTTTTCACTTGTAAATGGTATTTGAACGTTAGGCCAAAAGCAAACAAACAAACAAAAAAGGGCAGAAGGTCAGACAGTTCCTCCTTGGGCAGGACTGTCCTGGGCACTGCAAGCCGCCTCCTGCGCTCACTAAATGCTTGTGGAACCTGCATTACCTGAAGCTATGCCCTCTGAGGAATGCCCTCATGTCGCATGCATGTCCCCAGTCTCCTCCAGGAAAGCAGGAGCTCTGGGCAAGAAGCCCCACTGTAGTGCGATTCCCTGCTTGCAGCTTCAGCTCTTACCACTGTCCCCCAGTTCCCTAAACCCATTCCTGCTCCTTGAGCGTGGCGTGTCGAGTCACGCCTCGCTTCAGCTCTTTCCACTGTTCCCCAGTTCCCTAAACCCATTCCTGCTCCTTGAGCGTGGCGTGTCGAGTTGCGCCCCTGTGCTGCTTTGTTTGAATTACTTCTTTTGGCTGAGCTGGGCCTTCACTGCCGCTTGCAGGCCTTCTCTGGTGCAGCGGGCAGGGGCTCCTCTCTGGTTGGGGGCCACGGCTTCTCTTTGTCACAGACGCCGGCTCTGCTGTGGCGGCCCCAGGAGTTGCAGCACGTGGAATCTCCCCAGACCAGGGACTGACCTGTGTTCCACTGGACCTGCTCTGGCAGGCAGATTCTTCACCACCAGACCACCAGGGAAGCCACCTCTCTACTTCCATATGTACCAGTCCCTCTGTCTGCGGTGTCTCACTTCCCTAGCTTCCTATCAAATATCTCTCCGTTTCATCAAAGCTGAAATGCCTTTGATATCTATGATGTACCATTATTTGTGTCATCAGGAAAAAATAATGCTGCCAAGACGTCGAAGGCATGCTACTGTGTGTAAGATGCATCCCAATTTCTGAGACAGAAAATGTAAATGAAAATGTGCATTTGGAACAATGAAATCCGGTCTTTACCCATCCCAGTCAGGCTGCCTTAAGTGAAAGTCACTCAGTGGTTCTGATTCTGCAACTCCATGGACTGTGGTCTGCCAGGCTTCTCTGTCTATGAAATTCTTCGGGCCAGAACACTGGAGTAGGTAGCCACTCCCTTCCCCAGGGGATCTTCCCAACCCAGGGATCAAACCCGGGTCTCCCGCATTGCGGGCGGATTCTTGACCCACTGAGCCACCAGGGAGGCCGAGGGAGACCGTGTTCCTGAGTGTCTGTGCTCCAGCCTCTGAGCCGGGAACTGCTCAGGCCTTGGCTCCACCACTTAGAGTGATGGTGCTCCTTTCCCTTCACCCTCCCATTGAGGTTCACGGGTAAATTCTCGGAAGACCGAACAGGATAATTCCTGTACAGCACCGAGCTCAGCGTCTGCCACAGCGGTAAAACTTCATGACTGTTTTATGCATTATTATTAATAACGGGCAGCTGCAGCATCACCTTCACTGCGGATTTGTCCCAGATTCTCTCAATCTGAATTACCCCTTCCTTTTGGGAGTCTCGCATCTCCATGCACCGTACCCTAAACCTTGCTAGTCATCAAGAAGTTCAACAAGGTCCCTAGACGTCTTCAAGACACATTTGGAAAAGAATGTTGACATTCGTGTATATTCACATGCGAACACACATGCACGCGTGCACGCATGCACGCACACAAAAGTCCTGAAAGGAGAAGTCACTTAATCCCTGGAGATAGTGGACAACATTTACTCACTGTTGACTCCAGGCCAGGCACCGTGGGAGCACTCCCTGGGCGTGATCTTTAATCCTTGTGAAAATCCTTTGAAGTAGACACAGCATATTCCTAATTCAGGGGGGAAGAAACTTTGAATTCGCTTGCACAGCTGGCGTGGCAGAGCTGGGCCGTTACCCCAGGGTCTCTTGGTCCCAGAGCCCGCGTGTGAGCCTGTGGCGCATCTTTGTTCGTTACATCGGTGTCAGAACCAAGTGTCACCAGCTGGCCTGTCTTGCCAGTTCATGTGTTTCCTCCCCCATCACCCCATGAAGAAAGTTCACTGTTTGCTCCTTCACATCCAGGGATGTTAGGGTCAACAACATTTGATCATTTTTTCCCCAGCAGCTTCTTAACGCTGAACAAAGCTGCACTAGAAAGGAAGATTTTCTGTCCGTAATTTTATTCCCAAATAGTGAGCCAGGTAGCAACAGAGAGTGAGGAGGTGGGGTTTTATGAATGCACTAAGGCCCTGTCTGTATGGGGACGAATTTCTGAAAAGAAAACTGAAATAGCGCTCTAAGAAAGCGGGCATGTGTCTTCATTACGGCAGACGTGTGGCTCCTCCAGGTAAACAGCTGCGCCCTGGTTCCTGAGGAGCTATACAGGAGTGCTGTTCTGCATCTGCTGGCTTGAAGTCAGGAAGCCAAAGGCGAGGTTTCCGTTGGGGCTTTGTGGACTCAGCCCCCGGCTTCCTCTCCCCAGTGATGCAAAGTCCCAAAACAGCAAAGATGATGGAAATTGTAACCAACAGCTTAGTAAATATGCAGGTCATTTTTTCTTTCTTATTGCTTTTGGAAAGATGGCATTACAAATTTGCCAACTCATTTTTTTCCCCCCAGGCAGTGAAAGCAAAACTATCTGTTAAAAAGTGTGTGGAGCTGCCAAAATCCTGCTGAGCAGCCTCCAACATCTGGAATTCAAACTGCTGCAAATGCAGGGAGCAAGAAAGCTATTATCCTGCTGTTCCCGGCAGATAAAGTCATGCTCATTAAGGCTTAGAGTGATATCCAGGGATTCAGTTCGACTGTGAGAATGCCTATTGTCTTGTGAAAGTCTTGCCTCATGCTACTGAAATCTCATCAAAGAGCATGAGATGCTGTCTAAAATAGGGGTGATGTTTCCCTCTGTATATACGTTCTCAGTTAAAGGTACTTTTATTTAAACACGGAGCCATTTGATATACAGTAAATGTTTGCTTACCCAGAACTCAACCAAATAAAAATTTTTAATTAGCCTGTTACTTAGGTGGCCCAAGGAAAGAACCCCCCTGCCGATGCAGGAGACATAAGAAACTTGGGTTCAATCCCTGGGTCGGGAAGATCCCCTGGAGGAAGGCATGGCCACCCACTCCAATATTCTTGCCTGGAGAATCCCACGGACAGACGAGCCTGGTAAATCCATGGGGTCACAAAAGAGACACAACTGAGCAACTCAGCATACAGCCACAACACACATGGGCAGGGTCAGATTATCTCCCTGTATGCTAAGCAAAGGCACTTGCCATTGGGCAGAGTCCTCTGAGACAGGCCGCTATGTATGGCTGTAATAACAGAAGCAATGAAAAGCAAGTCAAAGAAACAGCTCCAACATGGAGTCAGAACTGCCTTCTCCCTGCATCAACAGCGGATTTTCATAATGAGGAGCCTGTTGTCTTACAGCATTTTTACATTTCTTTTCTATTATCAAAGATAGATTAAATTCTGTTGAGTATATATATGTTTAGTATTTTGCACGTGTCTTTGAGTTAGTTCATCAGTTTTAACTATTGAAGTGCAGGATGGCAACTCCTCCCTTCAGGCACACTGTGGGCCCCGACCCTGTGCAGGCGCTGGTGGCAGCATCTGTAACTGATGACGGGCCTCCTTCCTCTGGGGCTTCCATCTGACTTCAGCATCCAAGCCACAACTAAAACCTGGGCCACACTGATGCTAAAATGCGGAATAACATGTTTCTGCCATTAAATTGATAATAAGATTTTGCAGAAAGAATATTCAGTCCAGGGCCAGATAAACAGACTTCTGTTGATCTTGTGCAAAACTGCGTTGCATGGATCGCCTTTCAATCGATATGTCTTTTATAAAATGTTAGCCATTTCCTCAGCGTTTATAAAACTGATCAAAACTATGCCAGCGGCAGGTGAACTTAGGCAACGTTAGTGACATGAAGAAACAATCCATGGATTTTAAAGGGCTAAAGGAGATTAACTTAGCATAGTATATTTGTTGTTGTTCGGTTGCTAAGTTGTGTCCGACTCTTTGAGACCCCATAGACGGTAGCGTGCCCAGCTCCTCTGTCCCCTGCTATCTCCTGGAGTTTGCTCAAATTCACATACATCCATTGAGTCAGTGATGCTCTCTAACCATCTCATCCTCTGTTGCCCTCTTCCCCTTTTGTCTTCAGTCTTTCCCAGTATTAGGGTCTTTCCAATGAACTGGCTCTTTGCATCCGGTGGCCAAAGTATCGGAAATTCAACACCAGTCCTTCCAATGTAAATTCAGAGTTGATTTCCTTTAAGATGGACTAGTCTGATCTCCTTTCTGTCAAGGGACTCTCAAGAGTCTCCTCCAGCATCACAATTCAAAAGCATCAATTTTTCAGTGCTTAGCCTTCTTTAAGGGTCCAGATCTCATGTTCATACATGACTGCTGGGAAAAACATAGCTTTGATTATATAGACCTTTGTCAGCAAAGTGATGTCTCTTCTTTTTAATACACTGTTTAGGTTTGTCGGTATAGTATATAAATATTATAAATAATGCATATGATAGATATCCTATGTATCTATTAATATATATGTGTATATTAGCAAGCTACTGCCCCATAATTAGCAATAGTGGCCAACTCCTAGGAAGTAATATGTTACACTGATGCAGCTACATGTGTTATATTTTAATGCGCTATATTATAAAATGCACAGATCTTTAAGTGAAAGTTCGATACATACATTCATATAACCCACACACCTATCAATTTATAGAAATATGGACTATTTCTATCACCCCCGAAAGTTTCCCTGTGTCCCTTGCCAGTCAGTCACCCCCTTCCACTTTTATCTGCCAAGAGCATCTGCGGTCTGACTCCCAGCACCATAGGTGGGTCTTGCTTGTTCTAGAGCTTTGNTGGATTATTTCTATCACCCCCAAAAGTTTCCCTGTGTCCCTTGCCAGTCAGTCACCCCCTTCCACTCTTATCTGCCAAGAGCATCTGCGGTCTGACTCCCAGCACCATAGGTGGGTCTTGCTTGTTCTAGAGCTTTGTACTGAGGATCGTACAGTAGGCGCCCTTCGGGTCTGGAAGGTGCGCAAGACTTACACAGGAAGCCGCGCTGAGAGAAACGGAAGCGCATCCAAATAAGAGCTAGGTGCGCCACGTTCATGGAGCCGCCTCCAAAGCTTATCCAAGACGTAAATGCAGTCCCGATCAAAATCCCAGCAGATTTTTGCTTTTTGGTAGCAACTGATGGTTTGATTAGGAAATGTATATGGAAATACCAAGAACCTGGAAAAACCAAAGCAGCTAGCTCGCGTTTTCTGCTGGTTTGGTGGCCACTCCAGCTGCTCCCACCTGGATGGTGCTGCGGGCTGGCCTCCAGGCTCAGGCAGGAAACAGAGTTCGTGGTTGCAGAGGCCCAGCCGTGCCCTGCGATCAGGGCTCACAGCTGGGCTGCAGACTTAGGAAGACTACAGGCTGGGCTTCACGGCTCCGAGAGAGGCTGGCGGGGATCTGCTGGGAAAATTTGCTGGGCTCTCAGTGAAAAGGGGCTCCGGCTGTGAACTGCAATTGGGCGGGGTTCGAGGAGGCTTTCCCCAGTAGGCGGCATTGCTGGCCCGGCTCGGCTGTGCTGCATGATCAGGCAGGGTCCCTGCGGGGGCAGGCCATAGGAGGCCCCCCNTTTGCTGGGCTCTCAGTGAAAAGGGGCTCCGGCTGTGAACTGCAATTGGGCGGGGTTCGAGGAGGCTTTCCCCAGTAGGCGGCATTGCTGGCCCGGCTCGGCTGTGCTGCATGATCAGGCAGGGTCCCTGCGGGGGCAGGCCATAGGAGGCCCCCTGGCAGATGGCCTGCAGCCCGGGGGTTGCCGGACGTCGGCGGTGGTCTCGTTCCTCCTACAGGAGAGGGTGTAGTTCCGGGGGCCCCTCTAGCGGGCGCGATACTATGACAGCCCGGGGGCGAGGTGGAGCCAACGCCCCTGTGTGGGCTCTTGTCTGTCTCTTGGTCCAACAGGTGCCTAAACCTCCTCCCAGGGATCTGGAATTTCCACAAAGGTGTCCATGAAGCGTTCTAGTTGGTCTTCTTAGGAGAGGGACTGAAGTCAGAAATGACCTATGTCACCATTTAAATGATGTCACCTCAGTTCAGTTCAGCTACTCAGTCGTGTCCGGCTCTTTGCGACCTCATGAATTGCAGCACACCACGCCTTCCTGTCCATCAGCAACTCCCGGAGTTCACTCAGACTCCTGTCCGTTGAATTGGTGATGCCATCCAACCATCTCATCCTCTGTTACCCTCTTCTCCTCCCACCTTCAATCTTTCCCAGCATCAGGGTCTTTTCAAATGAGTCAGTTCTTCACATCAGGTGGCCAAAGTATTGGAATTTCAGCTTCAACATCAGTCATTCCATGAACACCCAGGACTGATCTCCTTTAGGATGGACTGGTTGGATGTCCCTTCAGTCCAAGGAACTCTCAAGAGTCTTCTCCAACACCACAGTTCAAAAGCATCAATTCTTCACACTCAGCTTTCCTTATGGTCCAGCTCTAACATCCGTACATGACCACTGGGAAAACCACAGCTTTGACTAGATGGACCTTTGTTGGCAAAGTAATGTCTCTGCTTTTCAATATGCTGTCTAGGTTGGTAATACCTTTTCTTCCAAGGAGCAAGTGTCTTTTAATTTCATGGCTGCAGTCACCATCTGTAGTGATTTTGGAGCCCAAGAAAATAAAGTCTGTCACTGTTTCCATTGTTTCCCCATCTATTTGCCATGAAGTGATGGGACCAGATGCCATGATCTTAGTATTCTGAATGTTGTCATCTCTAAACCACCATTTTAATCTTCCATAAATGTCACGTCTTTTTTATAGAACTAATATATTGATAACTTTATTAAGCAAAGTCCTGGGGTCCAGCCCCCACAGGATCCAAGAGTACCCTCAGGACGGACAGCGTCAGTGACTGAACGAATGAATGAGGAAAGTAGAGAAACTGATATTCCTTCGTTTCATCTCTAAACCACCATTTTAATCTTCCATAAATGTCACGTCTTTTTTATAGAACTAATATATTGATAACTTTATTAAGCAAAGTCCTGGGGTCCAGCCCCCACAGGATCCAAGAGTACCCTCAGGACGGACAGCGTCAGTGACTGAACGAATGAATGAGGAAAGTAGAGAAACTGATATTCCTTCGTTTACACAGAAAGCCAATAAAGCCCCAGGACAAGGGACTTGCTCTGTTCACGGAGGCTGCAGCGTCCTCCGGGTCTCCCGAGGGAGTGAAGACGCAGAGCGCCTTCCCATTCAGGTCTTAGAAGCCCAGGCAGGAAAGTGAATGCAGAGAGCCTCTGTGCTTTAAGGGATCAGCCTGAAAGAGAGAGAGAGAGAGAGAGAAAGAAAGACACGGGGGAACCAGGCTTTCATGGAACTTGTCCGTCACTATTTTTCAGGGAATCTTTTATACCTTGACTTGTACATAGAGGGAAATGAAAGATGCAAAGTCATACAGAGTCAACCCAAACATTACATCTGTTTTGTCTTTATCGAAACCAGGCTTTTTTTCTGCATACCTTTCCCATAAACAATGTTGTGTACATTATCTTCTGGCCTTGGAAGCCTGTGGACATTTTATGACCCTCTTTTGATAAAGGCTGCTCAACCAGAAAACTTATTTTCCCTTGAAGTATTTTTTCTTTATATTTCTAATCTATGTCAGCCTCAGAAAGTATTAAACAGAGTTACATTTCTCACGGAGCAAAGGTGCAGTGAGTTACAACAAAGAAAGAACCAACTAGCTCAGAGGTCTGATGTGGGTAATTTCAAGGCAATTGCTTGTTTTTCTTAGATTCCAACTACGTTAACTAATGCACTCCCAGGTGTACAGTGGATAAGGGATATGGGAACTTGGCAGCAAGCATTGGCTCAACAGTGAAATCCTGCACCAGCACTACTCTAATAGTTTTTAACTCTTCGAAAGACTCTATATTTTAGAATGTTTTAGGCTTCCCGTGCCTCTCACAGTTTGGAGGCTGTGAATAATCACATGCATAGCTGCAAGAGTCTGAATAAACCTGCCAAGCAAGCTAGAATGCCAACAGAGGGGGTTTGAATTGAAATATTCCTTTCATGTCCAGGAAACTTATTAACTAAAGCCCTAAGATAACTTTTTCCAGAGAAGGGTGGTCGGGGATAGCCCACTGTTAATGTCAGAAGAGTTGGTGAAAGACATAAACTAGAAAGACAGACAGATCCTGGTTTTGGGGTAGCTGCTCGAGCAGGTCCAGGGTGTCCTGCAAGTCCTGATCCGCCTTTGCCTGTCAGGTCTTCTCCACATGACCTTTGTCATGGGAGGGATCTCCCACGGTGGCTCCCGGCACATATCGGTCATTGCAGAGTACGGAGCAGAGTTCCCTGTGCTGTATAGTGGGTTCTTATACATATATACACACCTGATGATACATTTTTGTTTGTTTTATTTTATTTATTTTTTAAACTTTTTATTTTCTATTAAGTTATAGTCAATTAATAAACAATGCTGTGATTGTCTCAGGTCAGCAGTGAAGGGACTCAGCTATACATATACATGTGGGAATACATTTTTTTAAATGCAGGTTTAAAAAAACAGATTTTTAAAACAAAACTTTTCAGAGGGACCTAAAATAAAACAGGAAGAAAAAGAGAGTAATAGTTACTGAAGTAAGGCAAATTCAACAGAAAGAGTACTTATCTGGAAAAGATCAGCCACCAACTCCTATTCATTAGAACCTGAGCTCCAATCTGTTTGACTTATCAGTGGTTAATTCACTGAGCCAAGTCCTGGGCAATGAGACACACTCTGGCAAGTTTGTTAAAGATCGGAAGTACAGTGTAGGGAGGAATGTGTTAACTTTTATCTCAGTCTCTCAAAGGGATAGGTGTCTTAATAGATTAAGCCTTTATTATTTGTTAAGCAATTTTCCCATGGAAACACAAGATGAAAAAAAGGAAAACTGCAATTCTGGACTGTAGATCCATCTTTAAGATCTATTTTATGCTCGCAAATAGGAAATGATCAATACCACGCTCAGCAGCTGAATTCATTGTTTCGGCTGCTGCAGCTAGAATGAGTCAGTGTCTCATGACCGTATCTGCTCATTAAGTTTTCCCCCCCTAATCGCTTGGCTGGACTAAGATTCAGTAGCGATATGTGAAGACAGCATCTACTCGCCAGCAGCCCTCGGAGAGGAGGAGCCGGGAAGAGCAGCCTTGCTGTTTGTCTTGGCTTTGAACAGAAGCGAGGGATATTTTTAAACCAAAAGTGAGAAAATGACAACTCCAGCTCTGCCTGAAACCAAAAGCATCAAAAGCTGTTACCATGTTTGAGTCTAAAAAGGAGAAAACATGGGGTCTTTTATTTTTATTGATTAATCATTTATTGGGCTGTTATTGTTACAATGCGGTGGTAGTTTCCGCTGCACAACAATGTGGGTCAGCTCTGTGCACACATAGACGCCCTCCCTCCTGAGTCTCTCCCGCCCTCCTCCCCCAGCCCTCTAGGTCACCCCAGAGCGGGAGCTGGGCTCCTGTTCCTCGGCAGCTCCCCGCCGGCTCCCTGTCTCACACGCGGGGTGTCTTTACGGCGCTGCTCCTCTTCCAGTTTGTCCCACCCTCTCCTTCCCCACCCTCCAACCCGTGTGGTTTTTCAATCATTTCTGACATTTTCTTTCACAACGTTCTGTTTGTTCTAAGCAGTCCACGGAGGCGTGCTGTCCCCCACAGCTTGGATGAGAGCAGGGGTCGGCACACTTGCTGTAAGAGCCAGAGAGCAAGTATCTGGCGCGTTGCTGGCCAGATGCTCTCTATCAAAAGTTCTGCAGCCTCGCAAAAGCAGCGATGGACAATGAGTAAATGAATGGGCACGCCTTCCAATAAAGCTTTATTGACAGTTAGTGAAGTTTCAGTTTTAGATAATTTATATGTGTCACATTTTTCTTTTGATTCTTTTTTCTCCAACCATTCAAAATGTAAAAAATATGCATACTTACCCTCTGAGCTGTATTAGATAGAAACCCAGATTTGGCCATCATTTGCCAATCCCAGGATGGTGGCGTTCACTGGTTAGCATTTTGTCAAAAACCACTATGGAGGCTGAGTGTTAGGTGTCAGGAACCAGGCACTGGAGCTGTTCTTCAGCCATTAGTCATAGCGAACCCTTTGCGACCCCTTGGACCACAGCATGCCAGGCTTCCCTGTCCTTCACTACTTTCCGGAGTTTGCTCAGGTTTGTGTACGTCGAGATGATGCCATCCAGCCATCTCATCCTCTGTCGTCCCCTTCTCCTCCTGCCTTCAATCTTTCCCTGCATCAGGGTCTTTCCCAACAAGTCAGCCCTTCACATCAGGGGGCCAAAGTACTGGAGCTTTAGCTTCAGCATCAGTCCTTCCAATGAACATCCAGGGCTGATCTCCTTCAGAATGGACTGGTTGGATCTCCTTGCAGTCCACGGGACTCTCAAGAGTCTTCTCCAGCACCACAGTTCAAAAGCATCAGTTCTTTGGTGTTCAGCCTTCTTTATGGTCCAACTCCCACATCCGTTATGTGACTCCTGGAAAAACTGCGGTTTTGACTGTACAGACTCTGGTCGGCAAAGAGATATCTCTGCTTTTTAATACGCTGTCTAGGTTGGTCGTAGCTTTCCTTCTAAGGAGCAGGAGATTTTTAATTTCATGGCTGCAGTCACCATCCGCAGTGATTTTGGAGCCCAAGACACAAAACCTGTCCTTGCTTCTACTTTTCCCCATCTATTTGCCATGAAGTGATGGCAAAAAGACAGATGCCAGGATCTTATTCTTTTAACATTGAGTTTTAAGTTAGAGCAGCTTTATTGCCTGCTTTCCTCCCTAGTAGTCCTGGATCCTTGGGTCAGTTATTTAAGGTGCCTGACTCCAGGGATGAGGGAGCCTGGTGGGCTGCCGTCTATGGGGTCACACAGAGTCGGACACAACTGAAGCGATTTAGCAACAGCAATAGCAACAGCAACCTCAGTCCTCCCATCTGTAGAATGGGCATTTTTGAAAACAATGGTCGCTTTGGCTGTGTCAGTTCTTGCTTGTTCGTGCGGGGTCTCTGCTGTGGCACGCGCATTCTCTAGTTGTGGAGCACAGGCTCAGCAGCGGTGATGAGTGGGCTTAGACTCTGCGGCATGTGGGGTCTTACTTCCCTGACCGGGAAGTTTCTTAACCTCTGGATCACCAGGGAAGACCCTCGGAGATCTCACTTGTAAGACTGTTGTACGGACTCAGTAAGTGTAAGAAGCAGCCACTGATTGCAGGAATAAATTAGTTGTTCGGTTCAGATTGTTTCCTTAGATTGCAGTGTGCAGTCTGGATTCATTTCTCATGCGCCTAGCATAGCCAGCTTTGGCTGGAGGACCACGGACTTTGGGGAGGCTTGGAAACAGAGGAGGCTTGTGTGTGAGCTCTGTTTGCCTTGTTGAGGAGCATCCTCTGAGCCTTATCAGCTCATCCAAGGGGTTTACAAAGGGCTGTATTCATCCAAGGGGCATACAAAGCAGTGAAGGCCACAGTGGCTGACTGCAGGCACTCAAGGATCCTGTAACATGTTGCAGCCTCATGTGGCTGCTTAACAGCCTCTCAGGGCTTCTGCAAAACAGCCCTTGACTCACATCCTTGAAGCTAGGCTGGCCATTTGTTTGTGGAGAGCTGTGAAGCCAGGGAGCTTAATCATTCGCCCACACTCTAACAGACGTGGGGATGGCCTTACATGCCCTCCACTGAAAGTAGTATGAAACTGGTGTTTTAGCAAAATGGGGCTGGACCGAGGGAGGCCTGTAAGAAGCTCTCTGGGGTGGTCTGCCAGGGAATGCATCTCAGGGAAGGCACACAGTAGAACTTCAAGCAGAGCCAGTGGGTGCGGTAGCTAAGCTTTAGGAACTCAGCACTCATGGTCAGCCTCAGCTGCAGAATGGCTCACGCGGGGTCTCATGCCCAGTGAGGATGAGTGGCCTTGGCTGTCCTGCTTTGGAAGTAGTCCTCAGCTGCCAAACTGGGTTTCTGTCATTAATGTTCATGGCAACTTGTGTCAAATACCTCTTAACCCACCTCTTAGTATTTTCCTTTAAACTTGCATGTTTTAGAAGAGAAAAACGGACACAGAATAATGTCCACCAGAAGGAGGAAAGATAAACTAAGGTGAATGTGTAAGGGAACATGGGCTTCCTCAGTGTCTCAGCAGTAAAGAGAAGAATCCACTTGCAATGCAGGAGATGCAGGAGACGCGGGTTTGATCCCTGGGTCGGGAAGATCCCCTGGAGGAGGAAATGGCAACCCACTCCAGTCTTCTTGCCTGGAGAATCCCATGGACAGAGGAGCCTGGTGGGCTACAGTCCATGGGGTCACAAAGAGTTGGACACAACTAAGCGACCCAACACACACACGTGGATGAGGGGATGTGACGTAGCAGTTATGATGAAGGGACAAGAGCCACCTGTATCATTACTGCACGCTCAGTGTCAGCGTACATAATCATTAACGGAGAGAAAAAAAGCAAGTTGCAGAAGGATACATACAGTGCGACCGAACACACACACGTGGATGAGGGGATGTGACGTAGCAGTTATGATGAAGGGACAAGAGCCACCTGTATCATTACTGCACGCTCAGTGTCAGCGTACATAATCATTAACGGAGAGAAAAAAAGCAAGTTGCAGAAGGATACATACAGTTTGACACCACAAATACAATGCTTTTGGGGCCCCCCAAAATCACTTTTTTCAATACTTTTATCAACATTAGTATTACAATTTTAAAATACTTTAATCATTCTAGGCAAAAACGATTTCTTGTTTTCATTTGCATTTCTCTGTGTTTTCTTGGACATGTTTTTTTCTTCTATGAATTGCTTGTTTTCTATTAGGATTTTCATCTTTTCTTATTAATCTGTGAAAATTCTTTATACCCCAGGAACGCAATTATTTTGTTTTGCTTTTTAATTTTAATGTTATTGTTCAGTCACTCAGTTATGTCCGACTCTTTGCAACCCCACCCATGGACTGCGGCGCACCCGATTTCCCTGTCCTTCACCATCCCCTGGAGTTTGCTCAAGTCGGTGATGCCATTCAACCATCTCATCCTCTGTCATCCCCTTCTCCTCCCACCTTCAATCTTTCCCAGCATCAGGGTCTTTTCCAATGAGTCAGCTCTTCGCATCAGGTGGCCAAAGTATTGGAGTTTCAGCTGCAGCATCAGTCCTTCCGATGTATGTTCAGGGTTGATTGCCTTTAGGGTGGACTGTCCATAGGAGACCTGAGAGCCTGCAGGACCCTCCTGAGAATCTCCGCCCCACTCAGAACTCACCCCCATAGGCTGGGTGAACACTGGTCCCCTGACTCTAGGTTCTATGTCAAAAGGGCTGCTGTAAATGCTACAAGAGTTGTTTTGCGATTTACAGTTGAGCTTGTCGCAGGCTGGTCATTCAGCCAGCTGGGATGTTTGCAGACTGATTTTCAGTGTGTGGGCCTGAAGCTGTCCCCTTCCCCCACTCTGTCATGGGCCATCCCCTCTGTCATTCCTGGCGGCTCTCCTCTTGTTAAAACTCTTCTCTAAATACTGGTGTCCTTCAGGGTTGGTTCTCTTCCACTCCAGTAGTTGAACAGGGAAGCAGGAAAGACTTTCCAGCTGTCATACCCTGTGATTAGCATGCCAGTAATTCCGTTAGTGAGTGTTCTGTGCTTGCAACTACAGTGAAATGGCCGCAGCGCTCTTGAAACACACACAGCCTGAGACAGACACGAGACTGGCGCATCTGATTCGCCCAGTTCTCCTGAGACTAGCTCTTTCCACTCTCAGAATTTTGTATTACATGTGTATGATGACTTTGACCAACATTTTCTACTAGAGAAGCATCCCCAAACCAAACACATTCTCTACTTATTTCTTTTTGCAAATCTACTTCTTTTTCGCTAGCTATCATTATGGGGTATTTCAACAGGCATGTGAAACTTCTGACTATAAGTCAGAAGGCAGATTAATTGCAGGTGAGAGAGAACTTCTGTACGTCTTGTGTAGAAGGCAGAAGGGAAAAGGCAAGCGTTTAAGTCAGACCTCCTGGAAATATTTCACAGAAATGGGATTTTGCAACTATTGGAATTTCACTAAACCAATAAGAGGAGGCTCAAATCATCTAGTTCAAAGATGGGCAGACTTTTCCAGGAAAGGGGCAGCTAGGAAGTATTTTGGAGGTCACATATTCTGTTCCAACTACCCTTCTCTGCCATTGTAGTGGGAACGCCACCACAGACAGCACAAAAGAGATGGGCGTGACTGTGCTCCAATAAAACTTTATTGACAATGACAGGTGCTGGGCCAGATTCAGTCCACAGATGTGCTCAAATGATGTCTGAGCTAGTTTATGTATGTCATACAAAGCAGAAGATATTTGTTTCATCCCACAGCCTGAAAAATGTATGCCTTCTACAGATACCTTCTTTTTGGTGGGAAAGTGGTTTCTTTTCTTTAAAAATTTTTTATTTATTTACTTGGTTGTCAGGTCTTAGTTGCAACGCGTGGACTCTCGACATGTGGCACGCAGGCGCAGTTGCTCCTCGGCATGTGGAGTCTCACTTCCCTGACCAGGGGTTGAACCTGAGTCCCCTGCATTACAAGGCAGACTCTTAACCCCTGGATCACCAGGGAAGTCCCTCTACCTACTTTTAAACTTCATCAGGAGCCTGTCATATTTGTGTCTTTAAATACCATCTTTTAAAGTAACTCAACTCGTTGTGCTGTTTTGAAATTGCCAAGTTGGCTTTGCGTTTCCTTGGCATGCAGTCCTTCCATATTTCCAAGAACTGCCAACATCCCTAAGAAGAATTCTTTAATTAAAACATCAATAATGAAATAATAAGTTCTCACTTTGAAAAAGTTCAGCAGTGGCGTTAAGGACTCTTAGCTGGGATATCAAATATTGGAAGGATTAAAATTTTAATTGCAGTAAAGATAATGGTACTATTTATTTAGCATTCATTATGGGATTGGCTCTTGCACCTCTTCTTAATATCTTCTGCTTCTGTTAGGTCCCTACCATTTCTGTCCTTTAT
>SJYX01017434.1:38461-53632 GCA_006410675.1 Oreotragus oreotragus
GAGATCCAACCAGTCCATTCTGAAGGAGATCAGCCCTGGGATTTCTTTGGAAGGACTGATGCTAAAGCTGAAACTCCAGTACTTTGGCCACCTCATGTGAAGAGTTGACTCACTGGAAAAGACTCTGATGCTGGGAGGGATTGGGGGCAGGAGGAGAAGGGGACGACCGAGGATGGGATGGCTGGATGGCATCACGGACTCAATGAACACGAGTCTAAGTGAACTCCAGGAGTTGGTGATGGACAGGGAGGCCTGGCGTGCTGCGATTCATGGGGTCGCAAAGAGCTGGACACGACTGAGCGACTGAACTGAACTGAACTGAACTGATGCGACTGGCTCTACTAAACCTTTGTGCCTTAAAAGAGATGGATGTTATTATACCCATTATAAATTTGAAGGAATAGAGTATCTAAGCTTTTAAATGATATGTGTAGTGCCCATATACATCTGAACATAAAGTTCAAGAGGTCGTGCTAGATGTGGAATTGGCTTTGGGTGTCCCTGAAGAGCAAATCAACAACTCCCCCTCTCTCTGTCTACCTGAAAGTAAAAGGTTGATCTCATTGATCTGAATATCCCTTCAAATATCCGTGTTTGAAATAATATCCAGTCACTCAAAAAGCAACCACGTGTTGAGAACTGCTCAGTTCTAACAACACCAGTATTTTTCTTTAGACTTTTCTTTGTAGAAACAAGAAACTGTTATTTCTTATAGAACACAGAATATATGTGACTACCTCAAAGAAAAGAACCATTGTTATAAAGACAATCAGTTCAGATCAGTCACTCAGTTGTGTCTGACTCTTTTTGACCCCATGGACTGCAGCACGCTAGGCCTCCCTGTTCATCACCAACTCCGAGAGCTTGCTCAAACTCATGTCCATTCAGTCGGTGATGCCATACAACCACCTGATCCTCTGTCGTCCCCTTCTCCTCCTGCCTTCAGTCTTTTCCAGTATCAGGGTCTTTCCCAGTGAGTCAACTTTCCCATCAGGTGGCCAAAATATTGGAGCTTCAACCTCAGCATCAGTCCTTCCAATGAATATTCGGGACTGATTTCCTTTAGAATTGACTGGCTTGATCTCCTTGCAGTCCAGGGGACTCTCAAGAGTTGTCTCCAACACCATAGTCCAAAATCATCAATTTTTCAACACTTAGTTTTCTTTATTGTCCAACTCTCACATCCATACATGACTACTGGAAAAACCATCAGTTCAGTTCAGTTGCTCAGTCATGTTCGACTCTTTGTGACCCCATGAACTGCAGCACACCAGGCCTCTCTGTCCATCACGAACTCCCGAAGTTTACCCAAACTCATGTCCATTGAGCCAGTGACCATCCAACCATCTCATTCTCTGTGGTCCCCTTCTCCTACCGCCTTGAATCTTTCCCAGCATCAGGGTCTTTTCCAATGAGTCAGCTCTTCGCATCAGGGAGCCAAGAGGTACAAATAAAGCCTTAACTATATGTACCTTTGTCAGCAAAGTGATGTCTGTTCTTTAACGTGCTGTCTGGGTTGGTCATAACTTTTCTTCCATGGAGCAAGCATCTTTTAATTTCGTGGCTGAAATCACTATCTGCAGTGATTGTGGAGCCCAAGAAAATAAAGTCTGTCACTGTTTCCATTGTTTCCCCATCTATTTGCCGTGAAGTAATAAGACCGGCTGCCATAATCTTTGTTTTTTGAATGTTGAGTTTTAAGCTAGCTTTTTCACCTTCCTCTTTCTCTTTGATCAAGAGGCTCTTTAGCTTCTCTTTGCTTTCTGCCACAAGAGTGGTGTCATCTGTATATATGAGGTTATTGGTTTTCTCCTGGCAGTCTTGATTCCACCTTGTGCTTCATCCAGCCCAGGATTTCTCATGATGTGCTCTGCATAGAAGTTAAACAAGCAGGGTGGCAACACACAGCCTCGACGGACTCCTTTCCAATTTGGAACGAGTTTGTTGTTCCATGTCTGGTTCTGTTGCTTCCTGACCTGCATACAGATTTCTCAAGAGGCAGGTAAGGTGGTCTGGTATTCCCATCTCTGAGAATTTCACACAGTTTGTGATCCACACATTCAATGGCTTTGGTATAGTCAATGAAGCAGAATTAATGTTTTTTTCTAGAATTCTCTTGCTTTTCCTATGATCCAGCACATGTTGGCAATTTGATCTCTGGTTCCTTCTGCCTTTTCTAAACTCAGCTTGAACATCTGGAAGCTCTCAGTTCACATACTATTGAAGTCTAGCTTGCAGAATTTTGAGTATTACTTTGCTAGTGTGTGAGATGAGTGCAATTGTGTGGTAGTTTGAATGCTCTTTAGCATTGCCTTTCTTTTGGATTGGAATGAAAGCTAACCTTTCTAGTTCTGCGGCCACTGCTGAATTTTCCAAATTTGCTGGCCTATTGAATGCAGCACTTTCACAGCATCATCTTTTAGAACTTGAAATAGCTCAGTTGGAATCCCACACATCCACTAGCTTTGATGCTTCCTAAGGCCCACTTGACTTTGCATTCCAGGTTGTCTGGCTCCAGTTGAGTGATCACACCATCGTGATTATCTGGGTCATTGACATGTTTTTTGTGTAGTTTTTCTGTGTATTCTTGCCACTTCTTCTTAATATTTTCTGCTTCTGTTAGGTCCAGACCATTTCTGTCCTTTGTTGAACCCATGTTTGCATGAAATGTTCCCTTGGTATCTCTAGTTTTCTTGAAGAGATCTCTAATCTTTCCCATTCTGTTGTTTTCCTCTGTTTCTTTGCACAGATCACTGAGGAAGGCTTCCTAATCTCCCCTTGCTATTCTTTGGAGCTCTGCATTCAGATGGAGATATCTCTCCCTTTCCCCTTTGCCTTTCACTCCTCTTCTTTCCTCAGTTATTTGTAAGGCCTCCTCAGACAACCATTTTGCCTTTTTGCATTTCTTTTCCACGGAGATGGCTTTAATCACCCCCTCCTATATGATGTTACAATATGAGAACAAAGATGTTCTCAGGATATAAGAACAGAGACTGTGGGGACTTCCCTGGTGGTCTGCTGGTTGAGATTCTGCGCTTCCAATGCAGGGGGCACGGGTGTGACCCCTGATCAGGAACTAAGATCTCACATGCCATGGGGTGTGACCAAAAAATGAATACATGAAGTTAAAAGGAAAAAATACAGATTATAGACCACAGCCAAGACAATAAATAAATAAAAGGAAAAGGAAGAATATACGTACCGTGCGTCACAGGGCTTGAATATAACCTGGTTTTGACTCATGTGTATTAATGTAGCTGCTGCTGCTGCTGCTGCTATATTGCTTCAGTCGTGTCCGACTCTGTGCGACCCCAGAGACGGCAGCCCACCAGGCTCCCCCGTCCCTGGCAAGAACACTGGAGTGGGTTGCCATTTCCTTCTCCAATGCATGAAAGTGAAAAGTGAAAGTGAAGTCGCTCTTGGTTTTGACTCATGTGTATTAATGTAGCTGCTGCTGCTGCTGCTACTAAGTCACTTCAGTCGTGTCTGACTCTGTGTGACCCCATAGATGGCAGCCCACCAGGCTCCCCCGTCCCTGGGATTCTCCAGGCAAGAACACTGGAGTGGGTTGCCATTTCCTTCTCCAATGCATGAAAGTGAAAAATGAAAGTGAAGTCGCTCAGTCGTGTCTGACTCCTAGTGACCCCATGAACTGCAGCCTTCCAGGCTCCTCTATTCATGGGATTTTCCAGGCAAGAGTACTGGAGTGGGGTGCCATTGCCTTCTCCAATTAATGTAGCTAGTGATAATAAATCTCCAGAATTTTCGGTGGGAGACTTCAAGTAAAAGGAAAGCTATGGAGAAACTGAAAATACTTAATCTGAATCTGAGTGTTGGAAATAAATTTCCCCTAATGCCAAAAATAAGCTCTACTGGACTAGTGAGGAGGAAGCAATTAAAAATTTATATATTTGTGCTAGAGCCAATCTGTGCAGGAGTTTTATAATTGCCAGCAACCAAATATGGCAAATGTAAACCACAGGAAATTTACTAGAACAGTGTGGAGCCATCGAGTTGGAAGACTCACAGAATTAAAAGGAAACTTGTACACCAGACTTGGGATGACCCAGAACCAAGGATCCAGGAACATTAGCATATCTGGAATGACCTGGCTGCAGATGCCAGCAGCGTTTTCATACTTGTCTCTCTCTCTTTTTTTTAAAGATATATTTGTATATTTACTTATGGCTGTGCTGGATCTTTGCTGCTGCACGTGAGCTTCTCTCTTGCTGAGGGAGCGGGGCCTTTCTCTAGTTGAGGTGTGCGGGCTTCTGGCTGCCGGGCTTTCTCTTGCTGTGGAGCAGGGGCTGCAGGGGGCGCAGGCTTCAGTAGTTGCCGCTCGTGGGCTCCATGGCGCAGGCTCAGGAGCTGTGGTGCACGGGTTAGGTGAGCCACGGCCCGTGGGATCTTCCCGGACCAGGGATCAAACAGGTCGATTATTTATCACTGAGCCACGGAGGAAGCCCTTGTCTCTCTTTTTATCTGCTGTTGAAATTAAAATCTGTTAACCTTTGCCCTGCTTCATTCTGTACTCCAAGGCCAAACTGAAGAAAGTGGAGAAAACCACTAGACCATTCAGGTAGGTATGACCTAAATCAAATCCCTTATGGCTATATAGTGAAAGTGAGAAATAGATTTAAGGGACTAGATCTGCTAGAGTGCCTGATGAACTATGCACAGAGGTTCATGACATTGTACAGGAGACAGGGAGCAAGACAATCCCCCCCAAAAAAGAAACGCAAAAAAGCAAAATGGCTGTCTGAGGAGGCCTTACAAAAAGCTGTGAAAAGATGGGAAACGAAAAACAAAGGAGAAAAGGAAAGATATACCCATTTGAATGCAGAGTTCCAAAGAATAGCAAAGAGAAATAAGAAAGCCTTCCTCAGTGATCAATGCAAAGAAATAGAGGAAAACAATAGAATAGGAAAGACTACAGAGCTCTTTAAGAAAATTAAAGATACCAAAGGAACATTTCATGCAAAGATGGGCTCGATAAAGGACAGAAATGGTCTAGACCTAACAGAAGCAGAAGATATTAAGAAGAGGTGGCAAAAATACACAGAAGAACTGTACAAAAAAAGCTTCATGACCCAGATATTCACGATGGTGTGATCACTCACCTAGAGCCAAACATCCTGAAAAGTGAAGTCAAGTGGGCCTTAGAAAGCATCACTATGAACAAAGCTAGTGGAGGTGATGGAATTCCAGTTGAGCTGTTTCAAATCCTGAAAGATGATGCTGTGAAAGTGCTGCACTCAATATGCCAGCAAATTTGGAAAACTCAGCAGTGGCCACAGGGCTGGAAAAGGTCAGTTTTCATTCCAATCCCAAAGAAAGGCAATGCCAAAGAATGCTCAAACTACCGCATAATTGCACTCATCTCACACGCNCAATATGCCAGTAAATTTGGAAAACTCAGCAGTGGCCACAGGACTGGAAAAGGTCAGTTTTCATTCCAATCCCAAAGAAAGGCAATGCCAAAGAATGCTCAAACTACCGCATAATTGCACTCATCTCACACGCTAGTAAAGTAATGCTCAAAATTCTCCAAGCCAGGCTTCAGCAATACGTGAACCATAAACTCCCTGATGTTCAAGCTGGTTTTAGAACAGGCAGAGGAACCAGAGATCAAATTGCCAACATCCGCTGGATCATGGACAAAGCAAGAGTTCCAGAAAAACATCTATTTCTGCTTTCTTGACTATACCAAAGCCTTTGACTGTGTGGATCACAGTAAACTGTGGAAAATTCTGAAAGAGATGGGAATACCAGACCACCTGACCAGATCCTTCTAAACACTTTAAATTTCTTTAAAAGCACATGATTAGCATCCTTTAAAGATACACAGGTAAGTTATTACCAAACTGATGACAAGACCTCTGAGACACCTGATGGAAGCGGTGGAGCCACGGCTTCCAGTGTTTTCCCTGCCTTCTTCTACAGAAACGCTGAGTCCACGAGAGGCTGGAGAACGCTCCCTCTCACTCTTGTTTCCGGTGTATCTAAACTCTTGGCATTTATCCAAGAGTTTTTTGTAGAGTCCAAGTTTTATTCCTCTGGATTCTTCCTGTTTTGAAAGCTAAAATGAGGCTTCCTATGTCAGTGGTTTTACATTGTAAATGTTCTTTGCAATTAAGGGCAAACTGAAGCCTTGCGTTTCCAGTGCCTCTCATGAAATAAAATCATTTCCCTGGGACAGATGATGAAGTGAAGGCCAGTGGGATTTGAAATCATCTCCAGTGAAGGAATGTCCACCACACAGATACATACAAGCTCATTTAGGCTGGTTAGCTCCTTCATACCCTCCCCAACCCCTTCTTTTAAAGACCTCATCCAGACACGGGACCAAGACATGGAGAAGGACCGAGTCACAGAACCTGCATCTCACCCCGGCCTGTGATCTGGGCGCCTGAGGGCAGACACTGGCACGGACGTGTCAGAATCACAGAAGACCCTCTGCCTGGACCCTGCTCTGTGATGGCCCCAGAGTTCACTGTCATCTGGGACTCAGAGAAGTAACTGACTTATTTTTCTAGACCTCCCGAGGAGCTGGCCTAATTGAAACAGTGTTTTCCCGGATGTAAATAAGTTCATCACACCAGGGACTGACTGCCAGACTGCAGGAAGCAAAACAAGTGCCTGATTTGTAACAAGGAGCCGCCCCCCATCCCCGTGGAGCAGCTGCTTCCCTGCCCCCCAAAACAGACACAGGGGTCTCCTCAGTGGGCGTGAAGGGCAGGGCCCCAAGACAGCTAATGCCTTTTTGCATCAAAGTTTTTTTAATTACAAAGGGGAACTCCTCTAGCATTTAAACATGTTGACATTTCAAAAATAAAGCTACTGTAACACTCTGAAATGTTTCCCCTGGAATCTAAATACTGTTGCAATTGGATAACCTACCAGCATTTTGCTGAAAAAAATACATGAAAATGCTTTTTGCTGAACAGACATACATTTTTTGTGACTCTTTGATCCTTGAATTCGGCTTTCCCTTCCGCTTGTCCCTTAGGATGTTATCCTAATGTGATAAACATGGGCATTTGATAAAAAGTCATCCATTCATCACCTTATTGGAGAAAGGAATGGCAATCCACTCCAGTATTCTTGCCTGGAGAATTCCACGGACAGGTCCATGGGGTCAAAAAGAGTCGGGCGTGACTGAGCACATCACCTTATATATTCTTGCAGAAAAAAAAAATCTGTTCATGAATTGAAAATGATCTTTAAATTTTTTGTAACCACAAGACTATTATGTTTCCTTTGAATTATTACAATTTTTGGTATACAGTTGATTAAAATAAAATATTTCTATCTGATAATTGTTAAATATAAGAAGGTGATGGGAAAGTGAGCGTGAGTGACAGGGACAGCGCCCCAGGCTCATATGTGGGGCTAGCGCCCTTAAATGAGACCCCGGAGCACGGCCTCACCCTCTTCCGGCCACGCGAGGGCACCGCAAGAGGACCGCTAGCCACAAGCCCCCTGAGCGCTGCCTTTCCGGCGCTGCAGGCGGCTCCTCTACTCCGGGGCCCACCCCGAGCGAGACCTTCTAGTCTGAACACTGGAGGCTTCAGCCCAAGATGGGGAGTTTTAATCAACTATTCCTTTGATTCTGGGTTCTGAAAGGCTTTTTACCCTACACTCCTGAACTATCCATGAGGGTTTCTTTCTTCCCCACAGTTATTTTTATGTCTTTATTCCTTTTGTGTGAATTCTAGGGAAATTTTCTTTATTTTTTTTTTTAATTTATGTACTTGGCTGTATCGAGCCTCAGTTGCGGTAACCGGGGTCTTTGTTGCATCGTGGGAGGCCGTTGCGGCGCACGACGCTCCGGCTGTGGCCTGGGAGCTCAGCAGTTGTGGCAGGTGGGCTGAGCTGAGCTTCCCGGGGCTCTAGTGGTACAGAACCCGCCTGCCGATGCAGGAGAAGTAAGAGATGCGGCTTCGAGCCCTCTGTCAGGAAGATGCCCTGGAGGAGGCCATGGCAACCCGCTCCAGCAGTCTTGCCTGGAGAATCCCATGGACAGAGGAGTCTGGCGGGCTGCAGCCCACGGGGTCACAAAGAGTCAGGCACAGCTGAGCGACTTAGCACACGCGTGTGAGATCTTAGTTACCAGACCAAGGAGAAGTAAGAGATGCGGCTTCGAGCCCTCTGTCAGGAAGATGCCCTGGAGGAGGCCATGGCAACCCGCTCCAGCAGTCTTGCCGGGAGAATCCCATGGACAGAGGAGTCTGGCGGGCTGCAGCCCACGGGTTCACAAAGAGTCAGGCACAGCTGAGCGACTTAGCACACGCGTGTGAGATCTTAGTCACCAGACCAGAGACTGAACCCATGTCCTCTGCATTCAAGGTGGATTCTTCTTCTTCTTTTTTTTTTTTTTTCAGAGTTGATTCCCAAGGAAGACCCTCTTTACTCTTTAAATTTGACTTTCCAAAGCAATGAATCAGTGTTTTGCCTCTGCTGGGAAGTTAAATGTAGTGAGCACGTTCTTCTTCACATAGACCTAAAGCTCTCAGCTTATATATTTCACCGAGCGCTCTAGCTTTGTCTGCAGTTTAGTGCTGTGTGTGATTAAAAATCAGAGCTTTAGAATGAAAATTAAGGACAACTGGTGGTGTTGCAGTTTGCTCTTCGCCCTGGTGCATCTGACGAGACCAGGCAGCTACTGGGAGGTCCCCTGACTGGGCTTCCTTCTCTTGAAGCATCTCTGTGGTGAATGCGTGCTCCTGAGCATCCACGTTCGCAGCTGCCCCTGTGGCTGGCACACGAGGTGTGTCCCTGGCTCAGAAGGTCCAGTGCCCAGCTCTGGCCGGCCCACTGTGCTAGCTGGACCGCTGGAAAAGTCTGTGCTGGGAAAGCTCCTCAGGCGGGCCTGGGTGTAGGTCAGTTGCCGGATGCTTGATCCATCACTCGGCTCCTCAGGCTGTGCCCCCAGACACACGCTCAGCAGTGTTACTGCTCCAGCCTCCTCCCACGCTGGACGGTTTCCATCAGGTGATGTGCAGCTAAAGTCGAGAAGCGCTAAGAAGCACGTGGAGGACAGGGTCAGGCGGGTGGGATGTGGAGTCACTGGGGGGGTGCTGGAGACAGCCACGCTTAGAGAGGGGCTGGAGACCACCCCCACGACCTCTGGCAATGCAAGCCCTCCTGCCCCAGGGGCCCTGGGGGAGTCAGCAAACGGCCACTACAGCCACTCCTGTGCTCCTATCTCGTCCTGGCCCACGTGCATGTGTGTTAAGATGCTGCAGTCGTGACCCCACGGACCGTGGCCCACCAGGCTCTTCTGTGCGTGGGATTCTCCAGGCAAGAGTACTGGAGTGGGTTGCCATTCCCTTCTCAGGGCATCTTCCCCACCCAGGGATCGAGCCTGGGTCTCTCATGTTCCCTGCATGTGGCAGGTGGGTTCTTTGCCACTAGCACCACCTGGGAAGCCCTGCTCCACAGTGACTAATGACAGAAATGGAGATGCTTTGCCATGGGAAGCAGAAGTGAGCAGCGACATTAGCTGTCCTCGCTGCTGAGTGAGAAATGGCGATGCTTTGCCATGGGAAGCAGAAGTGAGCAGCGACATCAGCTGTCCTCGCTGCTGAGTGGATCAGGGTGATGATGGCATATGATCTGGTTTCCTCAGATCATACGAAGTGCTCATCAGGGATCATTGGGAAAGAAACTTTGCATATTTTTCTGCTCACATTGGTCAAAATTCTTTTGGTCGGAGAGCTAAAAAGCAAGACAACTTTCATGTGCTCAGTTATTATCTGATATTATTATTTTGTCAGATTACTGACCTTCTCGAACAAAGGGGAGGAGAGAGAGACTTCTCTTGGCAAAATATCTAACTTTGCATATTTTTCTGCTCACATTGGTCAAAATTCTTTTGGTCGGAGAGCTAAAAAGCAAGACAACTTTCATGTGCTCAGTTATTATCTGATATTATTATTTTGTCAGATTACTGACCTTCTCGAACAAAGGGGAGGAGAGAGAGACTTCTCTTGGCAAAATATCTAAAAAACACATTTGAGTGACTGAAATCTCTTGTACGCAAGATTGAGAGAGTAAGCCCATAAGTGCTTCCCCCCTCCTTTTTCATAAGTGCTTTTAAAAAGCAACATGATTGGAAGCAAATTGTAATGGTTAAGAACATAGGCTTTGGATTTCAGTTTCAATCCCAGCTCTATCAGGCATGCGATTTTGGGAATCTTCCTGACCCTCCGCCTTTGTTAGTCTTATCATAAGAAGCGTGGAGCTTGTACCTCATGGAGTTGCCGTGGGGACGGAGGGAGGCAGGCGTCTAAACTGCTGTCCTTCCGATGTTTTCAGGAACACTGTGTACAGAAGGCAATTACTTTAGAAACAGTTAAGCCTGCAGTGAGCAGGAGAAAAGAGCCACAGCTCCCAGAAGCCAGCAGAGCAGCTCCTGTTCTCCATCCGCAGGCCCCCAGAGGCGGGCTGAGCCGCCCAGGCAGCCGCGAGGGTGGTGCCCCATGGAGTATGGGAGAAAGCGCCCCGGTCCCGCCCCCGCTTCCTGGGCAGGGAGAGGCTTTACATCAAGCGGGCACGTCTCAGCATTACAAGCACGGGGAGACCCTTCCGTCTTCAGAAGTGAGAGCCTCCGTCACGAACGAAAGGGCCTGAGCTGGTCAGGGTTCTCCAGTGAAACAGACCAGCAGGGTGCTGTGCTAAGTCGCTCAGTCATGTCCGACTTTCTGTGACCCCCGTGGACTGTGGCCCACCAGACTCCTCTGTCCATGGGTTTTCCAGACAAGGATACTAGAGTGGGTTGTCATGCCCTCCTCCAGGGGATCTTCCTGACCCAGGGATCGAACTCATGTCTCTTAGACAGATGACAGGCTGAGTGAGAAAGGAAAGACGTTTATTCTGAGGACCTGGCTCACGCGGCTCGGGGAGCTGGCAGGTCTGAGATGTGCCTCAGCTGTGTAGTCACTTTCCTCTGACCTGCGGGTCAGGCCTGGAGGGACCCAGCCTGAGCTGGGGGGTGGAGGGGAGGTCAAGGCAGCCGGCCCTTCTCCCCCCGGTTTTTTCTGGTGGACTTCTTAAACGGAGGGAGAGAGGAAGGAACGAGATGGTTAGCGTTCCCTCTGAACTGTGGTCTGCCATACTGCTTCTTTAGACAGAGTTCTGGTCCTCAAAGGTTGGGAGAGGACCTTGACCTTCTGCTCGGATTCACTTGTCATTTGGACAAGATGGCCACAGGCCACATGTGCTACTGCCCGAGCTGTGTCCACAGCTTGGCACAGAGCATTTCAGAGTCAGGAAAAGTGTCCAGCCTGGGTTTGCTGACCACACTGGACTGATCTGCAAAGCAATGTTGAGGACACTCGAGTCTCAATTTAAGATAAGTGCGTATTTTCGGCAGGTGCAGAGCAAGGTATAAGCAGTGTGTTAAAATGTCCATAAAATNTTCAGAGTCAGGAAAAGTGTCCAGCCTGGGTTTGCTGACCACACTGGACTGATCTGCAAAGCAATGTTGAGGACACTCGAGTCTCAATTTAAGATAAGTGCGTATTTTCGGCAGGTGCAGAGCAAGGTATAAGCAGTGTGTTAAAATGTCCATAAAATAATCCCAGTGGACTCGTCAGTGTCTGGGTTTGGCTTATATTTCAAGTCCAATTACTGCGATTGTTTAAACACTCTATGGCTAGTTTGAGCTGGTTACCCGGCTGTTCTGGGTGGACCCACAAAGGAATGCTCTGGCCTCCGAGGCTGTCCAGCCAGCTAAGGCGCTGTGACAAAGCCTTTGACTGGGCAGCTGGAAAAGCAGAAACTTAGTTCCTTTCAGTTCTGGAGGCTGGAAGCCCGAGATCAAGGCGTCGGCAGAATGGTTTCTTCTGAGACGTGTCTCCCAGCCTTGCAGATGGCTGGCATCTCCCTGTGTCCGCAGGCAGGCGTCCCTAGACTCCCCTGATAAGCCACTCGGGCAGCCGCGTGACCTCATTTAACATAATCGCCTCTGTGAAGACCACGTGTCCCCTATGTGGTCACCTTCTAAGGCGCCAGGGGCTAGAGCTTCAGTCTCTGAGGGAGCGCGATTCAGCCCGCAACAGTTCGTGTTTATCAATGATGTTAGCAGGCGTGTTTTTAATCTGTGCATGGATGGAATCAGTGTGTGCTTCCTTCTGGAACTTTTTAATTTTTGAGGTTTATCCCTGTCAATTATGTAGCCCTAGTTCGTTCTTTTTGAGTGCTCTGTAGCATTTCACGATATGAACAATATCAGCTTATTTTTCCGTTCCCTTACCAAGAAGCCAAGTCAGATGACTTTCATTTTCTTATTCTTTAAAATGGTGCTCATTGTCTCATGAGCACATGCTAGAATTTTTCTCCCTAGTCTGGATACCTAACAGTGAAATTGCTGGCCATAAGATGCGTGCATTTTCAGATTAACTGGTATTGGGACGTCCTCTCCACGGTGGCTCATTCATTTACTCCCCCTCTGACAGCCCATCAGACCTCCTGCTTCTCAAAATGCACCAGCTGCCCCTGGACACAATTTTCTACTATCCTGCTGTTTGCTCAGTTCAGTTCAGCCGCTCAGTTGTGTCTGACTCTTTGCGACCCCATGAACCGCAGCACGCCAGGCCCTCCCAATCCATCACCAACTCCCGGAGTCCACCCAAACTCATGTGCATTGACTCGGTGATGCCATCCAGCCATCTCATCCTCCGTCATCCCTTTCTCCTCCTGCCCTCAATCTTTCCCAGCATCTGGGTCTTTTCTAGTGAGTCAGCTCTTCGCATCAGGTGGCCAAAGTACTGGAGTTTCAGCTTAACATCAGTCCTTCCAATGAACACCCGGGACTGATCTCCTTTAGGATGGACTAGTTGGATGTCCTTGCAGTCCAAGGGACTCTCCAGAGTCTTCTCCGACTCTTCAAAAGCATCAATTCTTTGGCGCTCAGCTTTCTTTACAGTCCAACTCTCACATCCATACATGACCACNTGAAGTGACTTAGCAGCAGCAGCAGATAGCATATTCAAAACCAGAGACATTACTTTGCCAACAAAGGTCTGTCTAGTCAAGGATACAGTTTTTCCAGTGGTCGTGGATGGATGTGAGAGTTGGACTGTGAAGAAAGCTGAGTGTTGAAGAATTGATGCTTTTGAACTGTGGTGTTGGTGAAGACTCTTCAGAGTCCCTTGGACTGCAAGGAGATCCAACCAGTCCATCCTAAAGGAGATCAGTCCTGGGTGTTCATTGGAAGGAATGATGCTAAAGCTGAAACTCCAGTACTTTGGCCACCTCATGCGAAGAGTTGACTCATTGCAAAAGACTCTGATGCTGGGAGGGATTGGGGGCAGGAGGAGAAGGGGACGACAGAGGATGAGATGGCTGGATAGCATCACAGACTCGATGGACGTGAGTCTGAGTGAACTCTGGGAGATGGTGATGGACAGGGAGGCCTGGTGTGCTGCGATTCATGGGGTCGCCAAGAGTCGGACACGACTGAGCGACTGAACTGAACTGAACTGATAGATGCTTTGCCACATGGGTTAGTTTCTACCATAGCAAAGCGAATCAGCCATGTGTACACACATCCGCTCTTCTTGGGGCCTCCTTCCCATTTAGGCCACCATGTGTACACACATCCCCCTTCCTGGGGCCTCCTTCCCACCACAGAGCTTTGGATACAGGTCCCTGTGCTGTGCAGCAGGTCTTACTAACTGTCTGCCTTATTCAGAGCATCAGTAGAGTCCATATGTCGATTCCAACCTCTCAGTTCATCCACCCCTGCTTTCTCCCTTGGTACCCATACATTTTTCTCTATGTCTGTGTCTCCATTTCTGCTTTGTAAATAAGATCATCTATACCAATTTTTTCAGATTCCACGTATTTGCATCAATATACGATATTTGTTTTTCTCTTTCTGACTTACTTCACTATGTATGACAGTCTCCAGGTCCATCCAGATCTCTACAAATGACCCAGTTCTGTCCCTTTTTATGGCTGAGCAATATTCCATTGTATATAAGTAGCGAATCTTCCTTATCTGTTCCTCTGTTGATAACTTAGATTTTGTGTGTAAGTGCCTTGGAGCAAACAAATCCAGCTTGCTATGGTGGGAAGTCTTCATTTGGAAAACATGGTGATGTGAGTCAGGTTTGCCAACCAGTCCCATCGTTTTCCCTGTAGGAAAATTATACAGATAAATGAAGTTACAGTGTGAATATTCTTGGATTCCTTGGAAATATGCACAAATTACACAGGTTGCAAATAACATGCTATGATTGAATAAATCAGGTGTTTCATTCAACTGATGTCAGAGTTGAATACGCATTTCTGAACTTCTGAATACATATTTCCTCGCCCCTTCCCACTATGAAAACATCTTGCAGCACGTCTGCTTCAGCAAAGTGTGGTTGCAGCCTCAGTCATGGGCACCTGGTGATTTGATCAGTAATCAACTAGAGTGAAGATGATGTGAGTAACTTATTACAGGGCAATGAAGCATGCTTAGAATTTATTGCCTCCTGTCCTTGCAAACGTGAAATATGGGCAAGCTCATTTTGTAACACCTTGAAATCATTTCAGAGGCAATAGATTAGTCAGCTTCACTCAGCAAGCAGGCGGTGTCGACCATTTGTCACTTGTAGGTGGACCTTTTCTTCCTTTTCCCTCATTGTCCAAAGAATGTGGTGATTTAAGGAGAGACAAGTTTCAGGACTGATTAGAAGGACTGATGCTGAAGCTGCAGCTCCATTTGGCCGCCTGATGCGAAGAGCCGGCTCAATGGGAAAGACCCTGACGCTGGGAGGGGTTGAAGGCAGGAGTAGAAGGGGACGACCGAGGATGAGATGGCTGGATGGCATCACCGACTCGATGGACATGAGTTTGAGCAAGCTCCGGAGAAAGTGACGGACAGGGAAGCCTGGTGAGCTGCAGTCCATGGCGTCACAGAGAGTCAGACACGACTGAGTGAATGAACAACAACGCAGAGTTTCGGGATTCATTTCCACTCACAGACTCTGTATCTTGCCCACAACCGGGATTCAGAAGACTGTAAAGCAATCAGATTTCATTTGCCACAGATGCTGCTTTGACCATGCTGACAAAATGTTATCTGTGTGCTAAATTAGTATCGCAATCTGGCCCCCTGACAAAATTGACTTGAACCTACAGCAGAAATTCAGCAAAAAAAAAAAAAAAAAAAAA
>SJYX01017434.1:53713-74010 GCA_006410675.1 Oreotragus oreotragus
TAAAAAAAAGACTAGAGATAAAAAAAAATAAAAAAAAAAAAAAAAAAAAAAAAAAGAAAGAAAGAAAGAAAGAAAGAAAAAGAAATAGAATTAAATGTGGGCTGGGAAACTACTACTTTTAAACTTACGTTTTTCCGTGGAGTGTCTACCAAGGCTACAACCAGGAGAAAAATATATGGTGTCCGGTTAGTGCTCCCTCCCTAGATCTCTCTTAAAAGACTAATTTCCTAATAGATCTTCCTGAAAGGTCCCTTGGCGCTGGATGAACAACCATGGAAATCCTTGCTTACAGCACTTAAAGTGAGAGTTGCCCACTCTATTCCCGGTTTCCGAACGCTGGGCCAGTGAAGATCATACAACCATCGTTTACACTTGCCAGTATGCTGGCAGTTCCAAAAGACAAAAATATGACTCACACTATTTTCAGTAATAATTTATTGGCTGATGTAACAGAAAAGTTCAGAGTCATCTTTAGGCTGAATTCGGGCGCTCAGACTTATTTATCTGCATCTCTTCTCTTTGCTTTATTCTGTTTGGGCTTTAGTCAGGCTCTTGAGTCATCACAGCAAAAGGACCTCCAGCAGGTCTAGATATACATCCTGTTAGAATAGCAATCCCACCATAAAAAGAATTTCCTTTATATAATGATTTCGTCAAAATCGTAGTTGTATCTTGCTGGTTCAGCCTGTGTACATTCCAGAACCAAATGTGGTATCCAGATATTAATTTTAAAAATGCTCTGATTGGACTTGTTCATCATATTATTACTGCTGAAGCAAAGAAAGTAGATTCAATCTCACATAGATGATATGAACTAAATTAAGGAAGATTTCCTTCTAAAGGACGAAGATGGGTTATTACTAAAGCCACCCTAGTCCGTATAATAAGTATCCCCACACCTCACATGGAGACCAGGATTCGATTCCCTGTTGGGGAGGCAACACACCCTTTTGGTTTCCAGAATCCACCTGCCGGTGTCTGAGACACAAGAGATGCGGGTTCAATGCCTGGGTCAGGAAGATCTGCTGGAGGAGGAAATGGCTCTCTACTGCAGCATTCTTGCCTGGGAAATCCCATGCACAGAGCAGCCTGGCAGGCTGCAGTCAGTGGGCCCCACAGAGTCGGACAGGACGGGGCACACACAGTAAAGAACGAAGGATGGGCGATGCGCCGGAAACGTCAGCCGACCAGCCAGCAGGGGTGTCCACCTGTTGAGAATGGAGATGAAAGTGAAGGAAAGTGAAGTCGCTCAGTCGTGCCCGACTCTTTGCGGCCCCGTGGACAGTAGCCTGCATCAGGGTCCTCCACCCATGGGATTTCCAGGCAAGAGCACTGGAGTGGGTTGCCATTGCCTTCTCCAGGGACTCTTCCTGACCCAGGGATCAAACCCAAGTCTCCCGCATTGTAGACAGACGCTTTACCGTCTGAGCCATCCTGAGAATGGAGATGGGAAGCCCGCTAACATGAAAACCGCCGCATCCCTGACATTTTCTCTCTCCAGCTCTCTAGTGGAACAATCAAACTATGGCCACCGTATCCGCCCTTGGAAGAGGACCTCGTAAAGCCGCTTCCTTACGACCTACTAGCCAGTGCCTTCCTTCAAAAGAGGCTCATACAACTCAGTTCAGCATGGACCTTACATTGAAAACTATTGCAAGGTCCTTGCATTTGATTCTGGATGATGACACTGAATGTTACCAGTGACCCCAACAGATTCTAAAGGAAGGAAGAAGTTCCAGGGTTCACGTAAGGCATTTTGAACCTGTTTAAAGAGAGCTTGAGTTTAAGAGTGCTTACATTTTTAAGCACCAAACTGAAAAGAGGAGAAATGCTGGTTTTAAATTTTAATGTTAGGGAAATGAGCTCTGTCAGGAGGTCTAAGGTTGCTCGGCCTGTGGAGGAATGTGAGCACATTCAGACTTTAAATTCCCCCTAAATGCCACAGGAGCCATTTTACCTCAGTCACGTCGAAAGTAAAGAAGGAGATAGTGCAATTTCCAGGAGGAAAACCTTAGCTTAGAAGGCATGCCTCCCTGCCCCCATATGGATTCTGCGCTGTACTCGTGAACCTTAGAAGCCAGAGGGTTTATTCGAAAGCTCAAAGGTGTGTGCCCATGCCGCAAAGCTGAGATTTTAATTCTCTCTCTTGGAAGATGAATACGAAAGAAGAAGAGGTTTGAGAAAGATGAAAAGACGAATTGAGTTTCAAAGAAGAAGGTGACCCTAAAGTTTAATACTGTGGCTCATCTTAATTAAATAAGGATTCAGATACACACTTACTATCAATGAGGACATTTCAAAGAGAGATGCTGCTCCTTGAAAAGGGGGTAATATACGTAGCCCCTATTATTTCTTTTCTGCAATTCCTTTAGTGGTCGTAAAAGGGGACCTATACAAAAATGACCCCCTCAGGGTTCTCATAACACTTCAATCATATGCCTGTTATAGAAATTCATTCATTCACTCACTCACCCACTTGTTTAAGAAATATTTATTGAGTATCAGCTATAGTCCAGGTACTGTGGACTCATCAAGGAGCAAGACAGACAAAGCTAATGCTCTCCTAGATCTGACAGTTGACACTCAAATAAAGCCAAGTACGCAAGAGCTCCCCTGGTGGGCCACTGGTTAAGAATCTGCCTTGCAATGCAGGGGTCAGGGTTCAGTCCCTGGCAGGGGATCAAAGATCCCACCTGCCACAGAATAACTGAGCCTGAGTGCCACAGCTAGAGAGTCTCTGCTCTACGACGAGAGATGCAGCAAAATAAATTATTTTTTAAAAAAGAAGCAAGTAAACAAAGCAGATATACAAAACAATTATGAAACAACTAATCCAATTTCTATACTGTTACTTTAAGAAAGGAGAGGGGAGTTCTATTCTAGATTTAAAATGACGTAATCAAATGCAAACTGTGGGCCTTGATTTGATTCGAGGTTTAACATATCGATTGAAAAAGATGACTGGAAACAATTGGAGAAATTTGAATGTGCCCTGGATATTGATGATGTTAAGGCAAAGCTGGGCTGCCCTGGGGCCTCACTTGGTCAAGAATCCACCTGCAATGCGGGAGACCCGGGTTCGATTCTTGGGTTGCGAAGATCCACCAGAGAAGGCATAGGCTACCCACTCCAGTATTCTGGCCTGGAGAATCCCATGGACAGAGGAGCCTGGCGGGCTACCGNAGGCAAAGCTGGGCTGCCCTGGGGCCTCACTTGGTCAAGAATCCACCTGCAATGCGGGAGACCCGGGTTCGATTCTTGGGTTGCGAAGATCCACCAGAGAAGGCATAGGCTACCCACTCCAGTATTCTGGCCTGGAGAATCCCATGGACAGAGGAGCCTGGCGGGCTACAGTCCGTGGGGTCACAGAGTCGGACACGACTGAGCAACTTTCATTTACTCACTCAGAGAACGGTTGTGTGTGTGTTTTCTGTACATGTAGTGCAATTATGAAGCAAAATGTCTTTAGTTTTTCGAGGTTTATGCGATTCATGGGGTCGCAAAGAGTCAGACACGACTGAGCGACTGAACTGAACTGAACTGAATACACAGGGTAAGGTTTCCCAGGTGGCGCTAGTGGTATAGAACTTGCCTGCCAGCGCAGGAGGCATGAGACACAGATTCGATCCCTGGGTGGGAATATCCCCTGGAGGCGGGCATGGCAACCCACTCCAGTATTCTCGCCTGGGGAACCCCAGAGACAGAGGGGCCTGGCACGTTACAGTCCATGGGGTCGCAAAGAGTCAGACTTAGCGTGCACACACACACACACACAAGATAAAATGTCAGATAGTTGCAACTTTGCTTAAAAGTGCGTGTGTGTGAAGTTGCTTCAGTTGTGCCCGACTCTTTGCAACCCTATGGACTATAGCCTGCCAGGCTCCTCTGTCCATGGGATTCTCCAATATTCTCAAGAATACTGGGTTGCCATGACGTCCTCCAGGAGATTTTCCCCATCCAGAGACTGAAGCTGCAGCTCCTGCAGCTCCTGCATTACCAGTGGAATCTTTACCACTGAGCCATCGGGGAAGGCCTTGCTTAAAAGTATTCAACAATAAAAAGGTAAATTTAAAACTGGCACAATATTAAATCTTGTTGATGTCTAGACGAGACACCATTATGATTGCCTCACTTCTGTTCTGTGTGCTGGGACGTTTTTGTAACAGACATACAAGTTCTGGTTATTGTACTATGTAAGACAGAATCCGAGGGCTGAGATAAAATGATGCGTTGCTTGTCGCGAGTCTGAGTGGTCAGGAAAGACATGATGAGAGGTGACTAGCAGGTGACTTCCAATGTGAGACGTGAAGGAAGAGAATGAACTGCTGCCTTGGGCAGGGAGGTACTTCTGACAAAGAGGACAGCGTGTTCCAAGACATGATGACTTACTCTCAGATTGCATCCATCACAAGGAATCCAGTTTTTAAAAAAAGCTATTAGAACTAGAAAATAAGTTAAACAAGGTTGCAGGGGACAGAATCAATACACAAAGAATAACTATACTTAGCAAGAAAAAGCAATATATAAAATATAGTGAATAAAAGATCCAAGGAGGAAATTTAGAATTTCATTTGTGATAAGATCAAAAGAATAAAATTCTTAGAATTTGATTTAACAAAATAAGCATAAAACTCACACTCTAAAAACTATAACGCATTGTTGAAAGTAACTAAAGGAGACCTAAATAAATGGAAAGGCAGTTCTTGCTTATGGATTGGAAGACAGAACCTTGTTAAGAAGGTGGTCCTCCACATTGATTTATAAATTCAATCCTTGGGGCACTATAGCTTGTTTTCATCAGAGCTCTATACTTTACTCAGCAAAACACTTTCCTAAATAAATTATTAAATCCAAGCATGTTCAAAAGCTGAGTAAATAGTGGAAGCAGCAGTATTTGATTGAATGCCAATGGTTAAAAAATTGAGTAATGAAGTTTGTATTTTCAAGATGTACTACATGAGTACCAAACAAAAGTATGCTTATCATACCTAAATAAAATCCTGATTTCATAAGAACTTTGTGTATTGATTTTATTCATTCATTAGCTTCCAAATCATTTTTATCCAAAATAGCATGTAAGTGATTATAAATATCCACGCAACAAAATTTTATTAGGCATTTGTGGGCCAAATACTCTGTTAAAAATAGGGGATTAAAAAAAAAGATAAGACATAATCCCTCTCCTCAAAGTTTCAATAATTTGTACACAATTTTAATTTATCTCATGGTTAATAGCTCACGGACTAGCTTATCCATCTTGGGCAAGTTAGTTCTGTCTGTTTGTGTGTGTGTATTAGTTTACTATGGACAATTTCAAACGTACACCAAAGTTGGGAGAATTGTGTAATAAACCCCATGCATCTACCAACCAGATTCAGTCATTTTTAGCCAAATATATTATATTGTTTTCTTAATGTCCTCTTTGCCCCTCACCCCTTAACAACTGGATTCTTTTGAAACCCATCCTAGACATCATATTATTTTCATCTATCAGCACTTCCTTATTGCTGTGCAGTCACCAAGGCATGATCAATTCTGTGACCCCACGGCCTGCAGCACGTCAGGCCTCCCTATCCATCACCATCTCCTGGAGTTTGCTCAAACTCATGTCCATTGAGTCGGTGATGCCATCCAACCATCTCATCCTCTGTCATCCCCTTCTCCTGCCTTCAATCTTTCCCAGCATCAGGGTCTTTTCAAATAAGTCAGCTCTTCACATGAGATAGAAAAAGTATTGGAGCTTCAGCTTCAGCATCAGTCCTTCCAACGAACACCCAGGACTGATCTCCTTTAGGATGGCCTGGTTGGATCTCCTTGCAGTCCAAGGGACTCTCAAGAGTCTTCTCCAACACCACAGTTCTTTGGTGCTCAGCATCTGTTCTTTGGTGCTCAGCTTTCTTTACAGTCTAATTTTCACATCCATTCCTGACTACTAGAAAAACCATAGCCTTGACTAGACAGACCTTTGTCAACAAAGTAATGTCTCTGCTTTTGAATATGCTGTCTAGGTTGGTCATAGGTTTTCTTCCAAGGAGCAAGTGTCTTTTAGTTTCATGGCTGCAGTCACCATCTGCAGTGATTTTAGAGCCCAAAAAAATAAAGTCTGACACTGTTTCCATTGTTTCCCCCTCTATTTGCCATGAAGTGATGGGACTGGATGTCATGATCTTAGTTTTTTGAATTTGAACTTTAAGCCAACTTTTTTACTTTCCTCTTTCATTAAGAGGCTTTTTAGTTCTTGTTCACTTTCTGCCATTGAAGTGACATCATCTGCATAGCTGAGGTTATTGATATTTCCCCCAGCAATCTTGATTCCAGATTTTGCTTCATTGATGTACTCTCATGGTGTACTCTGCATATAAGTTAAATAAGCAGGGTGACAATAAACAGCCTGACATATTTCTTTCCCATTTTTGAACCAGTCTGTTGTTCCATGTCCACTTCTAAATGTTGCTTCTTGTCCTGAATCAACACTTCCTTCAGTTCAGTTCAGTCACTCAGTCATGTCTGACTCTTTGCGACCCCATGAATAACAGCACGCCAGGCCTCCCTGTCCATCACCAGCTCCCGGAGTTCACTCAGACTCATGTCCATCGAGTCCGTGATGCCATCCAGCCATCTCATCCTCAGTCGTCCCCTTCTTCTCCTGCCCCCAATCCCTCCCAGCATCAGAGTCTTTTCANATAAGGCCTCCCCAGACAGCCATTTTGCTTTTTTGCATTTCTTTTCCATGGGAATGGTCTTGATCCCTGTCTCCTGTATAATGTCATGAACCTTCATCATAGTTCATCAGGCATTCTGTCTATCAGATCTTGTCCCTTAAACATATTTATCACTTCTACTGTATAATCATAAGGGATTTGATTTAGGTCATACCTGAATGGTCTAATGTTTTTCCCTACTTTCTTCAATTTGAGTCTGAATTTGGCAGTAAGGAATTCATGATCTGAGCCACAGTCAGCTCCTGGTCTTGTTTTTGTTGACTGTATAGAGCTTCTCCATCTTTGGCTGCAAAGAATATAATCAATCTGATTTCGGTATTTCCCATCTGGTGATGTCCATGTGTAGAGTCTTCTCTTGTGTTGTTGGAAGAGCATGTTTACTATGACCAGTGCATTTTCTTGGCAAAACTCTGTTAGTCTTTGCCCTGCTTCATTTCACATTCCAAGGCCAAATTTGCCTGGTACTCCAGGTATTTCCTGACTTCCTACTTTTGCATTCCAGTCCCCTATAATGAAAAGGACATCTTTTTTGNCCATGTGTAGAGTCTTCTCTTGTGTTGTTGGAAGAGCATGTTTACTATGACCAGTGCATTTTCTTGGCAAAACTCTGTTAGTCTTTGCCCTGCTTCATTTCACATTCCAAGGCCAAATTTGCCTGGTACTCCAGGTATTTCCTGACTTCCTACTTTTGCATTCCAGTCCCCTATAATGAAAAGGACATCTTTTTTGGGTGTTAGTTCTAAAAGGTCTTGTAGGTCTTCATAGAACTGTTCAACTTCAGCTTCTTCAGCGTTACTGGTTGGGGCATAGACTTGGATTACCGTGACATTGAATGGTTTGCCTTGGAAATGAACAGAGATCATTCTGTAGTTTTTGAGGGTGCATCCAAGTACTGCATTTCGGACTCTTTTGTTGACCATCATGGCTATTCCATTTCTTCTAAGGGATTCCTGAACACAGTAGTAGATATAATGGTCATCTGAGTTAAACTCACCCATTCCAGTCCATTTTAGTTCGCTGATTCCTAGAATGTCAACGTTCACTCTTGCCATCTCTTGTTTGACCACTTCCAATTTGCCTTGATTCATGGAACTGACATTCCAGGTTCCTATGCAATACTGCTCTTTACAGCATCGGATCTTGCTTCTGTTACCAGTCACATCCACAACTGGATATATTTTTTTTTTGCTTTGGCTCCATCCCTTTTTTTGGAGTTATTTCTCCATTGAACTCCAGTAGCATATTGGGCACCTACTGACCTGGGGAGTTCATCTTTCAGTATCCTATCATTTTGTCTTTTCATACTGTTCATGGGCTTCTCAAAGCAAGAATACTGAAGTGGTTTGCCATTCCCTTCTCCAGTAGACCACATTCTGTCAGACCTCTCTACCATGACCCACTCATCTTGGGTTGCCCCACGGACATGGCTTAGTTTCAATGAGTTAGATAAGGCTGTGGTCCTAGTGTGATTAGATTAACTAGTTTTCTGTGATTATGGTTTCAGTGTGTCTGCCCTCTGATGCCCTCTTGTAACACCTACCATCTTGCTTGGGTTTCTCTTACCTTGGGTGTGGGGTGTCTGTTCACAGCTGCTCCAGCAAACCGCAACTGCTTCTCCTTACCTTGGTTGAAGGGTATCTCCTCACCGCTGCCCCTCCTGACATTGCATCTCTTAAATTTAATATAGTGCTAGTACTAGTGCTAAGCCACTTTAGTCATATCCATAGTTTTTCCATATTCCATTTCCTGAAGATATTGATACTTTTGTATCCTTGAGGAGGGAAAAATTGGACTTCATTGTCATGTGTAATCTGGTGGTTTTGATATTTAATCTTTTCCTTATACAACTGTGTAATCTAGTGGTTTTGATATTTAATCTTTTCCTTATACAACTGTTAATCCCATAATTCTCTCATTATACTTCAGAGGCATTTTTTTTTTTCAAACTACCTACTCCAGCATACTGGCCTGGAGAATTTCATAGACTGTATACTCCTTATGGTCAGAAAGAGTCGCATACCACTGAGAGACAAAAAAAAAAAAATATATATTTTAGAGGCATTGTTTTTCAAATTTTGAAACTCAGAAATTTATATATTGTATATATTTAACTTTTTATACATAAAAATAACTTTTGACATATATAAACAACTTTATATATATGTAAATTACTGTATATATGTGAATAGATTTACAAATCTATTGTAATCTGTGGTACAAATTGACCACAGATATTATCTTTGTGTATGAGCATGTTTAAAAAGCACTATTTTATGTTTCAATAATGGTGAAATCTTAAATCACCTTAGACTTTGAATCTTTGAATATAAGACTTATCTCTGTATGATAGATTAGTATAGGTATAGCACTTCAAAAGTGACCTTAAGACCTGTTGAATATTATCTAAATGTTTGCTATTATCATTTAATTTTCTTTTTTAACTTTCTATTTGAAATAAGTTTAGACTCATGAAAAACTTACAAATATAGTACAGAGTTTCCTCATACTTTTCTTACTAAACTTCCCTTAATGTTAACGTCTTACACAACTGGAGTAGAAGCATTGAATTTAAGAATGATATTATCACTAATGGAAAAGTAATGACATTTGCTGTTAAAGCAAAGCACAGCCCATCTCATCCCTGCTCACTGACTGTATAACTGCACAAGCATCTTTGATCTATTGTATGTCCAAGTTTCTCATCTTCAAATTAGAAACTGAAGTGTCATTGCGTTATTTTCCAGACCTAAAGTAGATAATAGCTGCAAAGTAATAAGCTCTTCAGAGAGCCATCAAAATGAATGACTGTGTTTCCAAAAAATTAAACAAAGGAAGTAGGACCCAGAGAAGACAGGCATAATCTAATAGCTCTTATTTGGCTTCTGATAGACTACATTTTAGGCTATTTTAGATAACTATGAACTGGCTGTATTTCCTAACATATTAATTGAGTACCTATTATGGGTCATACTGGGGGTACAAAAAAGATAACACATACTTTTCTCTCCTAATGGGATTATAGCCTGGTGAACTGTCAAACACATTCTCAAGATTGATTTGTGTGCAGAGTCAAATGTGGTCTTTTAGAAGGGTGATAGGTAGAGCAGAAAGTAAATCCATCTGCATGGAAACAGTCTGCAAAATTGTAACAGCTTTCCACTGTTCACATTTTGAAGAAAAGACTATACTTTTCAACCTGGAAATTTGTTAATTTAGGCTGCTGAAAAAGTTACTTAATATGTATGTAACAACTCTGGGACTATGTTTTACACCAATAGCCACTTTTGAGTGATGCTATTAAGAACAATTATCCAAGACTTGCTTAGTGTGGACTAAGGTAATAAGTCAAGATTACAATTGGAGTATACTGAAATTTACTAAAATAGTACTATGTAAAAGATTATGCAGAAATTTCATTAAAAGTAAATAGCAGTTTTTCAACAAATGGTAAGCGACCAACCAAAAAGATAGCAGATTAAGCTTATATATATTAAATCCAAACTTAGATCTGAAAGCATTTTAAATCATGCTTTAATCTATCAATCTTCTATCCATCTGTATGTGTATATATGTTTGTATCATGTATGTATATATTTTTCATCTAACTGGGATGACGGATGAAGTAAGAATCGAAGTAAGAATCAAAGTTAAGAGGGAAATGCATGTATCATTTACTTGTAAGCTTTCGTTCTCACTTTAAATAATCCTATTGAGGGTAATGTTTTTTTCTAGATTAGCCTGCCATAACAATACCATGGACTGAGGATTTAAACAATGTTTACTTTTCCACTGTTTTGGAGGCTAGAAGTTCAAGATCAGAATGTCATGACAATTGGGTTCTGATAAGAGCTCTCTTCCTAGTTTGCAAAGCACTGCCTTCTCCCTGTGTCCTGACATGGCAGAGACAGAGAGATGGAGTGAGCGAGCAAGCTGTCTGTATTTCTTCTTTAGTTCAGTTCAGTTCAGTTCAGTCACTCAGTTGTGTCCGACTCTGCAACTTTGGACTGCAGCGTGTGAGGCTTCCCTGTCTATCACCAACTCCCAGGGTTGAGTAAACCAATCATGTCCATTGAGTCAGTGATGCCATCCAAACATCTCACTTTCTGTCATCTCCTTCTCCTCCTGCCTTCAATCTTGTCCATAGAGTCGGTGATGCCATCCAACCATCTCTTTGAAAATGAGGCAGTTCTTCACATCAAGTGGTCAAAGTACTGCAGTTTCAGCTTCAGTATCAGACCTTCCAATGAATATTCAGGACTGATTTAGGATGGATTAATCAGATCTCCTAGCAGTCCCTTGGAGAATCCTTCTCAAGATTCTTTTCTAACACCACAGTTTAAAAGTGTCAATTCTTCAGCATTCAGCTTTCTTTATAGTCCAACTCCCAAATCTGTACATGACTACTGGAAAAACCATAGCTTTGACTAGACAGACCTTTGTTGGCAAAGTAATGTCTCTGCTTTTTAATATGGTGTCTATGTTGGTCATAACTTTTCTTCCAAGGAGCGTCTTTCAATTTCATGGCTGCAGTCACCATCTGTAGTAATTTGGAGCCCAAAAATATAAAGTCAGCAACTGTTTTGACTGTTACTCCGTATATTTCCCATGAAGTGATGGGACCAGATGCCATGATCTTACACTCTCCTCTTTTCCTTGCATCAAGAGGCTCTTGCATTCTTCTTAGCTTTCTGCCATAAAGGTGGTGTCATCTGCATATCTGAGGTTATTGATATTTCTCCAGGCAATCTTGATTCCAGCTTCTGCTTCATCCAGTCCAGCATTTCTCATGATGTACTCTGCATGTAGCAGGGTGACAATATATGGCCTTGACGGACTCCTTTCCTGATTTGGAACCATTCTGTTGTTCTGTGTCCAGTTCTAACTGTTGCTTCCTGACCTGCATAGAGATTTCTCAGGAGGCAGGTCAAGTGGTCTGGTATCCCCATCTCTTTAAGGATTTTCCATAGTTTGTTGTGATCCACACAGTCAAAGGCTTTGCATAGCCAAATAAAGTAGGAGTAGATGTTTTTTCTGGAACTCTCTTGCTTTTTCAATGATCCAGCGGATGTTGGCAATTTGATCTCTGGTTCCTCTGCCTTTTCTAAATCCAGCTTGACATCTGAAAGTTCACAGCTGATGTACTATTGAAGTCTGACTTGGAGAATTTTGAGCATTACTTTGCTAGCATCTGAGATGAGTAAAGTAGGAGTAGATGTTTTTTCTGGAACTCTCTTGCTTTTTCAATGATCCAGCGGATGTTGGCAATTTGATCTCTGGTTCCTCTGCCTTTTCTAAATCCAGCTTGACATCTGAAAGTTCACAGCTGATGTACTATTGAAGTCTGACTTGGAGAATTTTGAGCATTACTTTGCTAGCATCTGAGATGAGTACAATTGTGTGGTAGTTTGAGGATTCTTTGGCATTTCCTCTTTTTAGGATTGGAATGAAAGCTCACCTTTTCCAGTCCCGTGGCCACTGCTGAGTTTTCCAATTTGCTGGCATACTGAGTGCAGTATTTTCACAGCATCATCTTTGAGGATTTGAAATAGATCAACTGGAATTCCATCACCTCCACCAGCTTTGATCATAGTGATCCTTCCTAAGGCCCCCTTGACTTCATATTCCAGGATGTCTGGCTCTAGGTGAGTGATTGTGGTTGTGGTGAGATAACCACTGTGATTACCTCTGTCATAAAGATCTTTTATTGCATAGATCTTTTTTACATCCGTGTGTTCTTCCCAACTCTTCTTAATATCTTCTGCTTCTTTAGGTCCCTACCACTTCTGTCCTTTACTGTGCCCACATTTGCTAGAAATGTTCCCTTGGTATCTCTAATTTTCTTGAAGTGATCTCTAGTCTTTCCCATTCTATTGTTTTCCTCTATTTCTTTGCATTGAACACTGAGGAAGGCTTATTGTCTCTCCTTGCTATACATTGGAACTCTGCATTCAAATGGGTATATCTTTCCTTTTCTCCTTTACCTTTCACTTCTCTTCTTTTCTCAGCTATTTGTAAGGGCTCCTCAGACAACCATTTTACCTTTTTGCACATTTTTTTCTTGGTGATGGTCTTGATCATTGCCTCTTGTACAAAGTCATGAACCTCCATCCATAGGTTTTCAGGCACTCTGTCTATCAGATCTAGTCCCTTAAATCTATTTCTCACTTCTACTGTATAATCATAAGGGATTTTATTTAGGTCATACCTGAATGGTCTAGGGGTTTTCCCTACTTTCTTCAATTTCAGTCTGAATTTGGCAATAAGGAGTTAATGATCTGAGCCATGGTCCGCTCCTGGTCTTGTTTTTGCTGACTGTATAGAGCTTCTCCATTTTTGGCTGCAAATAATATAATCAGTTTGATTTAAGTGTTGACCATCTGGTGATGTCCATATGTAGAGTCTTCTCTTGTGTTGTTGGAAGAGGGTGTTTTCTATGACCAGTGCATTCTCTTGGCAGAACTCTATTAGCTTTTGCCCTGTTTCATTCTGTACTCCAAGGCCAAATTTGCCTGTTATTTCAGGTGTTTCTTGACTTCCTACTTTTTCATTCCAGTGTCCCCTACAATGACAAGGACCTTTTTGAGTGTTAGTTCTAGGAGGTCTTGTAGGTCTTCATAGAACTGTTCTACTTCGGCTTCTTAAGCATTACTTGTCGGGGCATAGACTTAGATTACTGTGATATTGAATGGTTTGCTTTGGAAGTGAACTGTGATCATTCTGTCATTTTTAGGATTGCATCCAAGTACTGCATTTTAGACTCTTTTGTTGACTATGATGGCTACTCCATTTCTTCTAAGTGTTTCCTCCAAACAGTAGTAGATATAATGGTAATCTGAGTTAAATTCACCATTCCAGTCCATGTTAGTTTGCTGATTCCTAAAATAATGTTCACTTTTACCATCTGCTGTTTGTCCACTTCCAATTTGCCTTGATTCATGGACATAATGTTCCTGATTCCTATGCAATATTGCTCTTACAGCATAGGACTTCACTTCCATCACCAGTCACATCCACAACTGGTATTGTTTTTGCTTTGGGTCTGTCTCTTCTTTCTTTCTGGAGTTAGTTCTCCACTGATCTCCAGTAGTGTACTGAGCACCTACTGACNGTATAATCATAAGGGATTTTATTTAGGTCATACCTGAATGGTCTAGGGGTTTTCCCTACTTTCTTCAATTTCAGTCTGAATTTGGCAATAAGGAGTTAATGATCTGAGCCATGGTCCGCTCCTGGTCTTGTTTTTGCTGACTGTATAGAGCTTCTCCATTTTTGGCTGCAAATAATATAATCAGTTTGATTTAAGTGTTGACCATCTGGTGATGTCCATATGTAGAGTCTTCTCTTGTGTTGTTGGAAGAGGGTGTTTTCTATGACCAGTGCATTCTCTTGGCAGAACTCTATTAGCTTTTGCCCTGTTTCATTCTGTACTCCAAGGCCAAATTTGCCTGTTATTTCAGGTGTTTCTTGACTTCCTACTTTTTCATTCCAGTGTCCCCTACAATGACAAGGACCTTTTTGAGTGTTAGTTCTAGGAGGTCTTGTAGGTCTTCATAGAACTGTTCTACTTCGGCTTCTTAAGCATTACTTGTCGGGGCATAGACTTAGATTACTGTGATATTGAATGGTTTGCTTTGGAAGTGAACTGTGATCATTCTGTCATTTTTAGGATTGCATCCAAGTACTGCATTTTAGACTCTTTTGTTGACTATGATGGCTACTCCATTTCTTCTAAGTGTTTCCTCCAAACAGTAGTAGATATAATGGTAATCTGAGTTAAATTCACCATTCCAGTCCATGTTAGTTTGCTGATTCCTAAAATAATGTTCACTTTTACCATCTGCTGTTTGTCCACTTCCAATTTGCCTTGATTCATGGACATAATGTTCCTGATTCCTATGCAATATTGCTCTTACAGCATAGGACTTCACTTCCATCACCAGTCACATCCACAACTGGTATTGTTTTTGCTTTGGGTCTGTCTCTTCTTTCTTTCTGGAGTTAGTTCTCCACTGATCTCCAGTAGTGTACTGAGCACCTACTGACCTGGGGTGTTCATCTTTCCGTGCCCTATCTTTTTTGCCTTTTCATGATGTTCAGGGGTTTTCAATGTAAGAATAGTGAAGTGGTTTGCCATTCCCTTTTACAGTGGACCACGTTTTGACAGGACTCTCCACCATGACCCATCCATCTTGGGTGGCCCTATACAGCATGGCTCATAGTTTCATTGAGTTAGAAAGACTGTGGTCCATGTGGTCAGATTTGTTAGTTATCTGTGATTGTGGTTTTCATTCTTCCAAGGGCACTAATCTCTTCTTACAAGGGCACTAATCCAATAATGAGGGTCCATTTCATGACCTTGTCCAAACCTAATTATCTCCCAAAGGCCCATCTGCAAATACCATGATGTTGAAAGTTATGACTTCAATGGATGAATTTTGGAGGAATTCCAAATTTGTAGGACCTTTCTACCTAGTCTAGATTATGAGTTTTAGAAGTGTGTAATGGTATGTAGAATGAATTAGAGCTTATATTTGTGTTGATATAAATGAGTGTTTTTAGGAAGGGTTAAGATAATGGAAAATTGTTGCTAATCAAGGCTATGATCTTCAGTAGCAAACACCCTCTTCCAACAACACAAGAGATGACTCTGCACGTGTACATCACCAGATGGTTAATACTGAAATCAGACTGATTACACTCTTTTCAGCCAAAGATGCAGAAACTCTATATTATCAGCAAAAATAAGACCAGGAGCTGATCATGTATTCCTTGTTACAATATTCAGACTTAAAGAAAGCAGGAAAAACCACCAGGCCATTCAGGTATGATGTAAATAAAATCTTTATGATTATACACTGTAAGTGACAAATAGATTCAAGAGATTAGACCTAATAGATAGAATGCCTGAAAAACTATGGATGCAGAATTTTAACACTGTACAGGAGCTGGTGATCAAAACCATAACAAAGAAGAACAAATGCAAGAACAAAAACTGTCTGAGGAGGCCTTACAAAGGGCTAAGGAAAGAAGAAAAGGGAAAGACAAAGGAGAAAAGGGAGGATATATCCATTTGAATGCAGAGTCCCAAAGAATAGCAAGGAAAGATAAGAAAGCCTTCCTCGGTGATCAGTGCAAAGAAATAGAGGAAAACAATAGGATGGGAAAGACTAGAGATCTCTTCAAGAAAATTAAAGATACCAAGGTAATATTTCATGCAAANAAGAATAGCAAGGAAAGATAAGAAAGCCTTCCTCGGTGATCAGTGCAAAGAAATAGAGGAAAACAATAGGATGGGAAAGACTAGAGATCTCTTCAAGAAAATTAAAGATACCAAGGTAATATTTCATGCAAAGATCGGCACAATAAAGGACAAAAATGGTATGGATCTAACAGAGCAGAAGATATTAAGGAGAGGTGGAAGACTACAGAGAACTATACAAAAAGATCTTCATGACCCAGAAAACCAGGATGGTGTGATCACTCTGCTAAAGCCAGACATACTGGAATGCAAAGTCAAGTGGGCCTCAGGAAGCATCACTGTGGACAAAGTTGGTGGAGGTGATGGAATTCCAGCTGCTGCTGCTGCTGCTGCTGAGTCACTTCAGTCGTGTCTGACTCTGTGTGACCCCTTAGATGGCAGCCCACCAGGCTCCCTCGTCCCTGGGATTCTCCAGGCAAAAACACTGGAGTGGGTTTCCATTTCCTTTTCCAATGCATGAAAGTGAAAAGTGAAAGTGAAGTCGCTCAGTTGTGTCCAACCCTCAGCGACCCCATGGACTGCAGCCTTCCAGGCTCCTCCGTCCATGGGATTTTCCAGGCAAGAGTACTGGAGTGGGGTGCCATTGCCTTCTCCAATTCCAGCTGAGTTATTTCAAATCCTGAAAGATGATGCTGTGAAAGTGTTGGACTCAATATGCCAGCAAATTTGGAAAACTGAGCAGTGGCCACAGAACTGGAAAAGGTCTGTTTTCATTCCAATCCCAAAGAAAGGCAATGCCAAAGAATGCTCAAACTACCACAGAATTGCACTCATCTCACACACTAGCAAAGTTATAGTTACAATTCTGCAAGCTAGGTGAAAACAGTACATGAACTGAGAACTTCCAGACGTACAAGCTGGATTTAAAAAAGAAAATTTCAGAAAAATATCTACTTCTCTTTAATTGACTATGCTAAAGCCTTTGACTGTTTGAATCACAATGAACTGTGGAAAATTCTTCAAGAGATGGGATTACAGACCATCTTACCTACCTCCTGAGAAATCTGTATGGAGGTCAAGAAGCAACAGTTAGAACTGGACATGGAACAATGGACTGGTTCCACATTGGGAAAGGAGTACATCAAGGATATATATTGTTACCTTGTGTATTTAACTTATAGAGTACAACATACAAAGTGCTGGACTCAATGAATCTTAAGCTGGATTCAAGATTGCTGGGAGTAGTATCAACTACCACAGAGATGCAGATGATACCCCCTTTAGGCAGGAAGTGAGAGGTAACTAAATAGCCCCTTGATGGACTTGAAAGAGAAATGTGAAAAATCTGTCTTAAACTCAACATTCAAAAAACTTAGATCATGGCATCTGGTCCCATCACCTCACGGCAAATAGTTGGGGAAAAAGTGGAGGCAGTGACAGATTTTCTTTTCTGGGGCTCCAAAATGACTATGGAAGGTGGTGACTTGTTATTCAGTTGCTAAGTTGTGTCCAGCTCTCTGCACTCACATGGACCGCAACACATCAGGACTCCCTGTCCCTCACTATCTCCTTAGAATTTGCCCAAGTTCATGAGTTGATGATACTATCCAACCATCTCATCCTCTGCCATCCTTTTCTCCTTTTGCCTTCAGTCTTTCCCAGAATCAGGGTCTTTTCCAATGAGTCAGCTCTTGACATCAGGTGACCAAAGTACTGGAGCTTCAGTTTCAGCATCAGTCCTTCAAGTGAATATTCAGGGTTTATTTCCTTTAAGAATGACTGGTTTGATATCCTTGCAGCCAAAGGGACTCTCCAGAGTCTTCTCCAGCTCCACAATTCAAAAACATCCACAGTGACTTCAGCCATGACATTAATAGATGTTTGTTTCTTGGAAGAAAAGCTATGACTAACCTAGACAGTGTATTAAAAAAGAGGCATTGCTTTGCCAACAAAGGTCCATATAGTCCAAGGTATGGTTTCTCCAGTAGTCACATATGGTTGTGTGAGTTGGGCCATAAAGAAGGCTGAGTGTTGAGGAATTGATACTTTTGAATTGTGTTGGAGAAGACTCTTGATAGTCACTTGGACTGCTGTATGGAGATCAATTCAGTCAATCCTAAAGTAAATCAGTCCTCAATATTCACTGGAAGGACTGAGGCTGAAGCTAAAGCTTCAATACTTTGGCCACCTGATGCAAAGAGATGTCTCATTAGAACAGACTCTGATGATGAGAAAGATTGAGAAAGTGGTGACAGAGGATTAGACTGTTGGGTGGCATCATAGACTCAATGGACATGAATTAGAGCAAACTCCAGGAAATGGTGAAGGACAGGGGAAACCTGGCATGCTGTAATTCATGGGGTTGCAAAGAGTCAGACACGACTTAGTGACTGCACACAATATCAGAAGAAAAAAAATAAAATCAATATTGGAATATTTCAAATTTATATAAGGTATAAGACAATGATGATGTGGTAACATTGTATTTTTAAACATAGCGCATTAGTCATCTGTTTTCAAAAAATAAATATGAAGCTAAAGTAATGTCTGTAAGACAGATATAAAAGTGTCAGATGGTAAAGAATCTGCCTGCAAGGCAAGAGTTCCAGGTTCCATCCCTGGGTTAGGAAGATCCCCTGGAGAAAGAGGGTCATCTACCTCCTTCTGCTACCTAGTCCTGAATTCTTGCCTGGAGAATTCTATGGATAAAGAAACCTGGTAGGCTACAGTCCATGAGGTCACAAAGAGTCAGATCTGACTGAGCAACTAACACTTTCAGTTTCACAGATATAAACGGGACTCCTAAATAAAATAAAACACAAATCATAGAAACAGGCACAATAAACCACAAAAAAACTTAATAATAGTCAACTTTTTATAGTCATGTCATTAATTAGTGAAAATCAGCCAGTTATATTTTGAAGGTGTCTTAGTAACTTTTAACCTATCTCCCACTCCTTGAAGGTTGGAAAGAGTTGGTCAAATACAATGGTAATTGTTGCTACATTGAGTACAATAGTGCACACTTGACTGAAGATGAATGCTCTATTGGCTGTATGTCGTCTTATAAACTCTCAAGAAAATTAGCTGAAAAGACAGCATTACAGAATTTTCTATTTTTGCTTTTCATTTTCATTTCAATTAATTATCTAGGACCACAATCAACTTAACAGGCTTCTTTCAGAAATTTCTTCTCTGTGGCACTTCACCACAGAACAGAGAGTTTAACTAGATGGTTTTATTAGGATGCAATTAACACTTGGAGCTCAATAAACACCCAATGCATCTTTTATTTAGCTCAGTTGAAGAAGCAACATAGAAGGCTTCCAGGGCAAGGTTCCGATAGTCAGCGGAGTGTTGACAGCCCATGTCCTTTGATGACAAGAAATTGTAGTATAAAGAGATATATTTAAAACCCTTATGTCTGAATATAAATCAATTTGGTAGCAAAAAAAAATCCACAATTCACTTCTTTTAAAAACAGATCTAAGAAAAGCTGTGGGCCTTTTATCCAAAGTTTTAGGGGTGAAATAAGGGCAAAGGACTTCTTTATGAATTATCACAAAATATTACTCCAAATAGATTTATGTTACTAAGAATCACATTTTAGGTCTAAATGACTGTTTGTGGAAGAATAATCCTCATTTTGTTTTAATTTGGAAGTTTGTATTCTACCATTCTGAAAAATCGAGAATTTTGCATAACCAGTGCATTTTCTTGGCAAAACTCTATTAGTCTTTGCCCTGTTTCATTTTGCATTCCAAGGCCAAATTTGCCTGTTACTCCTGGTGTTTCTTGACTTCCTACTTTAGCATTCCAGTCCCCTATAATGAAAAGGACATTTTTTTTTGGTGTTAGTTCTACAAGGTCTTGTAGGTCTTCATAAAACCGTTCAACTTCAGCTTCTTCAGCATTACTGGTTGGGGCATAGACTTGGATAACTGTGATATTGAATGGTTTGCCTTGGAAACGAACAGAGATCATTCTGTCATTTTTGAGATTGCATCCAAGTACTGCATTTCGGACTCTTTTGTTGACAATGATGGCTACTCCATTTCTTTTGAGGGAATCCTGCCCGCAGTAGTAGATATAATGGTCATCTGAGTTAAACTCACCCATTCCAGTCCATTTTAGTTCGCTGATTCCTAGAATGTCGACGTTCACCCTTGCCATCTCTTGTTTGACCACTTCCAATTTGCCTTGATTCATGGACCTGACATTCCAGGTTCCTATGCAATATTGTTCTTTACAGCATCGGATCTTGCTTCTATCACCAGTCACATGCACAACTGGGTATTGTTTTTGCTTTGGCTCCATCCCTTCATTCTTTCTGGAGTTATTTCTCCACTGATCTCCAGTAGCATATTGGGCACCTA
>SJYX01017434.1:76936-98816 GCA_006410675.1 Oreotragus oreotragus
TTTTTGAGATTGCATCCAAGTACTGCATTTCGGACTCTTTTGTTGACCATGATGGCTACTCCATTTCTTCTGAGGGATTCCTGCCCGCAGTAGTAGATATAATGGTCATCTGAGTTAAATTCACCCATTCCAGTCCATTTTAGTTCGCTGATTCCTAGAATGTCGACGTTCACCCTTGCCATCTCTTGTTTGACCACTTCCAATTTGCCTTGATTCATGGACCTGACATTCCAGGTTCCTATGCAATACTGTTCTTTACAGCATCGGAACTTGCTTCTATCACCAGTCACATCCACAACTGGGTATTGTTTTTGCTTTGACTCCATCCCTTCATTTTTTCTGGAGTTATTTCTCCACTGATCTCCAGTAGCATACTGGGCACCTACTGACCTGGGGAGTTCCTCTTTTGGTATCCTATCAGTTTGCCTTTTCATACTGTTCATGGGGTTCTCACGGCAAGAATACTGAAGTGGCTTGCCATTCCCTTCTCCAGTGGGAAGAAGAACATTCTCTCAGCCCTCTCCACCATGACCCATCTGTCTTGGGTTGCCCCGCAGGCATGGCTTGATTTCATTGAGTTGGACAAGGCCGTGGTCCTAGTGTGATTAGATTGACTAGTTTTCTGTGACTATGGTTTCAGTGTGTCTGCCCTCTGATGCCCTCTTGCAACACCTACCATCTTACTTGGGTTTCTCTTACTTTGGGTGTGGGGTATCTCTTCACGGCTGCTCCTTACCTTGGACGAGGGGTAATTCCTTACCGCTGCCGTTCCTGACCTTCAACATGGACTAGCTCCTCTAGGCCCTCCTGCGCAGCCACCGCTCCTCGGGTTGCTCCTCCCGGCCGTCGCCCCTGGCCTCGGGTGCGAGGTGGCTTCTCCCGGCCGCCCCTGACCTCGGACGTGGGATAGCTCCTCTCGGCCACCGCCCCTGACCTCGGATGCGGGGTTGCTCCTCCTGGCCGCTGGCCCTGGCCTTGGGCGTGGGTGGCTCTTCCTAGCTGCCACCCCTGGCCTTGGGCTCGGGCTCAGGGTGGCTCCTCCCGGCCGCCCCTGACCTCGCCGGCTCACAGCCGCCTTAATCATAGCTGGAATATAAATTTTAAAGAGTGGGGTCTTCGGTCTGCCTCACTGGCCTGTGCATGCTGGGACCCTTCACTCTCTACCTCTCCTGCCTTTCTCTTCAAGTCCTGCTCTGGGGCTGACATGGCTCCCGTCACAGTGTGTTTTAGCTGCTGTGGTTGAAATTAGGTTCATTCAGTTGAAAAAATGGAAGAATTGGGAATTTTGGGTCTCTTCTAGAAGACTCATGAGAAAATAATTGGATTTTTTTTCTTGCAGCTAGCTGTGTTTCATTCACATTTCCCTTCACTTCTGAAAGTTTCCCTATAGATAATTTTTGAATCATGAAGTTTTAAATGCTTGCAGTGGGTAACGCTGATGCTATCACAATATAATTAGAAATATAGAAGTGTGGGGCAAAATCCAGCTAGGGTATATTTGGCTTTCGTTTGATCTGCAACTTATATAACCAGCAATAACTCAGTCCCCAAATGCTAAATGTTGCCTATAATTAGAAAGGCCCACTTTTATAATTGATGGTTAAAACGACTGTTACTGGAGCTTAATGGGCTTCCTGTAGGTTTTCTTATCAATAGGAATGTGAAGGCTGCCTGTTTATGCCTTTGAAAGATTCCCCCAAATCATTTTCTTTAAGAAAATAAGGTCACTTTATAAAGCATAATTCTCTTTTGTTCTCCTTTGTTAAATGACATAGTTTGTAAGTTTTCAAAGTGCCATCTGCATTCTATAATTAGAGCAGTATATTTTTCTTCCAAACATTTGTCAAATTAAGGATCCCAAGGTCTCAGGCATAATTTTTCACATCTTGTGCATAATGCTGGAAGCTTCTGTATGTACCAGTTCAAGATGAGGGTAGGCCATTAGCAGGAAAAGCAAGATTAAAAGGAAAAAAAAAAGTGTTAGCCTTGGGGGAGAATATGCGAGTTAAAGTCACATGGATCGACCATGTACTTACTTGGGGAGGTCCATGAATTTCCCTGGCCTTCTTTCTTCTCTGGAAAATGGGAATCAGGCGGGAGGAAAGGTCTGTTGGGACTTCCCTGGTGGTCCAGTGGTTAAGACGTTGTCCTTACAAAGACCCACACTGAGGAGCGGGTGGGGGTTTCCTCTCTGCTTGAAGAGTTAAGATCCCACGTGCCTCCTGACCAAAATCCAAAACATAAATCAGAAGCAATACTGTAACAAATTCAATAAAGATTTAAAAACTGGTGCAGATTAAAAAGAGAGAGAGAGAGAACTGTCTTAAAGAGACGAGGGTGCGATTCCACAAACCCTTCCCTCAGTCCCTATCATAGGCAAGGTCCTTCCTAAGTGTATGTGAGACTGAAAAATAGGATGCAAGCCTGCCTTTAGGGACTTTGTAGTTTGTTCTGGATGACAGGAATATAGAGATAATTATGTTATAATATAGAGAGGGAGAAAGTGTCAAAATAAACATGGACGAAAGACCAAAAGATAAATTGATAATCATTTCTTCATTAATTCATTCACCAAATATTGATTTTGAACCATAAATGTCTAATAAAACTTGTAATGTCAAAACAAGTCATTTATCCAAATAGCAACAATGTAAATGTATTTCTCTACATGTTTTGTGGGCTTTTCTCAGCCTCCCAAGATGCCCTTCAGTCCCTGTGATGCATTAGCTTCCACAGGGAGCCTGACTCCTGGCAGGCATAGTTGTCAGAGGCATGTTTGAGATTAAAAACAACCCATTTCCTGGAAATTCTCTGAAAAATCCACACAGGTTACCTTTAAAGCTGAGAGAATGCCCACCATACAGTATTAACAAAAAAAGTTAAGATATAATATTGTTTACAGACCGCTGAATTTCCACAAATGAGCGTGGGTCTGAGAAAGGCTTTAGGCTTGCTTTTTGTTGCACAGCCCTGCCTTGAGATAGTAAATAACTGCAGCGTATTGCTTCTTTAATATCCTGATGGTAAAGTATAACATTCATTCATTCATTCAACAAAAAGGCTAGATTCAGGCACTCTTGTTGCAAAACTGTCAGCAATTAGCAAGATAGAACTCACATCCTAATGAAGGAAGGGGAAAAGCATTAAATTCTGTTTTAAAGACTTATGGGCTGATTGATGGGGCGCTGGGTCTGCGCGGCTGCGCGCGGCTTTCTCTAGCGGCGGGGGCCGGGGCACCCTCCCTGGCGGTGCGCGCGCTTCCCGATGAGCGGCTTCTCTCGGCGCAGGGCACGCGCTGCAGGTGCACAGGCTTCAGCAGCTGCCGCACGTGCGCTTAGCACTCGTGGCGGCCTGGACTAGTGGCTCTGCGACATGTGGATCTCCCCAGGCCAGGGATCGAATCCATGTCTGCCTCCTTGGCAGGCGGATGCTTAACCACTGGGCCACCAGGGAAGTTCCGTTAAATTCTTAAGTAAACAAAAAACTGATGATTGCAGGAGGTTTTATGAAAGCAAAAAATAAGGGACTAGAGTAATTGGTAGAGATACGTCTTGATAGAGTGATAAGACAGAGTCTTTCCAAAGGAGTGCATTTTAGGGTCTGAATGATGGGAACTAGTGAGCCACGTGAAGATCCATAGGGAAAGCATTGCTTGTAGCATTAATAACAGGTAACAATGGAATGAACTTGAATTACTCAAGGAGCACAGTAAAAATGGGAGAGTTTGATGAATTGGGCTAAAAAGGTGACGGAGAGGGTAGGGGCAGGAATTTCTAAAACGGTTTCTGATTTCAAAAATGCATATCTGGCTCCTGTGTAAAACGTGAATCGAAACAGGGCAAGAGTACAATGGGAAACCGGTTCAGGGGCTGTTGCTGTTACATCAGAAAGAGAGTGTGGTGGTTTGGTGTGGGGGAAGCCATGAAGCCTGTTGCTTATGGTGTGTTGGACGTTGTGTTCATGCTTCGAGAGTAGTCAAACCAGCAGCATTCTGAAAAGGTAACCACTTGACATTTCTCAGGTGAGAAGACTGGCGCTTAGGGAGGGTAAAACATTGCACGTAGTCACATAGTTGGCAGAGAGCAGACGACACTGAGTGGGTCACATTTCAAAGCCATGCTCTTTTCTAAATAATAGTTTTATGTGTTTATTTGTGGCTGCGCTGGGTCTTTGTTGCTGTTCACAATCTTTCTGTAGTTGCAGAGGGCGGGGGCTGCGCTGTAGCTGCAGGCGTGGGCTTCCCTGCAGTGGCTTCTCCTGTTGTGGAGCGCGGCTCTAGGAGCACAGGCTCTGCGGGTGCGGCTCACGGGCTCAGCGGCTGCGGCACACGGGCTCAGCGGCTGCGGCTCACGGGCTCAGCGGATGCGGCTCATGGGCTCAGTAGTTGCAGCTCACGGGCTCAGTTGCCTTGCAGCATGTGGGATCCTCCTGGACCAGGGGTCCAACCTGTGCCCCCTGCACGGGCAGGCTCTTATCCATGTGCCCCCTGCACGGGCAGGCTCTCACCCACTGCGCCACAAGGGAGCTCCCGAGACTATGATCCCGACACAGCAGGGCTTCAAGGAATCAGCTGCGGCAGACTTTCACGCAAGGCGTGATGGGAGTGTGGCCACAGTCTGAGGACGTGGCAGGCCTGCCTCTCTCTGAGGGGAATATTTCACTCTGCAGGTCTGCCAACAACTGTGAAGGGCCTGAGATTCTATCCTGCTTGCAAGCGAACAGTTTCCTCTTTGCTGGGAGGAGACGTGGGTTCTCAGGACAGAGACAAAGGACAGCAAGTGGCTGAGATCCTTCTTTGGTTTGGCCCCTGCTGCCCTCCAGGTCCCGCAGCGGGTGAGGAGGGAGGCGTTCCCGGGCCTCAGGGGCTCAGGCGGGTTTGCATTACAGCTGAGGAGCCCTGGACCTGGGGAATCCACGGCTGTTACAGCAAACTGTGACCAGTCTGCTCGCTGTCTGGAGGGGAAGTTACCTCAACCTTTAAAGTTTCTTGCTAGGAACAGAACCCTGAAACGTGACCTGGGTGAAGAGAAGTTGGGGCCTTGCATTCGTGGCACAGCCACAGGAATATGGAGGAGTGCTTCAGGGCCCCGGAGAAGGCAATGGCACCCCACTCCAGTACTCTTGCCTGGAAAATCCCATGGATGGAGAAGCCTGGTAGGCTGCAGTCCATGGGGTCGCAGAGAGTTGGACACGACTCACTGACTTCACTTTCACTTTTCACTTTCATGCATTGGAGAAGGAAATGGCACCCCACTCCAGTGTTCTTGCCTGGAGAATCCCAGGGGCAGTGGAGCCAGGTGGGCTGCTGTCTATGGGGTCGCACAGAGTCGGACACGACTGAAGTGACTTAGCAGCAGCAGCAGCAGCTTCAGGGCCCACGGCGGCTGCCCATCCTCCCTACCCCTCCTCCCTGCCAGGTCTACAGCTCACCCCAGTGGGAACAGAGCCACTTCCTCAGGACTGATGCAGGAATTTGTCCCAAATTCAACCCTCACACTGTTTTAAAAAGATCTGGGAGATGCATCAGAAACCAGAATCTTGGGGTAAGAGATTTGAATGCTTTTGGCTGCAAGTAAGGGAATGTTGGCACAGTGGTAAAGAATCTGCCTGCCAATGCAAGAGATTGTGGGTTTGATCCCTGGGTCAGTAACATGCCCTGGCAAAGGAAATGGCAACCCACTCTAGTACTCTCGCCTGGGAAAGAGCAGGCAGAGGAGCTTGGTGGGCTCCAGTTCATGGGTCGAAAAGAGTTGGACACAGCTGAGCGACTGAGCATACTCGTGCACATAAGGGAGTAGTCACCTTTTAGGATCTTATAGGAGGGCTTCGTCTCCTCGTAGAAAATGAAGCTCCGGTAAAAGGTGATTTGCTGGTGATGGTTCAGTGGCTGAAGAAGTACTGGGGCCCCGGGGCCACGTCCCCGCGAGTCTCTAAACTCTCCGCTTGGAGTCAGACAGACCTGAGTCATCTGAGCAGGACGTTCTTCCTCAATCACTTCCAAAGCAAGGAGGAGGCAGGCAGGGTGCTTCTTTCCCCACACCGTCCCCTTGTCAGCGGTGAACATTCAGGAATCCCCGGGGTTTCTGCTTAGATCTCACTGGTCACGTGTTGGTCCCGTGGCCACCCTTTGCTTCCTGAGGGACCCCTGCCAGACATGTGAGTAAAGCTGAGGTTCTGTGACTGAGGAGAAAAGGAGCTTGTCGTGTCTGATTGTCACACTTGTACCCCAGCGCGTGTCTGGCATTTGGAGCAGGGCTCTGGGCAGGAAGGGCGGCCTGGCACTCCCGTCACCGCTGGAGCAGCTCGTGGCTCCGTGGGTGGTGCTCCGGGGCAGCGGTGAGGGGGCATCCTGCCTTTCACAGCAGCCTGGCTTGCCGGTGGCTGCAGAGCCAGCCAATTAATTTGGCAAAGACTCTCCCCTTCAGTGAGCTTTAAATAAAGAGCACAAAAGGGGACAAATGGAATTATTTTGTAATCTGACTCAAACCTTGCAGGTTCCTGAATCACTGAATAGAGCGAGGACAAGGTCTTTTCAGCATATGCTGTCAGCCGGCCGGAAGCAGGAGGGAGCAGAGAGAAAGCTGTTTGTGCGCCTGGAACCTGTCACAAAAATCCCAAACAAGCAAAATGAACACTGCGTTTCTCAGTGGGCACCACGGCCCGAGACTCGGCACAGTCTGTTTGCTTGCAGGTTTAGTCAACGTTATTTCCCTCCGTTTTTAATAGTATTCACCATATTGACAGTAATTTGCAGGTTTTTAAATTCTGCATATGCTCCCACAGAAATAAGCCTCCTTTTTTGCTTCTCTGAGACCTTGTTCAGGAAACACCTGAGCCAAGCAAAAATAATAAATAAATAAAGACGTTAAATTTGTGCATGAATCAGAAAATGTCTTTGGAAATTTCTCCAGGCTTTTACATATCAAGTACTGCCCCTACTGAAATGGCAGTGGCAACGGCAGTGGAGATTTATTGCTATGAATCGGAATCATAATCATGGGATGTTTTTCACTGAGAATTATCTTACACTATTAGGTCTCTGATACATTTTTTAAAGTTTAAAAAATAACTTCTTGGGTTTTTTTCCCTAGAAAAATAGCACATTTATTTATCATTCAAAGAGCTTATTATTGTAATTTATTAGCGGTCTTAAGTGTACTGGAACTGTGACTATATTTTTATATGGACAGCTGTGTGTGTGTGTATAGGAAATCTCAAAATGACATCAAGGAGGAATCCTATAGACAACTGGTTCAAATATTGGCCCAAATAATAATATAGTTCCAACCAGATAATTATCATTATAGATCTGGGGAGCCTGGTAGGTTTGAAGTCAGACTTTGGGGTTTCAATTCCCACCCTGTCATTTGACCTTGGGAAAGTTACTTCAATTCTCTGAGCCTCAGTTCCTTGATCTGTTGGTTGAGTTAATAACAGCAAATAAGAGTAATATTAATAGCAATAATAGTAATGATGATAATGATGGTGCTGGATCTAGCTAACAGTTATTGAGCGAGAGGCACTGTTCTAAGTACCTCTCAAGTACTGTTGCAGTTGAGTTGCTAAGTCAGGTCCAACTCTTTTGCAACCCCATGGACTGTAGCCTGCCAGGCTCCCCTGTCCATGGATTTTCCAGGCAGGAATACTGGAGTGGGTTGTGTATTCAACTGTTAATTAATTATTAATAGTAATAAGTATAGAGGCTTGTGAGGATAAGACGTTATATATCTAATACACAACTTCATATGCTGTAAATATGTTAAAATATGTACAGACCAGTTAGGCATCCAGACCCAGACAAAGAGCCCTGGGCTATACTAGTTATTTAATTTTAAAGGCAATGCTAAGGTGTCCTGGACTAATGATTTTCAAAGTATATCCTGCCCTGCCAGAATGCACGAAACACCTAACAGCGTAGGACCTCTGGTCTAGATTCTTTTGTACTAGAGCCTGAAAGAGTTCCACATGTTTGCATATCTCCTCTGGTGGCTCAGTGATAGAGAACATGCCTGCAGTGGGAGACGTGGGAGATGTAGGTTCGATCCCTGCGTCAGGAAGATCCCCTGGAGAAGGAAATGGCAACCCACTCCAGTATTCTTGCCTGGAGAATCCCATGGACAGAGGAGCCTGGCGGGCTACAATCCATGGGGTTGCAAAAAGTCGGACACCTTAGTGATCAACAACAACAACTGACTCTTTCTGGCTTGAACCACAGAAGTTGAAATATTTGCCCAGCAGACTGTTTCAAGAACGCTGGGAAGGACCCCGCTACACGCCCCGCTACTGCCACCCCAGATCGGCTCCTCCTCAGCCCGCTGGTGTTTTCCTTTCCGGGTCTGGTGCACAGCAGTGCTGAGCAACATCCAGGGACGCCCAGCATGCCCGGCAGGGAAGGCTCCGACCGGCTGGCTTTCTGAGGCTCCTGCTTCCAGCAGAGTTTCTGAGCCCTCCCCTGTCGACTTAATAATGAACGCAGAAACCTGGCTACGCCTTTCACTCATTCATTCAAGCACTCATCCCTCCTCTGGGGGGCACACGGGGACACCTCTCAGAGAGTCATGCAGCTCACACACATTCTGAGATGTCTAAAACCTTCAGCGTTTCCTCGTGCATCTGATGAAAAAGCTTCTCTTCTCACCGTACCCCACGAGGCCCAGCCTGACCCCAGCCTTGCCCGGCTCTGTCTCATTCCGCCTCGGCGTCCCTGCCTCTCTCCCTCACTCCTCCCATCTTACTGGCTTTTATCAGAGAGGCCAGGCTGACACAGCTGCAGGGCCTTCACTCCGCCTGCACGCTCTTCCCTGCCTTTGCCTGGCTTGTTGTTGTCTAGCTGCTAAGCTGTGTCTGACTCTCTGTGACCCCGTGGACTGCAGCCCACCAGGCTCCACTGTCCATGGGATTCTCCAGGCAAGAATACTGGAGTGGATTGCCATTTCCTTCTCCAGAGGATCTTCCCAGTCCAGAGATTGAACCCATGTCTCCTGCATTGACAGGTAGATTCTTTACCTCTGAGCCACCAGGGAAGCCTTTTCTGTGACTGGTTCAACTTGCATATTTCCATCACACTGAGGCTTTTCATATCAACTTGACTTAAAGTAATTCCTCTTCTCCAGTGCCTGGAACAGGGCTAAACACATAATAGATGTTAGTACTTAATTAATTTAAATGACATGAAGGATGCTTCTATGATGTGCAAATTGCTTTCTTTTAAAGAAAATTTTTAAGTGTATAAGTAAATTCAAGGAGGACTCATGAGATTTTAGGTGATCTCTTGGAAGGCAGAGTAATAGAATGGCTAACATTTGGAATGGTGCGTTCTAGTTGAAATAGGTCCTGGAGCCGGGCAGGTAAGCAGTGTGAAGTCAACCTAATATTAAAGGAAGGAGAAAGGGTGAGAGTTGTGGCTTAACTTGAGTGTTATGCCTGACCTCAGATAATTCAAATTCAGTTTAAAAGGTTAAGACAAATAAAAACTGTAGCCTTAGCCCTGAGTTCTGCTGGCGGGTGTCTAACGCTTGATGTGCTGCTGACTCTGAGAAGTGCCTTCCTTCCCACTCTGTGTGTGTTCTTTCATTTACCATCACTCTACCCTGTAAAGGAGGTGCTATGATTGACATCCTTTATGCAGTCAGCCTTCAGTGTCTGTGGGTTCTTCATCTGCAGATTCAACCAACTGGACTGAAAATATTCAGAGGAAGAAAAAAAAATCCAGAAAACTCCAAAAAGCAAAGCTTGAATTTGCCAAACTCTCCAAATTATTTGCATAATATTTACACTATATTAGGTATTATTAGGAATCTAGAGATGATTTAAAGTGTACTGAAGTATTTTATTTTATCCCTATGTATCTTATATCAGGAAAGTACAATTTTTAGAGTGGAATAGTATTAAAATACTAATGCTGGACAAATAGACTAAAATGTCATTTAAAGGTTGCCCATAATCTGAGACAGCGCTAAATTTTTGGACAGACAACTGAAAAAATGCCTGCTAGAAGTGAGTCAGGACAAAAGGTCGACCTTCCTCTGTTTGGCAAGTTTTTGGTATTCAGTCCTTCAGTCCTGTCGACTCTTTGCGACCCCGTGGACGGCAGCCCTCCAGGCGCCTCTGTCCATGGCATTCTCCAGGCAAGAACACTGGAGTGGGTGCTTACATGTAAGGAAAAGATCATGTCTGGTCCCTTTGTATTTCATATTGCCCTGCAACAGCACAGAATGCTTTGCAAATTTTTTTCCTCATGTATTATCAGCAGGTCTCTTTGTAAAATAAAATAATGTTAATTCTTAAAAAACAAAAGATTATCCATACAAAATAAAAGTTATTCGTGAAGCATAAGAAAGCAAAATGAAAAAGTATACCGGAAGATACATGTAGGTTATATGCACCATTATATAAAAGGGGCTTGAACATTCCTGGAGTCTGGGGTCCACAGGGTCTGGAACCAATCCCCTGAAGTCACTGATGGACTACTGGAAATTCGATACTTGAGGTTTATGGAGCAGGGCAGACTTTTTCTGTAAAAGGCTTGATAGTAAATATTTTAGGCTCAGGGATCCACACTCTCTCTGCTGCAGCTACTCAGCTCACAGACAGCCACAGCCATTAAATCAGCACATGCGTGTGGCGCCCTTCCAACACGACTTGCTTTATAGAAGCAGCGGGCTGGACTTAGCTGTCTGTAGTTTGCCAGCCTCTCTTCCAGAGCACAGGTAATTTGCTGGTGTTTAAATAACTAAGTGGCAGCTAGGTTTCAGCCCCGCTTGTCCTGATTTTCAGATGCTGGGGTTACTGCCTGTGCTTCCTACTGGTCTATCCAATAGGCAGGGCCCCCACAGCTTTTAATAACTAGAATGCACGTTTATTGACTGCTTACTACACACCAGGCACTGCCTAAGGGTCTGTGTGCATATTCAATGATTTAATTCTCGTGGTGTTGATGGAAGAAAGTATTGGTCACTCAGTTGTGTCCAAATCTTTGAGACTCTGGGGACTACAGCACGCCAGGCTCCCCTGTCCTCCACGATCTCCCGGCAGAGAGGAGTTTGCTCAGCCGCATGTCCATTGAGTTGGTGATGCTATCTAAACATCTCATCCTCTGTCGTCCCCTTCTCCTCCCACCTTCAATCTTTCCCAGCATCAGGGTTTTTTCCAGGAAGTTGGCTCTTGGCAGCAGGTGGCCAAGGAATGGAGCTTCAGCTTCAGCATCAGTCCTTCCAGTGAATATTCAGGGTTGATTTCTGTTAGGGTCAAAGTACCAGCAGCATTTTTCTCCCTTGATTTTGCATGCTAAGAACTTTTTACACTTACAACAATGCTATAAGGAGATGTTTTATTTTCCCCAATGTGATGTTGGAAATGGAGGCAGATTTTGTGCCTCTCCCAGGACCTTAGAAGTGGTGGTGGCTTAGTTGCTAAATTAGGTCTGACTCTGTGACCTCTGGACTGTAGCCCACCAGGCTCCTCTGTCCATGGGGTTCTCCAGGCAAAAATACTGGAGTGGGTTGCCATTCTCCTTTTCAGGGTATCTTTCTGACTCAGGGATTGAACCCAGTTCTCCTTCATCGCAGGAAGATTCTTTATTGCCTGAGCCACCAGAGAAGCCCAGGACTTAATGCTGGTAAATAAATGGTAGAGCTGAGATTTTAAAACTGGAAGTTTGGATCCTGCTCTGTGCTTTTAACAAAGACTTTCTTCTGCCGCTCACATTGTGTATTTCCTTTTGCTGAGACTAACAAGCTGATCACTTACAGTCAAGCAGATTAATTCCTCATTTGAATCTATGTCATTTTATCCATTTTAGTTCATCCTTTATTCTCGCCTACGTTACCTCTTGTAGGTAACAAAAAGGCTGCTTAAAAAAGAGCACTCATAAGGCCAAATTCCTTGATGTGAAATGCTGTGCCATTTGAGGTAATTGTTCCTAATATNGATTAATTCCTCATTTGAATCTATGTCGTTTTATCCATTTTAGTTCATCCTTTATTCTCGCCTACGTTACCTCTTGTAGGTAACAAAAAGGCTGCTTAAAAAAGAGCACTCATAAGGCCAAATTCCTTGATGTGAAATGCTGTGCCATTTGAGGTAATTGTTCCTAATATTTTAGCTTCTAACCCAAGAGTCAGGCTTGCTTTAAATGAAAGGTTAATAGCCAGGAATCTCAGCTGCACAGTACATCAGGACAGATAAATGACTGCATGAATGGTAATGCAAAATTATAGCCTAGTTTAAGCCCACTGGGTTTGTTCTTGATTCTTAGACCAACCTTGCCAAAGGTTAAATGGAAAATTAAGGAAAAGACAAGTTTATCTCTTGGCAAATTCATGTTTCACCTTTCTACAGCTTGCAGGATTTGATAGTCACGGCCAACATTTGCAGCAGAACTAGAATTATAACTGGAGAGTTGCAGTTGTTTGCTATTTGACTACAGACTGAGTCAGGGGATAAAAGACACGGACTNTTTCACCTTTCTACAGCCTGCAGGATTTGATAGTCACGGCCAACATTTGCAGCAGAACTAGAATTATAACTGGAGAGTTGCAGTTGTTTGCTATTTGACTACAGACTGAGTCAGGGAATAAAAGACACGGACGTAGTCCTATTTCATTCGATAAATTAGATGTAAAATCTCGGGGAAAAGGGTTGAGTCTCTTCATGTATATTTGTCTTTTTAGGGCTACTGTGACAAAGTACCACAAATTGGGTGACTTAAAATAACAGAAATGTACTGAGATAGTTTTGGAGACCAGATGTCTGAGGTCAAGTTGCTTAAGAGTCAGGGTGAATCTCTCCTGTCTCTCTTAGCTTCTGGCGTTTGCCTGCGATCTTTACTGTTGTTTGGCTTGTAGAGGCCTCATTGTAACTCTGCCTCTATCGTCGTGTAGTTCTCCCTTCTCCTCCAGTAGCATTTTGGACGTCTATTTGGACCATCAGGGGCTCATCTTTCAGTGTCCTAGCTTTCTGCATTTTCATACTGCTCATGTAGTACTCTTGCCTGGAAAATCCCATGGACAGAGGAGCCTGGTAGGCTGCAATCCATGGGGTTGCTAAGAGTTGGACACGACTGAAGTGACTTAGCAGCAGCAGCAGCAGCAGCAGCAGCATGGGGTTCTCGAGGCAAGAATACTGCGGTGGTTTGCCATTCCTTCCTCCAGTGGACCACGTTTGTCAGAACTCCCCACCATGACCCGCTGCCTTGGGTGGCCCCGCGCGGCATGGCTCACGGCTTCTCTGAGTCACACAGGGCTGTGACCGTCATGATTGTTCTGGTTGGTTTCCTGTGATTGTGGTTTTCATTTTGGAGGCTGTGGGATCGTAGTCCTTGCTTCTTCTGTCTGTCCTCTGATGGGTGAGGACAAGAGGCTTGTGCAAGCTTCCAATGGGAGGGGCGGCTGTGGGGAAAGCGGGGTCTTGCTCGGCTGGGCAGGCCACACTCAGGCCGCTGCCATGTAGCTTCTCTGCCTCTGTTGCCCTTCGCTTTACCCTGTGTGTCTCTGTCTTTGAGCCGCTTCTCTTTTGCTTACAAAACCACCAATCCTGTTGGATGATGAGCCCACCCTACTTTATTTGGACTCATCTTCAGTAATTACATCTACAATGACTGATTTCTAAATAAGGTCACATCTAAGGTACCAGGCCGTAACGCCAGGTTTCCATGTTCTCCTTTGTTTTAGGATGTTAAAATTATCTTCTCTATAGGAATGCTAAAGGGAGGCTAATGAAATTCAAGTCCTTTGAGGAAACAATACTCCATAATTATTAAACAAATCACTGTGAGACTTATCCAAGAGATGAGGACGTATTCATGGGACAGTCTTTATGAAATCTGGAATTGTTTTACATACCCAACCAAGTTCTCTTTTTATAGGAGCTGGGCTACCCACAGTGTATTTTTAACCAGAATTATAAATAACTTCAAAATAAGTGAGATATACACAAAAGGATGATAATTCCTAACCTAGATGTGATTCTGCAGCAAGTTTTAGAAATTGCTTTCTTTATTTATAAACTGGATATTTATTAAGAGAAAACCAGTTTCTCCCCAAACATACAAAGAAGTGTTTTGTTTGTTTGTTCTGGAAGAAAAGGCAGTTTTCATTAACACAGACCATCCATATTTGGCTTTTTCACTGAACATGTAGAAAAGAATGTCAATTCAGACAGTAATTTCATAGAGGATGCAGGAAGTCCTCTTGGGCTTCTCAAGAAGTGAAGTTCACATGAAATGGGAAAACAAAAGCTTCCATAATCTTTTCTGGGGTGTGTTGCTCATTCACTCGTTTATTTGACAAATAGATTAAGGCAGAGACAATGGAGGAGCAAAGATGCATAAGTGTGGTCCTTCCCCTCAGAGAACCCACAGCGGGGCGGAGAAAACGGTAAAGAAATGGCCAAAGTATGGTAAGTTCTGGTGAAGGCGTGTTTCCAAAATGCGGTGGATACAGCTGACACCATTGAAAGGAGCCAGGGAAGGTTTTCTTGGGGCAGCGACAGCAACAGCAGGGAATGGGATGGTGTGAAGGCTGAGGCGTGTAGATGCCACGCTATTTTTAATGTGTGGCTGGAGTGTAGAGCGCGAGTGCGTGGATGGTGAGACGATGGGAGGTGAGGTCCGAGGGGTGGGCTGGGCCATACCGCAAATATTCTCTTACGTGTTGATCCAAAGAATTCGTGCCATGAGAGGGGATTGGCTTCTTTCATTTCCTCAATACTGTTTCTCTGAAATTAATCTCAGCCTGTTATATCAAACTTTAAGTATAAAAAAGCATAAATATGAAAATTAAAGTCATTTAATCTCGACAATCAGAGGAAAGCTTTTTGTGTTTTATGTGTATCTCTTGGTCTAGAGAATTCCATGGACTATATATAGTCCATGGGGTTGCAACCAGTCGGACACGACTGAGCAACTTTCACTTTTCACTTTCACTTTGTCTTTTAAAAATAATCAAGTAGGGACCCTCCGGGCGGCCCGGTGGCTGAGACACTGCTTCCAGCACCAGGTGCCCAGTTTCCATCCCTGGCCAGGGAAGTAGAGCCCACACGCCGCAACAAAAATCCCGTCTGCTGCAACTCAGACCACGCCCGGCCAAATAAAAAACAAATGTTTAAAAATCTGTAAATCAACAGAATGTATTCATTTTAATGTTAATGTGAAGATAGATAAGATTTTTGTCTCTCCCATTTTCTCTTGTCACTTAACTTTATATTGTGGACTTTGTTCTGAAAGAATTTTTCTAGATAGTCTTATGATATATCTACATTTTACAAAGTTTATATGATATATCTACATTTTACAAAGTTTAACCCTGGTAGCAAGCGGAGATTTCTACACTCGAGGATAACATCAAGGTGACATCAGTCAAAAACTTGAATTCCCACTATTCCTAGCTGTAGAATTGATTCAGTCTTGATGTATTTCAACTTGTCATGTGATTCACAGAAATAAAGTCAATGGTTCATCTTTTATGGAATTGTATACATTTATAAAAAATTATAAAGGGGAAGTGATACATGAAACACAATCTTGAAAAAGAAAATATGTGTGTAGAAAAATAGCAGGTTTGGAGCACTGCATTTATTTTCTGAAAATAAACATTCCTGTTTATTTAAACATATAGTCTGAGTATGCTAACTATGTGGTACTTTAAGCCTAAGACTTCCATAAACTGCATCGTTATAAGACACATAAGCTTTATTGACAGCATTACACCAATCTGAAATAATCTGTCTGGAGAACAACTCTTGGATCAAAATAACATCATAGTACACGTGATTTTTAAAATTTATCCTTGAAATTTAAGACAATAGTACCATTAGAAGGGATCAAAATAGGCTGAATGGGCATGAAATAAATAACTGCACAGGAATTTGGNAACTGCATCGTTATAAGACACATAAGCTTTATTGACAGCATTACACCAATCTGAAATAATCTGTCTGGAGAACAACTCTTGGATCAAAATAACATCATAGTACACGTGATTTTTAAAATTTATCCTTGAAATTTAAGACAATAGTACCATTAGAAGGGATCAAAATAGGCTGAATGGGCATGAAATAAATAACTGCACAGGAATTTGGGCTTGTACAGTGTCCCCTGGGTCTTGTCTAACTCTAAAATAGCTTAATGCTTTTAATGTGAAAAATAAGTCTGTTGCATTTCAATGATATTCAATAACATCCAGAAATTCCACTGAACCAGAGAATTCACAAATAGTTAAGATAAGCAGAATGATTTTTCAGAATTTTGGCTTAAGTTGGAGGCTGTCAACTCTGTTTTTTAATTCACCATGTCCAAACAAAATAAGACCATTCATCTATAATGACACATATCTTCAAGGATAAGAAGAATAACTTAAGCATCTAGAGGGAAAAACCACGTAATCTATAAAGAGACAAAAATCAGGCTGGCTGCAACTTTCTTTTCTGGGAGGGAGGGAATTTGACAGCCCTGACCATTATTGAAAGATAATTTTCAGGAAGAGGTAAAATCATGACTTACATACAGCTATCAAAATGGACATGTACATTAGAGATTTTATTGTACTCATAGGAGGGGCCCAGGCTGATATTATAACTGGTTCAAAGATAAAGTCAGAATAGCACTGAGTAAAGGAATGCTGAGACCAATTTCAAGCAAAGAGAAAACCCGGGGGGCGGAGTGGGTGGGGGAGTGAAGATAGTTTGAACCTCTTCCCAATAAGACATACTCTGCCTGTCTGTCTGTTATCGCAACTACAGCTTGTAACAGCTCAGAGTCAAGAAGCGAAGTTAGATTCTGATAACAGAGGGTGTGCTGTGAGGCCTGAGCTGTGTTCCGCGGAGGCGCTCTCTTTGGTGTCGCGTCATCACGGTAATCTACCTCTCTTTGCCGGGTGATCTTCTGTTTCCCTTTATGCCAGTCATCTACAATATAAACCCAGAATTAAATGAAATGATTTTTTCCCCTACAGATTTAGGAGTTAAAAAAAAGAGTTAAAAAAGCAAAAATCAGGCCAGTCGCTGTCACTCTTAAAGGGCAATGGGCAAGTACGTTCCCAGCAGTCGAAGTTCCGTTAGCCCAGGAACTTCAGCTCTTTGCCTCACTGGTAGTGACAGGTCCTGGTGGTCTTTAAAAACTACATTTATTTATTTATTTGGCTGTGCTAGGCCTCAGCTGTGGCTTGCAGGATCTTCAGTTGCAGCCTGTGGGATATAGTTCCCTGACCAGAGATCAAACCTGGGCCCCCGGCCTGAGAGGGTGGAGTCTGCCACTCGACCACCGGGGACATTTCCCAGATCCTGGTTTTTGAGGTCTGAAGCTTTTACAGTGATTTTAGCCCTCTTAAAAAGATGTCTATAAAATTATGAGAGAAGCATTAGATAGAGGGCAAATACTTAGAATGAGCAAAGAAATCATGAAATAAGTAATAAACCATTAAAAATCATGAGTCACAATTGATTTTAAAGCTGATTTAAAAAAACCCACACCTGTCACAAAGTCCAGAAAAATAATACTTAAAAAATTTTTTAACTGATTCACCCCTCTGTAGTACTCTTTTCCCTACTTTTTTTTTTGTGGGCGTATCTTTTGATATCACTGATATCATTCTTCTGTTCCTGTGACAAGGATTTGCAGTATTACTTTGTAGTGTGAGAACTGGAGGAAAGTTCAGTGTTTCTTCCGCTGTTTCTGTTTTCTGAGTAGTTTTGTGTGCTCTTTTGTCTGGATTCACAAGACGCATCAGGACAAGATGTGTCAAAGGAGCTGAGATGTGGTTTATAACGCTGCCACTCAGTTTGTCCGCTGTGAATTTAAGAATTCTGAAGTTCTCATGAGTGAGCGAAAGTCGCTCAGTCGTGTCTGACTCTTTGTGACGCCATAGATTGTAACCCACCAGACTCCTCTGCCTGTGAAATTCTCCAGGCCAGAATACTGGAGTGGGCAGCCAGTTCCCTCCTCCAGTGGATCTTCCCAGCCCAGGTCTCCCGCACTGCAGGCGGATTCTTTACCAGCTGAGCCACAAGGGAGGCCTAATTCCCATCAAAAGAGGAATGAAAATGCATGGTATATTCATTGTTGTGCTCATTGGTTTTAGCTGCTAAGTTTTTTTGAACACTTGAGACCCCATGGACTGTAGCCGGCCAGACTCCTCTGTCCATGAGATTTCCCAGGCAAGAATACTGGAGTGGTTGCCATTCCTTTTTTCAGGGGCTCTTCCGACCCAGGGATCAAAGCCGCATCTCTTCTATTGGCAGGAGGATTCTTTACCACTGTGCCACCTAGGAAGCCCAAGGAAGCAGCTGTCTAATGTACCCATGTGCACACATTTTGCCCTTACAGAACTTACAAGGACAGGAAATCATGTGTGTCTCTGTGAACGTATTGCTAGCAAGCCTTCCTCATTTCTCACTGTATCCCCAGTGTTTTGCCCATTACATAGGCAATAAGAAGCATTTAATAAATCTATGTTTAATGATTAAATGCTTGATGAGCAACATGAAAGGAAGGATATATTTATCTAAGGATTCTTTGGTGCCCTCAAGGGATGCATGTACATATAGAAAATACTACCCAGACGTAGTTTTATTTATTTATTTAAAAGGGCTCATTTCTCGTAGAAACCCGTGTTGACTTACTTGCTTTTGGCTGCTTGAGCTTCTTGTCGCGGTGACGCGTCTGGCTGCAGAGCACGGTCGAGGGTGCGCTTTAGTTATGGTGCACAGGCTTAACTGCCCTGCAGCACGTGGAGTCTTCCCGGACCAGGGGTAGAATCCACGTCCCTTCATTGACAGGTGGATTCTTAACCGCTGGACCACCAGGGAAGTCCAGAAGTATTTTATTTTTATAAAATAAGCATTCAACTTATTAAAGTTGCGAAAGGAAAACTAACTCTAACTTAGTCTTGAAGCATATCACACTAATCTATTATTTTAATTTTAAATCCTGCCGATATTACTAGCAACTGCTTCTAATGGATCTTTGACAAATATTGGGCCTTTTGAAGCTTGAGCATCTCAAATATTTTAAACAGCTTTTAGAAAGTTAATTTATTTGCTCTCTCTAAATACCCCAAAGAGACTGAATTAATGAAAACAACCTTCTAGAATAATTATCAAGCCTTTTTCATTTACTAATGTTTAAACTTACAAAAATTTGAAGTTTTTTTTCTTAAATTGTTTCAAATGCATATTTATAAAGTGTGTACAGATTCAGTATTTACAGGAAAAAAAATGTTAATGCTATGAGTTTGTTACTCTCAAAAGTTTTATACTTAATTTTAAAGTTTATTGTGTTCATATTTAAGTAATATAATTAAACTTTCAATTAACTGGATTTATTCATGACCAGAAAGTGAAGTCGCTCAGTCATGTCTGACTCTTTGCCACCCTGTGGACCGTAGCCCACCATGCTCCTCTGTCCATGGGATTTTCCAGGCAAGAATACTGGAGTGGGGTGCCATTGCCTTCTCCCAAGAGTACTGGAGTGGGTTGCCATTTCCTTCTCCAGAGGATCTTCCGAGCCCAGGGATCGAACCCAGGTCTCCCGCACTGTAAGCAAGACGCTTTACCATCTGAGCCACCAGGGAAGTTCATGACCAGAGGTTACATTCAAAAGCTACCTGGGTTTTTAGGGACTGTTCTGCTGGAACTCATTGAGATCTATTTTATAGTCTACTTGTCACGTCTCCATAATTCCAGGATGTGATCAAATTGCCTGGTTTCCCAAATTCAAGCTATAGATATTTGCTAATTCATACAGGGAAGCCTGGCATGTTGCAGTCCATGGGATCGCAGAGTCTGACACTAATGAGCGACTGAACAGCAAGGGTCTGTTTACTGGGCTTCCCAGGTGGCGCTAGTGGTTAAGAACCCATCTGCCAATGTAGGAGACACAAGAGACGTGAGTTTGATCCCTGGGCCCAGAAGATCCCCTGGAGAAGGCCATGGCAACCCACCCCAGTACTTTTGCCTGGAAAATTTCATGGATGGAGGAGACTGACAGGCTGAAGTCCATGGGGCTGCAAAAAGGAAAGCTATGATAAACCTAGACAGCATATTAAAAAGCAAAGATATCGCTTTGCCAACAAAGGTCTGTATAGTCAAAGCTATGATTTTTTCAGTAGTCATGTACGGATGTGAGAGGTGGACCATAAGAGAAGGCTGAGCACTGAAGAGCTGATGCTTCTAAACTGTGGTGCTGGAGAAGACTCTTGAGAGTCCCTTGGACAGCGAGAAGATCAAACCAGTCAATCCGAAAGGAAATCCGTCCTGAGTATTCACTGGAAGGAGTGATGCTGAAGCTGAAACTCCAATACTTTGGCCTCTTTGCAAAGAGCTCACTCTTTGGAAAAGGCCCTGATGCTAGGAAAGATTGAAGGCAGAAGCGGGTGACAGATGGTTGGATGGCATCACCAACTCAATGGACATGAGTAGGAGCAAGCCTTGGGAGATAGTGATGGACAGGGAAGTCTGCAGGCGTGCTGCAGTCCATGGAGTCGCAAAGAGTCAGATACGGCAGAGATACTTAACAACCACAGTCACCCGAGCATAAAGACTTGCCCGTTGAATGAGCTCACTTTTAAAATAAATATTTTATTTATTTGTTTGTTTTATTCGTGTAATTGAGGAGGCGTTGAGAATGATATCCAGTCGAATTCTGTACCCCTCACATGGCCTTTGTCTGATTTGCATTTAAACTCACGAGGTCATTCTGATGGCAGGAAAATGTAGGTCCTCTTGCTAAAAATAAAATCAAAGACACCCTCCCGCTACCAAAATGATGAATCAAAGAATTTCAGAGAAGGAAAACGATGTTTTCATTAAACTGTCAGTGATCAAGAGAGATGCGATTTAATAACAGAGTTTAAATGTGATAGTAACATTAAATTTCAAAAATAATTTTTAAAAGGTGCAAAAAATGAATAACAGATCTATGGGTTGAAAATCTCACATTATATAGATGCTATGTAATAGATACCAGAATACGTAAAGTGGAGCTGATATAAAACAAAATGTACTCAAATTTCCATCATGGATGTTTATGTATTTATAAAATCTAATACAAATATCAAAAATAATTATTGAGAGAACATGTATAATGTAAAATCATCACATTTGTCATTATAACTCCATATTGTATCTTATTATTGAAAAAAAAAATGGAAAGGGGGTCAGTTCTCAGGAAAATAAAAATTGCTGGCATCTTTATCTTCTACAGGAAGTTAGACTTCAAACATTTTTGACTTTATGCAATGAAAAATACATGCATAAAATTATAAAACTGCTGAGGGAATAAAAATAAGATAGCGTTGACAGCTGACTCCCCAAAGAGACCATCAAAATCACCTGCAGATCAGACAAAGGCGAGCTCGTCGTTCACTGCAGGGCTGAACAGAGGGCAGAGTCTAGGTAGCATCCCTAGAAGGAGAAGCCCAATGTGGACGAGACCTTGAGGGTTTTTTGAGCTGATTTAAGGTAGATCTAAGGCCCGTCCAATCAAGGCTATGGTTTTTCCCGTGGTCATGTATGGATGTGAAAGTTGGACTGTGAAGAAGGCTGAGCGCCGAAGAATTGATGCTTTTGAACTGTGGTGTTGGAGAAGACTCCTGAGAGTCCCTTGGACTGCAAGGAGATCCAACCAGTCCATTCTGAAGGAGATCAGCCCTGGGATTTCTTTGGAAGGAATGATGCTGAAGCTGAAACTCCAGAACTTTGGCCACCTTGTGCGAAGAGTTGACTCATTGGAAAAGACTCTGATGCTGGGAGGGATTGGGGGCAGGAGGAGAAGGGGACGACCGAGGATGAGATGGCTGGATGGCATCACTGACTCGATGGATGTGAGTCTGAGTGAACTCCGGGAGATGGTGATGGACAGGGAGGCCTGGCGTGCTGCGATTCATGG
>SJYX01017434.1:100965-115433 GCA_006410675.1 Oreotragus oreotragus
TTTTTTTTTTTTGCTCTGGCTCCTTAGAAAGTCTACTGAGCATTTGATTTCATTAAAAAGAGCCCACAAGCATCTATATTCTTTAGGAATTCTGATGCTGAGTGTCAATGGCTGTCAGTGATTTTTAGATATATTTTTTTAGAAAGATATTACTGTGATGATCTTATTTCATATTTCAGGGCTAACAATTTAATGTCTACTGCTTGTGAAGGGATAGAATAGAAATAATTTAAGTGCCCAGCAATGGAAAAAGAGAAATAAAATGTATTATTATGATATGATGGAATACGACTCAGTAGTTTAATGACTCGATCTAAGTGTATCAAACTGTACAAGTCTCCTCAGAAGGAGAAGGAAAAAGTAGGCTGTAGTCAAATAGGTGTATAAAAGTACATTTTCCTCCAGATTTATTGAGGTATAATTGACACCTAACATAGTGTAAGCTTAAGATACACAGATGCGAATGTGGCACATTTACACATTGCACAGTGATGGCCGCTGTGGCATGGTGGCCTGAGATAGCACAGGAAACGCTGAGGGATGGTGGGATGTCCATTACCTTCACTGTTCACTGTTGCTGTTCGGTTGCTAGATCACGTCTGATTCTTTGTGACCCCATAGATTGCAGCACACCAGGCTTTCTTGTCCTTTGCTATCTCCCGGAGTTTGCTCAAACTCATGTCCATTGAGTCAACGATGCCATCCAGCCATCTCATCCTCTGTCATCCCCTTCTCCTCCCGCCTTCAGTCTTTCCCAGCATCAGGGTCTTTTCCAGTGAGTCAGCTCTTCACGTCAGGTGGCCAAAGTATTGGAGCTTCAGCTTCAGCATCGGTCCTTTCAATGAATAGTCAGGGTTGTGATAATTTCACAGGGTGTACACATTTGTCAGAACTTAAGAAATTTTATGCTTTATTATATGTGCTTTATAGTTGAATGTCAACTATATCTCAATGAAACAATGAAAATTTCTTATGGTTGACCATTGGCATGAAAAGTTAAGTTGGTAGAAATGTTCCTTCCTTACCAAGGCATAGAGTGGTTCAGTTCAGTTCAGTCACTCAGTCGTGTCCGACTCTTTGTGACCTCATGAATTGCAGCACGCCAGGCCTCCCTGTCCATCACCAACTCCAGGAGTTCACTCAGACTCACATCCATCGATTCAGTGATGCCATCCAGCCATCTCATCCTCGGTCGTCCCCTTCTCCTCCTGCCCCCAATCCCTCCCAGCATCAGAGTCTTTTCCAGTGAGTCAACTCTTCGCATGAGGTGGCCAAAGTACTGCAGTTTCAGCTTCAGCATCATTCCTTCCAAAGAAATCCCAGGGCTGATCTCCTTCAGAATGGACTGGTTGGATCTCCTTGCAGTCCAAGGGACTCTCAAGAGAAATAAAGTTGTAGCGTCCCCTAAAATTAATGGCATCTTAAATTTCATCAACTGCAGCAATAATGCCTTTGACCTGAGATTCTGGTGGCTGAGCTTTATGCTATTTTCAGCTAAAAGCACACTAAGGGATATGCTTTGGAAATACTGGAGGGGGACATGATTGGAAGACTGTGAATTTGGTCTCAGCCATGTTGAGACTGGGATGGTCGGAACTTCCCTGGTAGTCTAGTGGGGAAGACGCCAAGCTCCCAAAGCAGGGACCCAGGTTCTATCCCTGGCTGGGGAACTGGGTCCCACATGCTGCAACTGAGTTTGAATTACACGGGGATAAAGACTGAAGATCCCACGTGCTGCAACGAAGACCTGTGCAGCCAAATAAATAAATAAAAATAAGTTTTTAAAAGTCCTCATAAAAAAAGCACACAAAGATTGGGACGGTAGGAAGACTGGTTGTCCCAGTAAGTTTCTAACTGGTCGCTCCATCCTCTCGGGCTTTCTCTGGTCCAGGCCCCAGCCGGACAGTCTTTCTGCCTTTGCCATAGACGGCCGCCTTAGCCTGGCTCCTGCCTGCCTTGGATAAAACATGCCTTTCCCTACGGTCCCTTCTCTTTGTGAAGCCGAGGGTCACGTGGCTAAACTCTGGCCAATGAGAGAAAAGTGGAAATGATGCGAGCAGCTGATTCTAGTCATCCGTCTAAGAAAGGAGTTCCTAGGACTGCAAATGGGTCTATCATATCTTATTGTAAATGCATCTGGGTTTTTCTGCCTTATAATTTACCGACACAGAAACCCTGTTTTCAAAAGAAAAACATACCAGACTCAATTTAACTGCATCTTATGAGAGACATCTTAAAATGTGGCTTCTCTGGATGTCAGCGCTGTTCAATGGCTAATCCCGGTTCTCAAGCAGGCTCTGTTGGTGTCCCTGGACAAGCCATTTATTCTTTCTGCTTCAGATCCTTCAGCTGTGAAACGTGGCTAATACTGCAGGCCTTGGGGGTGCTGTGAGGATTAATTAACGCTGGCAGAGCACTTTGAAAAGGACGTTGTCCTCTTTGCAGGTTTTATCCAGGGACTTCGACAAACTGTACCAGTAAGGCTGGTCCCATTTATCTCTGTTTTCCAGATCAGGTTATAAGGCAGGAGACATTAAAACCTTGCCCAGAGTCACTCAGTGAACTGGGGGGTGGGGGCCTAGAGGAGGCCTCCGGACTACTGGCTTCTGATCTTGCAACAAGCACTGAAATCCGCTTTAGTTTGAAAAAAGGGCTCTAAAAATGCCGGGCGCCTCTGCCGCCTAGTTCCTTCTCATGGGTCTCTTTCTCACGTGCTGGCCTAGATTCTCCTGAGTTGACTTTGTGCCGACCTACAAAGAAGAGGCCTCTTCTCGTCAGAGGGAGAGGGTGGGATGATTTGGGAGAATAACATTGAAATATGTATACTATCATGTAAGAAATGCNGGGATTAGAGATTCAGCAGCTTTAATCACCTTCAACATGACAACCACACGCAGCTATATCTGTGTGATTTACAGCAATTGACACAGTGTTCAAAATCAGTGATGATGAGAGATGTGTATAAGAGACAGTATGTATACTATCATGTAAGAAATGAATTGCCAGTCTATGTTCAATGCAGGATGTAGGATGCTTGGGGCTGGTGTATGGGGGTGATCTGGAGGGATGATGTGGGGTGGGAGGTGGGAGGGGGGTTCATGTCTGGGAGTTCATGTAAAAAAATAAATTAAAAAAAAAAGAAGAAACATGAGTATCTGGGAGAAGGTTAAGGATCACCAGGCTCCGAAATGTGCATCACAGATAAGTTGACTGGAGGTTTAAGTTAGCGTTGGTGTCCTTGGTTAAAAACTTAACCTGTGAGTTCTTCCCCTGCAGGGAGAGTCACTCTTTATCTTCTTTAATTGTATCTGGGATTTATTTTAAAAAACTGCACACAGGAGAGAATTCACAGCTTCAGTACTTCACTTCTGCCGCAGATAACCCCTGCTTATATTTTAGTATAGATATATTTTACCTGGCGTGTGGTGTGTGAGTGTGTGTATTTATGTATGTGTATGTGTATACCTTTAAAACAGAACACAGGACCGCACCAGCGCGTGAGCAGCCCTCCCCTCTCTGCCTGGGGCTCGCCGCCCTCTCCTCCCCTCCGTGACCTCTCTGCTCTGGATGGGCCACCGCTCCCCTGTCTGGGGCACTGGCACCTGGCCTTCTCCCCCCGCCGCTGTCCTCTCCTCCCACCTGAGTAATACTGTCTCCTTCCCGTTTCAGCCCTCCAACCTCTCCATCCCTCACCTTCCAAAGGGGTCAGGTCCTGTCTCTGTGCCGTTTGTTCCCGTCTCTAAGTCGTGTCTGACTCTTCGTGACCCCCTGGACTGCAGCTCGCCAGGCCTGCCTGCCCATCACTGTCTCCCAGAGCTTGCGCAGACTCGTGTCCATGGAGTCGGTGATGCCCTCCAGCCATCGCATCCTCTGCCGCCCCCTGCCACTTTGGCCTTCAGTCTTTCCCCGCACCAGGGGCTTTCCCGGCGCCTGGTGGAGAATTTTAGTAATGCCCGTGCTCCCACTGGACCGTCACCTCCGTGAGGGCAGAGTCTGGTCTCTTTCTGCCTGCTCCACCAACACCCCAGTGCCATATAATATTTGTCGAATGAACAAATCAGAAAGCATCCATTTGGATGCTTGAGGTATGGATCTGTAACGGAATGATAAAATGTCACCTTTCCTGTTGACTCAGTTTTGGAGAAGGCCTCTAACGTGCAGGGGAAGGCCGAGGTGGGGGCCTGTTTAGAAAAGATTCCATAGCCCCGGTGTGAGGCTGTCTGCGCAGAAGTGGCAAAAAAGAGGGACCAAAAACTGATGGTCCGGGGAGCGCACAGGGCGTTAAGAGAGCACGGCCATAGGTCCGCGATTAGGCAACAAGTCAAGTCACTGGACGCTAGGGCCGGGAGCGGACCCGACCGCCGCGCAAGACGCAGGCTGGAGAAGTTAGGGAGCTGAGCCAGAAGTNCGGTGTGAGGCTGTCTGCGCAGAAGTGGCAAAAAAGAGGGACCAAAAACTGATGGTCCGGGGAGCGCACAGGGCGTTAAGAGAGCACGGCCATAGGTCCGCGATTAGGCAACAAGTCAAGTCACTGGACGCTAGGGCCGGGAGCGGACCCGACCGCCGCGCAAGACGCAGGCTGGAGAAGTTAGGGAGCTGAGCCAGAAGTAGCCCGGAGCCGCTTTGCTTGCACTGGTCGATTACGCTCCTCCAGCCTAAAGAGGACTTTGCGGGCAAAGAGATTCAAGGAGGCGGCGCCCCTGCAGACAGCGGTCCTCTCGCCACGGGGCAGCGGGCGAGGCTCCTCCTTACTTCACAGCAGGGGGGCGGGTTTCGAGAGATTGGCTCAGCCGGCTGACATGCGGGGCCCTGCGAGTGCGGCGAGGCGGAGGTCTGTGGCTGACCCGTGGCCTCGAGCGCGGGGCGTGATGAGCGCCGAGGCTGCCCTGGGGTGAGCGGAGCACGCAGGACCGCGTGAGCCTTCCCCCGGGCCACCGTGCACGCGTGGGGCACACAGCCGTCAGGAGGACACAGAGGGCCCGCCGAAGCCTAGAGCCCTGGGCCTGGGGGTGTGGGCGGGAAAGAGGAGCCCACGGAGAAGGGGATGGACGGTGAGCTCTCGGCGGGTGCATCTCTTCTGAACTCACGAAAGCGCAGAGACAGAACGAGCAGCCTTAAACGCCTGCAGCCCCGAGGGCATCCGGCCCCAGGCAAACCTGGGGGCGGGCAGAGCTTCTCTGTGTTGCAGCCTCTCCAGCCCTGGAGGTCTCCGACGCCTGCAGTTATTACCTGGAGGAGGAGGCAGCGCAGAACGTCAGTGAAGACCCTGCGCCCAACCCCAGCGCGCTCTCAGGCCGGACCGCCTGGCGGTGAACCCCGCGCTGGGAGGTGCTGGTGTTCTGTGGTTGCTAGGCTCAGCTGAACTCTCTGTGACCCAGCAGTAGTCAAGGGGCCAGGGCCCTCCGGGAAATTCCACTCAGCCTTGGAGGAGGACTGACTGGGCTTCCCACGGGGCCAATCTGCAGCCCCGCCCTCCTGGCTGGCGCGGCCTCGCCTGGCCGGGCCAAGGCTGCACATGCTTCTGTGACAGTCCCACTGAGAGCCGCAGCCCGCGGGGCCAGAGCTCAAGGTAGTTTTGGTAAGGATTTTGGACACGTGCCATTTCAGGCTCTGCCCTGGTGCTTGGTGTCACCCGGTGAGAGAACGACCTCCTTTGATGAACTTGGGCACCTGCTCTGGCAGAGTGCAGAAACCTCTGGACTTTCTGTTCAGAACTTAATAATGATAGAAACAACAACAATTGGCTGAACGGGATGCAGGGAGCAAGGCCCGAGGTGTTCCTGTTGGAGGTAGAGTGGATCTCTGCTCTGAGTGTATTGAAGTGGGCAGCTTCGGGGCGTCCCTGGTGGCTCAGATGGCAAAGAATCTGCCTACAGTGCAGGAAACCTGGGTTCAGTCACTGCATGGGGAAGAGCCCCTGGAGAACGGACTGGCTATCCACTCCAGTATTCTTGTCTGGAGAATCCCATGGACCAAGGAGCCTGGTGGGCTACAGTCCATGGAGTCACAAAGGCCTTTGGGTTAATTCCTGCCTTTGTGAAGCTGTGGCTGTAAAGTTCTGTTTCCGTGTGTGACATGGCTTTGTTTTATAGCCAGATGTCCAAGTGGAAGAGTACTGTTACATGTGTTCCATTTCAAACTGACACTCCTTTCATTTTAATTATTATGCTTTTAATGAGGACAGTGTTGTGGACTGAATGTGTCCCTTCAAAATTTATAAGTTGAGTTCCTCTCCTTCCCCCAGTGTGATAGTCTTTGGACCTTTGGGAGATGATTAGACTTAGATGAGATTATGACTGTGGACGCCTCGTGAATAATATTAGTGCTTTTAAGAGAAGAGAAGGAGACCAGAGCCCTGTCTCCCTCTCTGGCATGTGAGCACCTAGCAAGAAGGCTGCTGTCTGCAGGCACTTCATCCTGGACTTCCCAGCCTCTAAAAATGTGAGAAATAAACCTCTGCTGTGGAAGCCACCCGGTCTGTGTATTTTGTTATAGCAGCCTGAGCTTAGAGAGCATGAGAGAAGACTCTACACATGGACATCACCAAATGGTCCACACTGAAATCAGATTATTAATAAATACACAATAATTTGGTGAATCCACTTGGGTTGTTTAATAGGAAGAAATGACTTCTGTTCCTTGTACTGAAGAGAACAAGGTGAATAGTCTAGTGTTCAGATACCTGGATTTTCAGCAAGCTCCTGAAAGAAACAATGAAGGTTTGCCAATTCATTTTCCCAGGCAAGAATTTTCTGGCTTAATAGAGTCACGTTAAAGTAGACACTAAGTTGTGTTGATGTAGATGGTATCAGGTATCAAGAACATTTTTTTAAACATCAGCCTTATTAAAAATTAAAAAGCTTTGTCTATAGCTTTCATAGACAGAAGGAAGAAAGATGAATAATAAAATGAGCATAAAATCAGACAACAGAAATTAAGAAGATCAAACACAACAATAAATGTTGAAAATGAAAGTGGATTATGCTATCTGAGGCAAAGGTGCGTTTAGCTGTGCACTAACCGAAGCCTCGTGCCGCGCTCGATCATGTCCGAGTCTTGTGATCCCGTGGACTGTAGCCACCAGGCTCCTCTGTCCATGGGATTGTCCAGGCAAGAGCTCTGGAGCGGGCTGCCATGCCCTCCTCCGGGGGGTCTTCCCCACCCAGGAATGGAGTCTGCATCTCCTGCGTTGGCAGGCGCGTTCTTCTCCACTGAGGCACCAGGGAAACCCCAGCTGAAGCCTGCGTGTGCAAGCGTGCTCCGTGGCTCAGCCGTGTCTGACTCTGCGAGTCTGTGGACTGTAGCCGCCAGACCCCTCTGTCCGTGGGATTCTCCAGGCAAAGATAATGGAGTGGGCTGCCATGCCCTCCTCCAGGGGATCTTTCCGACCCAGGGATTGAACCCGTATCTCCTGCACTGACCACAGATTCTTCACCCGCTGGGTCGCCCGGGAAGCCTGTGCCTGACTCCAAAAAACGTGGTCATGTGGTGGGGGTGGGGTCCCCTCTGTCCGTGGGATTCTCCAGGCAAAGATAATGGAGTGGGCTGCCATGCCCTCCTCCAGGGGATCTTTCCGACCCAGGGATTGAACCCGTATCTCCTGCACTGACCACAGATTCTTCACCCGCTGGCAGCGGGCCCTTCGGACACGGACTGAGGTTTTTTGCACCAGTACACCACCCCCACCCCCCACTCGGCGGTTCCGTGCAGGTCGAGAACGTTGGGGCACCTGACATCGGCGGTCCGAGGAGACAGGTACCCTAAGAGGTCCGTTCTTGAGACCTCGCCCAACGGTGAAGGCAGAGGTATTGGTCGTGTATCTTTATGCATAAAATCAAAGAGCATCTAAGTACATTAACCAAAAACTGTTGAGGCAAGAGAATGTAGGAGGAAGAAGAATTCAGGATGAATGAGTGTATGGGTCTGGGTTTAGGGCTCGAAGAGATGCCAGTTTTGAGGCCGTGAGCCAAGGGTGCGGGGGTTGCTGTCTAGGACCCGGCCTCTGACCCGGGTGGGGAAGTTGGACCTCTGACAGGCGAGATGATGCTGACGGGGAACGGGGCTACTACAGCGGTCTCCCCGCGGGAGAGAGTGAACTGCACTTCCATCTTCCACGGCACCCCTCTCTCCCAGTAAAATGATCATTCACAGTGAATTCAAGACTTAACTGTGAAAAGCAAAAGTTTAACACTTATGGAAGAAAATAGAGACCGTGTTTGATGTTAGGATCCTGAAGGATTTCTTAAGATATAAAAATGAAAAAAATGACCCATAATCTGACTCCAATGAAAATTTAAACTTGTTTATTTAAAAAAAACCCATAAAGAAGAAGAAAAGACAACCCCAGACCCCTTTTATAACACACTGACAAAAATCTGTTGTCTGGAATACATTAACAAAAAATTCCTACAGTGAAAATATGGGCAAAAGACACGAACGGACATTGCACAGAATATAAAACANGTTTATTTAAAAAAAACCCATAAAGAAGAAGAAAAGACAACCCCAGACCCCTTTTATAACACACTGACAAAAATCTGTTGTCTGGAATACATTAACAAAAAATTCCTACAGTGAAAATATGGGCAAAAGACACGAACGGACATTGCACAGAATATAAAACATGGATAGAAAGTAATATGAGGACAACGCTCAGCCCCATCCTAATCAGAAGAAGGAGCATTAAGGTTTCATGTTGATATCCAGGAAAAGAGCACTGCAGCCAGAGGTCGTGCACAGGCCCAGAGCCAGGCTCCTGCTCGGCTGGTCAGGAAAGAGCAGGAAGGCCAGTGAGCCAGACCGAGGGCGGCAGGAGAGGGGGACAGAGACAGGCAAGGGTCCAGACCATTGATTTCGGTGCCACGGGATTCAGCCCTTGACTTCAGGGACTAGCAAGATAAGGTGTAAGAATAAAAAAGAGAAACATAAATATAGAGGGGACACCGTTGAGAGGAGTGGCAAACCAATCTTGAGAGAGAGGCTCAAAGGGAGAGCGGAGCAGGTGTTTCAGATAATTCAATATTTACATAATTCAGACCACGTTTTGAAGGTATCTGCTAGACCCTCTGTTAGGAGCTAAGGGTTCAAAGATCAGGAAGAAGAAACTGCCCTAAGAGAAGGCATGTGTCTTCATAAATGAGTATAAAACAAACGGAAACAAGTAATGAGCTGTTAATACGTGATGTTCACAATAAAAACAACGTGCATCTGTGGTAACTTCAACCCACCCCCCCTACCTTTTTTCCTAAGCTCACACTGCAGAGCACCAGAGCCAGAGGGCGTGCAAAGGCCCTGAGGCAGGACCCTGCTCAGCGTGATGGTTGATACTGTTTGTTAATTTACACCTGAGGAAACAGCTGCAGGAGAGATTAAATAACTCGTTCAGAGCCGAGTTTCCCGTGCTCCACGCTCTTGGCCTTTGGGCTGGATAATCGTTTGTTGTGAGGCTGTCCTGTGCACCGTGGGCTGTTCAGTGGTCTCTACGTACTAAAAGCAAGTAGCTCCCCACCCTCGACAGTTGTGAGAACCAAGATGTCTCTGGACAAATATCTCCTGGGTGACACAACCAACCCCGTGGAGAGCCGCTGGCTCCGGAGCGGAGTGAGGGGTGAGGGCGGAAATCCAGACCGAAGCTGGCGACGCCAGAGGCGATAGCTGTTGATTGGTTTTTCCGGAGCTCTTCCGGTAATGAACAGTGCCTTTCTGAACGGCTCTCTTGGGAACACTGTCCATTCATGTTTAACAGTCGGGTAAAGCAACGCAGCGACTACAAATGGTCCGCCCTGGAGGAAGGTGCACAGGGGACCACAATGCAGGTGTTATTTTCATTTCCATTGTTTGTTGACCATCTCAAGACACACGTAGTATCAAATGACAGCCTGCATTTCATTCATTCACTCAGCAATGCTGGGCGTTGCACCAGGCACTGAGGCCCTCAGTGGACAAGTTAGAAAGATCCTGACTTGTGCACAGTCTAATGGGGATGGAGAACAGACAGGCATACGTTAGGACATCGTGAGACAAGATAACTTCAATTTGTGCCATGAGTTTTTGGGGGAAAAAAAAAGTTTCCAAGGGAAAGTGTCTTGTTTGGAAGCGGAGCTAATTTGGACTCAGATATCATGGAAGGCTTTCCAGAGGAGGTGACGCAAGCTGAGAAATCGGTGATAAGAAAGAGTCAGCCGAGTGAAAATCTGAAGAAAGAGAGCGGCAGAAAGGAACAAGCAGGCGCTAAGATGCAGGGAGTGAGCTTGGCGTATTTTGGGAACAGAAAGAAGGTCCTGGTGGACGGTGGGGGTTGAGCCAAGGACGTGGGGGCCTGGGGCCATGCCTGACCTTGTAAGCCAGTGGAATTTATTCTATATGCAAATGGAACGTGACTTTGTTGAAGCCACTTCAAAAGGAAGACCAAATGTTATCTTTCTCCAAGCTAAAATACCAGAGCAGGGTCCTACATCTTCTTGCTTCCATCATTCACAGTTACATGTTTGCGATTATTTAAATGGACTGATGTGAGACTTAACATTCGAAGCCAAGGGAAATCAAAGAAATATTTAAAATATATTAGTTTAGCTTTTATTCTCACCGCAGAACTTATGCAAAACCAACTTTTTTTTTTTTTTTTGTTGACCATCTCAAGACACACGTAGTATCAAATGACAGCCTGCATTTCATTCATTCACTCAGCAATGCTGGGCGTTGCACCAGGCACTGAGGCCCTCAGTGGACAAGTTAGAAAGATCCTGACTTGTGCACAGTCTAATGGGGATGGAGAACAGACAGACACACGTTAGGACATCGTGAGACAAGATAACTTCAATTTGTGCCATGAGTTTTTTGGGGAAAAAAAAAGTTTCCAAGGGAAAGTGTCTTGTTTGGAAGAGGAGCTAATTTGGACTCAGATATCATGGAAGGCTTTCCAGAGGAGGTGACGCAAGCTGAGAAATCGGTGATAAGAAAGAGTCAGCCGAGTGAAAATCTGAAGAAAGAGCGGCAGAAAGGAACAAGCAGGCGCTAAGATGCAGGGAGTGAGCCTGGCGTATTTTGGGAACAGAAAGAAGGTCCTGGTGGACGGTGGGGGTTGAGCCAAGGCAAGAAGGACGTGGGGGCCTGGGGCCATGCCTGACCTTGTAAGCCAGTGGAATTTATTCTATATGCAAATGGAACGTGATTTTGTTGAAGCCACTTCAAAAGGAAGACCAAATGTTATCTTTCTCCAAGCTAAAATACCAGAGCAGGGTCCTACATCTTCTTGCTTCCATCATTCACAGTTACATGTTTGCGATTATTTAAATGGACTGATGTGAGACTTAACATTCGAAGCCAAGGGAAATCAAAGAAATATTTAAAATATATTAGTTTAGCTTTTATTCTCACCGCAGAACTTATGCAAAACCAACTTTTTTTTTTTTGCTCTGGCTCCTTAGAAAGTCTACTGAGCATTTGATTTCATTAAAAAGAGCCCACAAGCATCTATATTCTTTAGGAATTCTGATGCTGAGTGTCAATGGCTGTCAGTGATTTTTAGATATATTTTTTTAGAAAGATATTACTGTGATGATCTTATTTCATATTTCAGGGCTAACAATTTAATGTCTACTGCTTGTGAAGGGATAGAATAGAAATAATTTAAGTGCCCAGCAATGGAAAAAGAGAAATAAAATGTATTATTATGATATGATGGAATACGACTCAGTAGTTTAATGACTCGATCTAAGTGTATCAAACTGTACAAGTCTCCTCAGAAGGAGAAGGAAAAAGTAGGCTGTAGTCAAATAGGTGTATAAAAGTACATTTTCCTCCAGATTTATTGAGGTATAATTGACACCTAACATAGTGTAAGCTTAAGATACACAGATGCGAATGTGGCACATTTACACATTGCACAGTGATGGCCGCTGTGGCATGGTGGCCTGAGATAGCACGGGAAACGCTGAGGGATGGTGGGATGTCCATTACCTTCACTGTTCACTGTTGCTGTTCGGTTGCTAGATCACGTCTGATTCTTTGTGACCCCATAGATTGCAGCACACCAGGCTTTCTTGTCCTTTGCTATCTCCCGGAGTTTGCTCAAACTCATGTCCATTGAGTCAACGATGCCATCCAGCCATCTCATCCTCTGTCATCCCCTTCTCCTCCCGCCTTCAGTCTTTCCCAGCATCAGGNCATCCACCTGGGTCACGTGTCCACGTCTAAACCCAGGAGTATGTCTGAAAGAAGGCAGGGCAGAAGGCTGCACGCCTGTGCTGGTGACTGTGCCTCGGGCAACAGCAGTGGCCCTGCTGGGAGAAGGCCACTTGCATGCTCCGGAAGCGAACAAGAGCGGGCACGTGTGAAGCTGCAGGTGGTAACACTGAGTTAAAAGCAGGGACTGAAGCAACGATTTCTCTGCGTCAGACTTCTCTCTAGTGAAACAATTGTGTGTGTCTGTGGGTCTCACACGCATAGTTGTGCACTGGGCATCTCTACAAGCCCTGTTTACATTGTGCATCTCTGAGTTGCTACTTTCTCTTCAGCAGTAGGTCTCCAAATGATTTTTAAAATCATTTCATCCTCTTTTGGTGAGAGATTTAAACTTAAAAAGTCATTTTCATTGAATGACAACGTGATGACAGAGCTGATGGTATACTGTATAACAGAAAGAGTTCTTCGTGTCAGAAGACTTGATTTTTGATGCTCCCAATTTAGTCTCAGTTCCTCTATGACACATGCTAGGGTGATTCTCTTCTTTAATCGACATCCTTCAAACCAAGATGGCTCAAAGTCAGTGTTCCCAGTGAGAAAGATTCCTATAATCTTAGAGCTGAAAAACCTTTGAATGTCATCAGGTCAAAGAATCCACTAAATAAATGAATCCTTTCCTCAATAGCTCTGAGCAAAGATCACCCAGCCTTCATTCAGTCACCTCCAGGGGACACGAACTGTCAGATTTCTGTCTCCATCTTTGCCTCTGTGGACAGTGCAAGCGATTGTAAAGATTTTTGGAAATCAACAGTAACCTCCCTCCCCCTGACATCTGCTCTTCAGAAGGGGTATGTTGTTGTTCAGTTACTGAGCCATAGCCGACTCTTTATAACCCCATGGACTGCAGCATGCCAGGCTCCTCTATCCTCTACGGTCTCCTGGAGTTTGCTCCAATTCATATCTATCGAGTCAGTGATGCTATCCAGCCTTCTCATCCTCTGCTGCCTACTTCTCCTTTTGCTTTTAATCTTTGCCAGCATCAGGGTCTTTTCCAATGAGTCAGGTCTTCATCAGGTGGCCAAAGCGAACTTCGGCATTAGTCATTCCAATAAACATGCGGGGTTGATTTCCTCTAGGATGGACTGGTTTGCTCTCCTTGCAGTCCAAGGGACTCTCAAGCATCTTCTCCAGCACCACAGTTCAAAAGCATCAGTTCTTTGGCGCTCAGTCTTCTTTATGGCCCAACTCTCACATCCATCATGACTACTGGAAAGACTACCGTAGCTTTGACTATAGGGACCTTTGTTGGCAAAGTGATGTCTCTGCTTTTTAATATGCTGTCTAGGTTGGTCATAGCTTTCCTTCCAAGAGGAAGGGATATGTCATTTCCTTCTCCATGGGATCTTCCCGACCCGGGAATCGAACCCTGGTCTCCCGCGTTGCAGGCACACGTTTACCGTCCGAGCCACCAGGGAATCCCAAAGGGATATGAGGCTTTGTTTACCATCAGAACTGGTGGCACATCATCCCCCTTCTGGTGGAACCTGATTCAAATCTCTTTAATTCCTCTGAGCTTCAGTTTCTATAAAATGCAGCCCGTAGTACCTAGTTCATTATTCCTTTAGCAGCATTAGCATATTGCCTAATGCCTCCTTCCAAGCAATGATAGCCGTTATCAGCTAAAAAAGGTTTCAGGAAGGCAGTGCAGCCAGGGCGAGGTGGCTGTGCAACGGGCCCCCCTTTTGCCCTGTTTTGTAGGTAGCGTCCTGTAATGGCTATGAACATGAACCCTGTAAGGGCGAGTACCTGTGGGGTGTAGGGGAGTTTCCATGAGTCTGGCCAAGGGCTTAGAGGGTACCTGACACTAAGGATTTATTCAGCATTTGCTCTGGGCCAGGCTTAGCGGGTACAGGTATTAATGAGGCCAAGGGTCAACCTCTGGGAAGGACAGGCTCAAACAAGCAAAATGTGGAAAATGATATCACCGCAGGCTAGGTCCAGGATGCCAGGGAAATTCGAGGAAGCAGGCAGCTTAAGCCAGGACACTATCCCTCCCCTCCTATGCCAAGGTCAAGGCTAAGCACGGCAACACACACATAGATGAGGCAGAGGCAAAAGCCAGTCCTTCTCCGGAGAGAGCTGTGGGTGTAGGGAGAGCAGGGGGAGACGCGGCTGAGAAAAGTGAAATTCCCTCTCCATCTGAAAGGCGCTGGGGATCTCCGCGGGCGTGGGCGAGGCCCGGGGGTGCGCAGGGCAACTCTGGGTCCCGGGGAAGGGCGGGTAGG
>SJYX01017434.1:123459-221766 GCA_006410675.1 Oreotragus oreotragus
AGATTTCTTTCTTTGCCTGCATGTGTACATGCTCCGTCATGTTGGACTCTGTGCGACCCCATGGACTGTAACTCACCAGGCTCCGCTGTTCGTGGGATTCGCCAAGCAAGAGTACTGGAGTGGGTTGCCATTTTCTTCTCCAGGAGATCTTCCCAACCCAGGGATCGAACCTGTGTCTCTTATGTCTCCCGCATTGGCAGGTGGATTCTTTACTATTGTGCCACCAGATATCTTTATTCCATAGAATTCCATAGAATTACTGTGTGATTAAAAGAAATCATCACAGTCCTTTTTTTTCCAATTAAAATTTTATTTTAATTTTGAATTTTAAATTTTTATTTTAATTTTTGGTGGGTTTTAAAATTCTTAAAAGATTGGTCTTTTATTATCTTGGATAATAAATTCTTGGATTTTCATAAATTTCATCATGTTTTGATTTCTCCTTTTTTTTTTTTTTTGACCAAATTTCCTGCCTTCTGCTTCAAGACTGGATTCACGTTTTTCCTTTAATGCCTTTTCCTTTTGTGGATGGTGCAAGCATCCTGCCCTTTGTCCTCCAGTTGTTTCTCCTGCTTCATGTTACCTCTCTCCATGAGGGATGGTATTCATTGACCTAGTTGTCCGGAGACTGTTCTTATTATTAATTTCCTCCTCGACCAGCTTTTGAGGCCAGGGATTGTTTTTAATTTTCGAGTGGCTGAGTTGTTGCTTTTTACACGCACTTTTGAATTTCTAGTTGTGTTGTGTTTGGCTGTAGCTCAGGGCGGGTTGGCACGGTGGCTGGCTTTCCCTGTGTCCGCCCTGGGACAAGTGGAGTCAGGTCTGTGCCTTTATGTGGCTGGGGGGCGAGGAGTTCAGCACAGGTGTCCCTTAGCTCAGAGACCTGGACGTGTTAGCAAAATGCACTGATATTTTTGTGGCAGTATTTTTCTAAATTCATGGGTCTTTGTAAATATTTGCAGATGCCCACTTTTCATACATATTCATGAGTTCTCTTTCATGATGCAGTGTGGTGTCTTCTTTTTATCCCAGTTTGATTCCTTCTTTTGCCTGAAGTGGCGAGCACAAGCGTCCAACTGCAAACACTTTCTCTCCATTTCTTCTTGTAGGTGTCAGAGTTTTGGTTGGTTGGTTGGCTTTTAAAGTAAGCTTCTTACTGAAGCGTAACATCCATTTCTATAGTTTAAGATTCATTTTTGTGTGGATTTGTTATTTGGAGAGTAGAGACCTAATACTGCTTCTGCTTGTTGCTTACTATGCTTTTATCTATGGGGTTGCTGTTTATTTGTGTTAATTATACTTTTCTGTCGTTGCCGTCCCCGCTGTTGGTGTTTCTGAGTGTGTTTTCTCCTTGTATCTTTGCCTGCTCTGTCTCTGTGTCTCCCTTTCTTAGCTCTCTTTTTAAAGCTTTTCAATTTCAGTTTGCCCTGGGTTTTTTTTTTTTTTTTTTTTTTCATTGTGTACTTTGGGGCAAAGGGGTTGGGGGGAGAAAAGTTTACTTTGCTAATGTCAGAAATAATGGTAACGTCAGTAATGGCCACAGGGATAACTTAAACATCTTTCTCCACAAATATATGTCATTGGCCCTGTCCTCTTATTTGATCTTTGGACTAGTTAATGCACTAGATAATTTTACTGGAAATGGAGATTTCACCGTGCTAAACAGCTAGTCAGGAAAACCTGCTGGTGGGAAATATCCATGGCTGTTAAAGGCTCTTCTTACCTGATTTGTTTTGGTCCTTTGCTTTCCTTCTTCCTTCCTCCTCCCTTTTCTCCCTCTCTTTTTTCCTTTATTTTCTTCCTTTCTTTCCCTGCTGGTTACCATGTTTTAGCACGTCGCCTGCTGGTTACCATTTTTTAGCAACTATGTCTTGTGTAATTGTGAATATACAAATATATAATTAGGGAGCAGTCTAAGAGAACTAACCAGTCCCTATCAACTGTAAGTTTCCTTGGTTTTCTTTCCTGCGAGGCAGACATTCTGATCAACAGGAACAGCTTTTGTTAGGGTCAAAAATAATAGACACTTTTTTTATTTTTCATAACCTGGTGGGCCAGCCAAGTGTTACAGTGTTACAAGGAGCATTTGAAAACACCATTCTAATTTTAGATTTACTCCATCATGTCAGTTGAGGAAATTGATGAGACATCCATTCTGTGCTAGAGAGCATTCCAATAGAAAGAGGACGTGAATTATTAATGTACAAAATGTGAATTATTCATAAGGATCAGTTTATGCCACATTGTGACACACGGTGATTTATTTGAAAAAACTAGTTACTATAACTTTCTAGTTTATAGTAATTGAGACTTTTTTCTGTAATATTACTGCTGACACAACATAGTCCCATGTGTGTGCCAATGTTTTTGGACAGATATATGAAGGAAAGGAAAAGTAGTTTACTTTGCATTTACTTTATATTTTGTAGTATTTTGGATGCCAGCAGAAGTGTACTTTCTTAGGATTTATTCATTGTGTCTGTGTTAATACTCAAATAGATTTTGGAATATTTATTGAATGATGGTTATTGTTCATGGAGAGAAAAGGTCAAAATTAATCAAAATATAGTTTTATTTGTTCAGTTTGGTTTTATCACCAGTTAATTTTAAAAAGTGTTCTAAAGAGTATAATTTGTCATTAGAAGCTGAGGAGGCTGTCGGAGCCACTGCAAGCTAAAGTTTTAATGGAGGCATCAAGAAGAATGCATTGGGAAAATGGCATAGGGACCTTCAGTCTAAAGAAAGAAATGCTAGTGGAGCTGATCGAGGCAGAAGATAGCTTAGAAGAGCAAGCAGCATGTGTAAGTCTCAAAGAGTGGCAGGACTTTATGTTAGTACACTGCAGGTGCTCAGTTCGTGTAAGTTGAACGTGGATTGAACTGAAAGTGAATGCCTGACTTTGCAATTCATAAGCCCCTTGAAGAACCTATATGACACGGTGGCTTTATTAATGGAATCCAGACAAGTGTCTGAGGATTAGAACCATGTTTAGGAGAGTTTATAATTAAACAAGAAAACAACATTTCATGGTGAGCAGCTGTTGTACCTAGGAATGCCCCTGCAGATTTGGAAAAAGAAGAAAAGAGACAAACTTTCCTTCTGTTACTTGTTAGCTTTGTGACCTTTGACTTCTCTTGGCCTCAGTTTTCTTATCTGTACAGTGAACAGTGTTTAACGATGCTGTGAACTTCGGATAAGATAATATCTATGAAAATGCACTGAAAGCATACAGCTTTGGTTCTGATTGCATCATTTCTTTGGTATAATTAGAGGTGAGTTAGGGTTGGTGGAAGGATATAGGAATTATTGATTTCCTTATCTTTCTACCTAGAAGTGACCAAAGGCATATATATTTATGCAGTTTTCATTGGATGCAGTTTTTACAAATACAGTACATTAAGTGATTTGTGATATTTTTGTTGTTGTTATTTAATACTGATTTATTTCTCGTGAGGGGCCAAGACAATATACACGGCAAACACGCGGTCCATCTGCAAGGGGCTCACATCACAGTCACAGGCTTGGTTATTATCGACTTCCTTGTCCTCTCTTGGTGTGTGCGGAGTCTGTGAGTCTTGTCCGACTCTGCAACGCTGTGGACCGTATCCTGCCAGGCTCCTCTGTCCACGGGATTCTCCAGGCAAGAATCCTGGAGTGGGTTGCCAGGCCCGCCTCCAGGGGATCTTCCCGACTCAGGGACTGAACCCGCGTCTCATGTCTCCTGCACTGGGAGGCAGGTTCTTTACCACTAGCGCCCCCTGGGAAGCCCTGCCCTCACACACACTTGTAGTTATCCCCACAAAAACACAGTATGCAAGTCACACACACACACACACACACACACATACACAAATACAATACATTTAAGTGATTTTTCAACAAGGCATGAGACATTCTAAGACCATCCCTGTTCAGATGGGCCTCAGTAAGTGGTCACCTTTAGTTGAGATACTAAGCAGTTTAAGTGATTAAGCAGTCAAATATATGTAGTCTTGCTTTTTTCTATAAACATCCAAAAGCTTAGAAATTCACCTCGTTTAACTCAGAAGAAGCCTCCGTATCTTCAGGTCTTTATCCTCCAGCCTCCTCTCCCTTGGTTCGTGGAGCTGTCCAGTTGGGCCCTGGGGCTCCGTTTGCTCAGGAACCTCGATGGATGGCACTGCTTTGGGGGATGGGGAGGGGTCTGTCCACAGTTGTCTGGCAGATCCCCTAAAGGCATTAAGTGTGTGTTTTTAGAGGAGCGGTGAACCAGGTGATTTGCACATCATTAGCAATGGCCCTGAGTTTGGCATACTCTGAGAGTAATGAAGGATGGGGAGGTGGGTGTGCTGCAGTCCGTGGGGCCGCAAAGGTTGGGCTGGGCAACTGAACTGCAACAGCAGCCTGCCATGTGGCGCAGATGGCATCGCACGACTGCTCCGCTTGGCTAGTGTGTGTTTTTAGAGGAGCGGTGAACCAGGTGATTTGCACATCATTAGCAATGGCCCTGAGTTTGGCACACTCTGAGAGTAATGAAGGATGGGGAGGTGGGTGTGCTGCAGTCCGTGGGGCCGCAAAGGTTGGGCGTGACTGGGCAACTGAACTGCAACAGCAGCCTGCCATGTGGCGCAGATGGCATCGCACGACTGCTCCGCTTGGCCTCTCCCCCCGCAATGGAGACGATTCCCAGGCAGCAGTTGTCAGACCACGTCCACCCGGCGAGCCTCAGACCTGTTTACTTTATCTCCATGCATTTCCCCTTGATTACTTGATTTTATTTTCTTTTTAACATTTATTCATTTATTCGGCTGTGCTGAGTCTTAGTTGCGGCCTGTGGGATCTAGTTCCCTGACCAGGAATCAGGGGCTTTGCATCGGGCGTGTGGAGTCTTAGTCACTGGACCCCCAGGGAAGTCCCTGGGCGGTTGGGCGGGTTAGCCGCTGCGTCAGGGAAGTCCCCGTGTGCCTCTAAACAGCATCTCTGTGCTCTTCTCCCATCAAGCCCACATCTTCATGTGATCGTAGTCTCAGACTTAATATATCCAGCCACCCATTTTTTCATCCTAGCTGGCCTCTCCTAGAGTCTGTATCTCAGCCACTATAGGTCCCGATACTTCAGTTGCCCTGGTAAAAATCAGTCAAGCAGTCAAACAAGCAAGCAGCAAAGGATCAAAGCTTAGTCTCTGTTCTCGCTCCTTCCCTTATCTCTCACCACCACGGCCAGTCCATCACGAGATGCTGTAAGCTTTGTTTTGGAAGTATAGCTAGAGTCCAGTGACCTCTCACACCATCTGCCACTACTGCCCTGGCCCAAGCCCCCAGATACTGCCATACCCTCCTGGTTTAGCTCCCTCACTGCTCAGACCACCAGAGCCTTCCCCTGCGATCCCGAGTGGCGGCCTCCGCCCGGCTCCCAGGCCCTGTGCTGACGCAGAAGGTTTGCTCTTGCTCTTCCCTCCGCCTGGAATACGGTTCCACCAGGTCAGCGCCTCCTGGCCGTCTCCTCACCTCCTTCAACCTTTCTGCAAGTGCCGCCTTCTCATCGAAATGTGCCAGCCCTCCTGTTTTATCTCTTCCCTCCTTCTCTCCCTGTATCCCTTCCATTTTTTCTCTCTAGACTTGGCATCCACTTCCCTGCCGATCTGTCTGTAGGTTTTACCTGTTGATTGCCTCTATCTCCCAGATGGCGTGTGGAACTCCATGAGGGTTGGGACCTCTCTCTCTCTTGATTATAGCTGGACCCCAGTGCCTGGAACAGTTTCCAGCATGGAGATGCACTTGATGAAGGTTTATTGTGTGAGTGAATGCATCATTATAGCTGGACCCCAGTGCCAGCATGAAGAAATACTTAAAAAATGTATTGGATGAATGAATGAAACCATCAGTTTTAGCTGAACCCCAGTGCCTGGAGCAGTTTCCAGCATGGAGAAGCGCTTGATGAAAATTTATTGAATGAATGAATGAATCCATCAGTTATAGCTGAACCCCAGTGTTTGGAACAATTTCCAGCATGGAGAAGCGCTTGATGAAGATTTATTGAATGAATGAATGCATCCATCAGTTATAGCTGAACCCCAGTGTCTGGAACAGTTTCCAGCATGGAGAAGCGCTTGATGAAGATTTATTGAATGAATGAATGCATCCATCAGTTATAGCTGAACCCCAGTGTCTGGAACAGTTTCCAGCATGGAGAAGCGCTTGATGAAGATTTATTGAATGAATGAATGCATCCATCAGTTATAGCTGAACCCCAGTGTCTGGAACAGTTTCCAGCATGGAGAAGCGCTTGATGAAGATTTATTGAATGAATGAATGCATCCATCAGTTATAGCTGAACCCCAGTGTCTGGAACAGTTTCCAGCATGGAGAAGCGCTTGATGAAGATTTATTGAATGAATGAATGCATCCATCAGTTATAGCTGAACCCCAGTGTCTGGAACAGTTTCCAGCATGGAGAAGCGCTTGATGAAGATTTATTGAATGAATGAATGCATCCATCAGTTATAGCTGAACCCCAGTGTCTGGAACAGTTTCCAGCATGGAGAAGTGCTTGATGAAAATTTATTGAATGAATGAATGCATCCATCACTGTCTCCTGGTTTAAGAGCATGGGCTGTGACATGGGACTGTTAAAATCCCAGTTTAGCGACTGGTTATGTGAGTTTTGGTGAGATATTTAATATTAAGAAGCCTCAGTCTCCTGTAAAATTAGGGAGGCTCATAATATCCGCCTAATAGGAGATCCTCATGAAAGGCTTAACACAATGCCTGACACAGCGGAAACCCTCCCCGTGTTTATTACCGCGCTCCCTCTTACCACCGGTGCTGTTAGAGGATAATGATACTTGCGTGGTGTTGTTATACCTCTCATCCTCAGAGAACTTACTCTTTAGTTAGGAAAACAGATGTAACATCTGTGAAGTAGTTACTGTACAACCGCTGATGCTAGGTTATGGCCAGGGATGTTGGCCATTGTGGAATTTTTCCTGACCCTTAGAGACATGGCAGAAGTGTCAGGAACAGAGAAACTCATCTGTATGCAAGTTTGGTTTGAGCAAGCTCATCAGACAAGAGCAAAACTCTGTTAATTTGAGGATCTTTTTTTGGGAGGTGGGGGCTGGCAGGGTAGATTTGAAAAGTTGGTTAATTAATGGCCAAATTTTAGGCAGAAATACTTTCTCACCCCTTTTGTTTCTCAGTTTCACTTGACCCAGTCTGCCAGAGACGTTTCATTTTTCATTTAGGGTTTTGGGATGCAGAGATGATCAGGAATCTGCGCATTAAGTTATATTGCTTCAGTTCAGTTCAGTTCAGTCGCTCAGTCGTGTCCGACTCTTTGTGACCCCATGAATCGCAGCACGCCAGGCCTCCCTGTCCATCAGCATCTCCCNATGCTGCTGTGGTTCCATGCTGCGGCCTTGAACTCCCGCCAGAGGAGATATATTCTGCTCCACATCGACACAAAGGTCAAGAAAATTTTCATCTTTTGCCGCAAACAGTTTCACAGCTCAAGCATCAAGTTTCACGGGTGAGTGCTCCCTGAGAAATCTCATGGACACAAGTGAGTTCTGGTTTATCATTCTCTGCAGTTCCTTCACACTGCCATTTTTTAATCTCCCATTTAGTTTCTTCTCTTCCTGCAAAATGTTCCCATTCAGCAAATAATGTAAACACTCATGAGCATGCTGCTGCCTATAGTTGTCTAAGAGATCGCTTTCGTGTTTTATCATTCTCTGCAGTTCCTTCACACTGCCATTTTTTAATCTCCCATTTAGTTTCTTCTCTTCCTGCAAAATGTTCCCATTCAGCAAATAATGTAAACACTCATGAGCATGCTGCTGCCTATAGTTGTCTAAGAGATCGCTTTCGTGTTTCAACCTCGAAATGCACTTCCTTGGTGGGGTGACACTAACCTTCCTCAGAGTGGCAATGCTGTGGAAACGGTCTCCCAGACAGGTCAACAAGTTTTCCTTCTTTCTGGGTTGGGCCTTGTATACCAGGACATTCTCCCCAGAGCCTCTGGCAGGAGTTCAAGGCCGCAGCACGGAACCACAGCAACATGTGTTTCTGAAGTTGACCAGTTCGAAGCACTGTTCATTGATTGGAAACTGCACTGAATCAATGTCTTTTTCCAGAGTAGAGGCATTGGGTGCCTTTTGAGGCACCACTCAAAATAGTTGAGAAGGAGGAACACAGATGTCCTTCTCTGTCAAATCATCACAGAATACTGCAACCATATTATAAGTGGAGGCAATGTTTCAGACAGCCATTAGTCTAAAGGTTACAGCGATCCCACACCACCGTCTTTATAAGGTGAAAACAGGACTGGCCACGGCGGAGTGTTCAAGGGGAGGCCAGGCACAGTGGCCCTGGAGGTGGGGAGGTGAGCTGGGGTTAAGCTTTCAGCTTGATGGATAACTTCTTAACAGCAAAAGCAAAGGAGAGAAGAAAATAGAAGCCCAGGAGAATACAAAAATCTCATTTCCAAAGTCCGAGAGAAAATAGTTTACCCAAGAACAATCTTTCAAGTAAAAATGTGAAATCATGAAATTTTTCTTTCAGGTTAAAAAAACAACCAAGGAGGTTTACAACCTTTATTAAAGAAAAACTCCAAAAGTTGTACCTTGAGCAAAAGAAACGCCATCTTTTCATGCTCCTTTGAAGGTGTCAGTGATAGCAACGGAAATGAAGCTAAAGCCAGATAAGGATCAACGAAATAAAACCACAATCATAACAAAGTCTCATTTAGTAGAAATTAACAAACTGAAAAGACAGAAGTAAAATACTGGACAATAAAATGTGAAATGGGAGTTAAGTTTCTAAGGCCCTTGTGTTTTGAAGATAATAGCAAATATATAAGCTAGCTTTCGACATTGTTAAGCATGCGTCTTTCCTTACATTACCAGACCAGTCGTGACAACTGTAGAGACTATTAATGCCACACTAGTGGGGCCAGAGAGGGGCTGGGAACACAGAATGAAGACTTCGTGTACCTGGTCTCCGTGCAAGCCATCAACACCCTCCTCACCAGGGTTGCCCTGCAGTGCAAAGGATAATGAGACTGTTAGGCAAAGAGGACCAGGGTACGTGTTCTTGTTCTGATGTTAATCTCTTTGCTAATATTGTTCTCAGTTGGTATAACAATCTAGACCTCCTGAAACAACATTTATATATGGCATTCCTGCGTTAAAAAGCAGTAATTATTTTCTTCCTGAAGTGGATAGTAGCTCTATATACTGTTTTTCCTGACAGCTTAGCTGCTAAAAAAAAAAAAAAGGAACTCAGATTTTGAATGGACAGAAAGACTTCCTTTTAAATTTTTACACTGGAACAAGTACTGTAACTCCCTCACAAGGCTGAATGAAACATTCCTCATGGGTTGTCTACATGCTAACATTGGTCCTTTTGCCGATGGGTATCTTTTTTTTTTTTTTTCCCCATAGTTTTACATTCTTTTATTCTGAAGCTAAGGCACACAAAAGCATCCTGAGAATATGCCACTGACTTTTTTTTTTTTTTTTAGTTTAAAAAGACTGGCAAACATCCCTGAATCAATCTGCATAATGGAAACTTGGATGATTGCCGAAGAAGTAGGAATTAAATGAGCGTGTATGCAGGTGTATGCATTTTGAAAGACTTAAAAAAAAAAAACTTCTTTAGAAAAGAACTGAAACACTGGGGCTAAGTAGTGAGGAAAGTAAAAACTGGCAGCTGTATTGTGATGGTTCTTCAAGCATCCCATCACTTTCACACTATGGATCCTTCATTTTGCCAACTATCTCACTGAATGAAGTGGCTCAGTCGTGTCCAACTCTTTGCGACCCCATGGACTGTAGCCTACCAGGCTCCTCCATCCTTGGGGTTTTCCAGGCAAGAGTACTGGAGTGGGTTGCCATTTCCTTCTCCAGGGGATCTTCCCAACCCAGAGATTGAACCCGGGTCTCCTGCGTTGTAGGCAGATGCTTTACTGTCTGAGCCACCAGGGAAACTCTTTTGAAGAAAAGAGTTTATAAAGCATCTTTTGAAGAAAAATATTTGAAATTATTCTGCAAGCAGAATAAGATGCATGTCACATATGTGGGATGGTTGGTTGATTTACTCCTACTGGCCACACGAGGAAATAAAGCTTCGGGCATTTTTTTAGCAAACATACGGCTGAGTTAGAGAATGAATATGAACTCACGAAGCTGCTGGGCTAAAATTACGTGCTGTGTTGGGCACAGGCTACAGGGGTCGATCAGAAGCAGGAGACCTGAGCAAAGGAGTTCTATCATGGCCCCTCACTCCAGTGCTCTTGCCTGGAGAATCCCGTGGACGGAGGAGCCTGGTGGGCTGCAGTGCACAGGGTCACTAAGAGTTGGACACGACTGAGCAACTTCACTTTCACGTTTCACTTTCATGCGCTGGAGAAGGAAATGGCAAGCCACTCCAGTGTTCTTGCCTGAGAATCCCAGGGAAGGGGGAGCCTGGTGGGCTGGTCTATGGGGTCACACAGAGTCGGACACGACTGAAGTGACTCAGCAGCAGCGGCAGCAGCCGTTGTTTGACTTTTCACCACTTTGTAACCATTCCCAAGGGTGATGTGGGGAACAGAGAAGGTACCTAATACATTTTTCTGAATGAATGGACGAGCAGATGGACACTTTGCTTCTGAATACAAAGTCGTTCCCTACTATGCCAGCTCCTTTGCAGCGGTGTGCTAGCATCTCTCTCCTACTTGACACCAAGCTTGACCAGACCCTCCTGACCACGCCTTGAATTCAGGACCAACTCTTCCAAATAAACATGACAAACAGATGGCTCAATTTTTACAGAATTAGCAAGGCTTAAAAGTTGTCATATAGACCCAGGCCGTAAGCCTGAAATACATGCCTTACAATTAGCCATTCATTAGCGTGGCAGTTTGGCCATTAATAGCATCTGACATATTCCCTTTTCTGAAAGTTTTAAGTCCCACCTCACTCAAGGAAGGAAAAACAAGTGAATTTGTTATTGTGTTTCCCAAAGAATCAGTTCTCCAGTTTGAAAAGAGTAAGGAAGGTCACTCACTTTTTCTCCTGGAAAACCTCTTGCTCCCTAAAGTTAAGAAGAAATAAAAATGACTAAGATTGAATGGGGCTTTTAAACTATTGTTTCACTTAGAGAACCATATGTTCCTAATTTCAAGAATATGTAATTTTTTAGATCAAAATGAAGATCCCTCCTCCCGTAACCATAATGGACAATGCAGACTTCTGATCATTACCACTTCCCTGCGCCTATGATGTGAAGAAGATTGCACCTTGCCACTCCCCACACTAAGGGCTGAGCTGGAAACAGCAGTGACTTCCCACTTATAACAATCATATCTTGTCACACAAAAATGAGAATACACTGAATAACAAGCGGGCTTCCAGGAACAACAGGATAAATGCATTGAAAGCGAAACACTGGAATATGCAGAATATGGTCATTGTGATTAGAAAAACTCTATAGGACTCTGATGTTGTAGACAAGCCTTTCTAGCCTTACTGAAGGAGACGTCTGATCCTGGAAAGGTAAGAAACATTTAAGGCAGCGATGCCCCACCCATTAGCCTTTAACGGTTTAGGGATCTCAAGCCCCGCCTACAGCTGCCAGTTCGCTGACTTCCCCTAAGGGTTCTTTCCTGGAACCAGAGCCTGTCCACACACGAGGCTGTTCAGAAGTACTGGGGAATTAATGCCCCTTGAGAGCAGCCCTCAGCCAATGCCTGACAGCATTTGGGCGCCTGAATACCCCAGCCAGCCACCCTCGAGAGGGATGACGCTGAGGTTTGTCCCCCGCCGGCTCCCACGGTCCCCAGCAGCACTGAGCTCCGCCCACCTGCAGTGGTTACTGGGCAACAAGCGGCCTTTTGAGGCCACCCTGCCTTCCACCTCACTTCGAATCCCACACTCCACTGCCAGTGTTCACTTTGGTCCGCTCCCAACACGCGATTTACACGGGATTCCTTTTCTCAGGCTCCACGTCTACCTCCAGGAAACCCTCCCTGTGACAAAGAGTGAAAACAGCTATGTTGAAGAATTAATTTTCCTTAAACTCAAGGGATAAAACAGAGACAAGGAAAGAATGCCGCAGCTCAAGGTCACACTCACCTTGGGACCTCATGCACCCCAGCAACCTTCCTCACCTCAGGGTCCAGAAAGGCCTCGGGGCCCTCTTTCCCCCCGTGGAATAATGACACACACAGAGAGAATCCAGCAGCTATCTCAACCACCGCCCAATTGGCTCCAACCAACGATAATGGCCATCCAAATGACTAAAATATGACAGGATCCTTACAAGTCCTTTCACATCCTCAAAGACCCGACTAGATCACCTGCAAGGCAATCAGAATGTTGATCCAGCAACTGCCCACACTGATGACTCCAAATCATGCAAATCCAAGATATCTAGATTTTTAATCCATTCAGTCAAGCCACAGTGGGAAAACTTAAGCACTCAAACAAAACAGAAGGTGTGTTTGAACATTTCCTCCAGGCAGCTAAAACTAGATGAACGTTTGCTTGTGTTCCTCAGAGAATAATCCACACTGTTTAACTCTCTCCTCCTGCTGAAATCCCGCTCACCCCTAAGGTGTGGACCGTATATCACCTCTTCTCCTGAGAAGCTGTTTCTGCTATACTGTGTCGCTGTTTTCTGTGTTATATTCCTGCTGTAGTATGAGTTCTTAGAGACAAGGACAATGTCTCATTTCCTCGTCTCTGGGTTTCCAGCCATAAGCATACTGCCTGGCACACAGTATCATCCAATCTAGACTCGAAGAACGACTTTCTGAATCCTACTAACTAATATGACCTCTTGATCTAATACTGGAGGCAAAGGGGGATGGTAAATATCATGCCTTTTGCCAAACTGATTCAAAGTAAAGTAGAAAGAGGTGTATATCCCATGAGGCTTTCGTCAAAAGAGGGTCTGCAAACGTGAACATCTGGCTTTGACTTAATGAGGCCAGATAACTTCCCTACATACACTGCCCAGGACAGTAAAAGGGAACATGGGAAAGTGAGAGGTACTCTGGGTGTAGAATGAAAGGACCTGGGTTTGGGTCCTATTGTAATAGAGAACAAACTTTGTATTCTGTTACAAGTATAGGGCTTTCCAGGTGGCGCTAGTGGTAAAGAACCTGCCTGCCAATCCAGGAGACAGAGAGATGCAGGTTCGATCTCTGGGTCTGGAAGATCCCCTGGAGGAGGGAAAGGCAGTCCACTTGGCATTCTTGCCTGGAGACTCCCATGGACAGAGGAGCCCAGTGGGCGGGCTACAGTCTATAAGGCTGCAAAGAGTCAGACCTGACTGAAGCGGTCTAACACACACCCCAATATACACAAGCAAATCACTAAAGGATGTCGCCTATAAATTGGACATAGCGGCCTCTCTCAGGGAACCCTACCTCCCATGCCTGTGTGAGCCCTTACCTCCCATGCCTGTGTGTGCATGCTCAGTAGCGTCTGACTCTGCAATCCCATGGACTATAGCCAGCCAGGCTCTTCTGTCCATGGGATTCCCCAGACAAGAGTACTGGAGTGGGTTTGCCATTTCCTCCTGCGGAGACCTGTCCAACCTAGGGATCTAACCCAGGTCTCCTGTGTCTCCTGCACAAACCACAAATGTCAGATTTTTTCCCCTTTCTCTATACAAAATTAAAAGGAGGTTTCTTTTAAATCCTGTGCTGTCATGATGACACCTGGTTCTGCCTAAACTTAACTTTTCTCAAACGTTTAGCTAACCAATGCGTTCTTCTTATGGAAATGTTCTTCTTAAAGCAAAGTGAAGTCGCTCAGTCGTGTCCGACTCTTTGCGGCCCCATAGACTGTAGCCTACAAGGCTCCTCTGTCCATGGGACTTTCCAGGCAATAGTACTGGAGTGGATTGCCATTTCCTTCTCCAGGAACCCAGGGCTCGAACCCAGGTCTTCTGCATTGTAGACAGACGCTTTACCATCTGAACCACCAGGGAAGTTCTTCTTAAGCTATGTTAATGAACCATGTATTTGCCTTGGAATCTGCCTTTCTTCAAGCAGGTTCTGCCTAAGACCCAATGCTTGAACGGATAATGGCTCAACAAACCAGTACATCTTACTCATGGAAAGGTTCTTTTAAGCTATGTTAATGAAACAATGCATTTGCTTGGAAATCTGCCTTTCTTTAAGATTCATGTCAATTGTTCTACNGAATCTGCCTTTCTTCAAGCAGGTTCTGCCTAAGACCCAATGCTTGAACGGATAATGGCTCAACAAACCAGTACATCTTACTCATGGAAATGTTCTTTTAAGCTATGTTAATGAAACAATGCATTTGCTTGGAAATCTGCCTTTCTTTAAGATTCATGTCAATTGTTCTACGGCCAGGGATGACTCACCTTGTGCCAATGTTATCTCAAAATGCATGTTGTGGAAGAGGCGCCTGATGCATCTCTCTCAGTTTTGAGGTGATTCTTTAACAGATATATAACTCCTTGCTAAAAACTAGCAAGGGGGGCACTCTTTTTGCCCCCTTCTAATGCCTATGTCAGACGCTTCCTCTATCCTTTATACTTTAATAAAACTTTATTACACAAAAGTTTCAAGTGGTCAAGCCTCATCTCTGACCCCAGATCAAAATCCTCTCCTCCAGAGGTCACGAATCCTGGCACGGCTCACAGCTCGCAGCTGCAACCTTTCAACAGGAAACCTCCTGACCAGGCTCACCTGTGGGTGACTGCAGGGGGAATAAGTTAACATATCCCCTCTGGAAGCTGACAGGAACCTGGAGGTGTTTGACTTTACTCCTTCCCCTTTCAGCATAAAAGAAGCCAGAATTCTAACTCAGGCAAAACAGTTCTTTGGGACATGAGTCCAGTGTCTTCTTGATCTGCCAGCTATACATATAAAGTTGCTATTCCGCACCCCAACAACTCATCTCTCAATTGAAGGGCCTGTCATGAGGTGAGCAGCATAAGCTTGGACTCAGTAACACTAATTCTGCTTGTTTTGTGAGTACATGACTCTGTAAATTAGTTTCCTCCTCTGATAAAATATGGTGAATCTGGGTAATAGTGATTCTACTGATTCTTTGAATCATTTGTAGGATTGCTGCAATGAATACATGAAATACTACATTGGAAGCACTCCCCAAATTGCACGGAGAAGGCAAATGAGGTGTTTTACACCTGACAGCCAGAGGGAATAAGACACGCACAGGTTCTGGCTCCAGACAGATGCAGGTTCAGGTACATCTCCAGCCCTTCGAGGAGTTCAGGATTTGGGGGTCCTGAGCCATTTGTCTTCTTGGAGGGCCTTGAAATAAACCTTTCTCTGCTCCAAGCCGGGTTTTGGCTTGTTTGGCCTCATTGTGCATTGGGCACACAGACTTGCATCCAGTAACAGTTACGCTGGGTGAAATAAGGCAAAAACACGGTATGATTCAGTTTCATGAGGCACTTAGGGTAGTCAGCTTCAGAGAGACAGAAAGGAATAGTGGCTGCCAGGGGCTGAGCAGAGAGGAGATGGGGAGTTAGCATTTAATAGGCACAGAGTTCCAGCGTGCAAAATGGAAAGCTTTCTGGAGAAGGACAGTGGGGATGACGGCACAGCGTGGGTGCACTCACCCCCACTGAGCTGGACGTTTAAAAGCAGCGGCGAAATAAGGTTGGCATTATGTGCATTTCATCACAGCTGAAAACTAGAAAGGAGAGTGTGAAGGAAAAGACCGCCCACTCCTATGACTTCAATTTTTAGTTTCTAAAGTTCCACTTGATTGTGTGGGGTGTTTTTTGTTTTTTTTTCTTTTTTTCAAAATTAGTCCTCAGAAAAGAGTATTCCTAAATTTGAATCTTCCAAAATCTTTACAAAGTTTCTCATATTTGGAAGACCCTCTCCATTACTTAGCTTTAAACAGCATTGTATTGACACCCAGTCAGAGAGTTAATTTGAGATATTTATGGGGTGTTTGGAGAAGGCAATGGCACTCCAGTACTCTTGCCTGGAAAATCCCATGGACGGAGGAGCCTGGTGGGCTGCTGTCTATGGGGGCGCACAGAGTCAGACACAACTGAGCGACTTCACTTTCACTTTTCACTTTCATGCATTGGAGAAGGAAATGGCAACCCACCCCAGTGTTCTTGCCTGGAGAATCCCAGGGACGGGGGAGCCTGGTGGGCTGCCATCTATGGGGTTGCACAGAGTCAGACACGACTGAAGCGACTTAGCAGCAGCAGCATGGGGTGTTTATGGAGGTCCCCCAGCAGATGAGTTTAAAAGGGAAAAAAAAGGCGGGGGGGGTGTTGGTGGTAAGGAACTCTGAGAGAGATTATTACCATTTAAAGTGTTAGCCACCATGAAGCAGTAGCACTAACTAAAGAGCCCACCTGCCAGTGCAGGAGACGGAAGAGGCAAGAGTTTAATCCCTGGGCTGGGAGCTCCCCTGGAGGACGGCGTGGCAGCCCACCCCAGTGTGCTTGCCTGGAGAACCCCCATGGACAGAGGAGCCTGGAGTCCCCAGGGTCACAAGGAGTTAAACACGACTGAAGCACCTGAGCACACACCTTGAAATAAGACTTGTAACAATCACTTTTACCAACAATAAATTTGTGATTACACAGTGGAAACCATAAAAATATTCTTAGAAGAAAAGTGAGTCAGAGGGTTTTTGAAGCTGAACGTAAGATTTGCAAGGACAGTCTTCAAAAACAGACTTAAGGGGAATACAATATACTCTAGAAAACCAGGGGAGATGCTCCCACGAATTGGCTTCTATAATGCTAAAGTAACTGACGGAGAAGAATATGGGAAGGATTTTTAATAAAATGGTTTGATAAAACATGAGAAAAAGAAAAAAGAATAATTTCTAATTTAGTATACTTTTTACATAATGAAAGGTTTTAAAATGTTTGTGTGTAACTAAGTTAAATATTATAAGGAGACATTGGTCTCATTCACCTACATCTCTATAAGTTCATATTTTCTAACTGGGCAAAACAATTTTAGGATGTTCTCATGAGAAAATAACGACTTCCCTGGTGGCTCAGATGGAAAAGTGTCTGCATACAATGCAGGAGAAAATAGGAACTGTCTTAAAATGGGCATATATGTTAAATTGTTTTGAGAAGAAAATTCGGGCTTACTGAGTTTCTCATTCAGAATTTAGTTCTATCCTGTTTAAAAATTGGTGTTCTACTGCTCACAGCAGTTGCTTTATTAAAGCTAACAATTATAGTCATGACTCAATGGAAAAAATCAGAGCACTAAAAGCTTTTCAAATGTGCTGGTGCAAGTTATTACATGAGAAATGGAATTAGAAGAAGAACAGTATCTTTATGTTGCAAATGAAAAGAAAAAATATATATACAATGTATATATATACAGTGTGGTGCCTCTGGCAGGTAGGAAGCTCTTGACAAATGTTACGTTTTTGTTACTCTGGAAGTAATGTAACTATGTTTTGTGACTTTAGATAATCTGACTAATTTGACATAAACAAAGACTTGATCTGTGCCTAGTAAACCACCATCTCATTATAGGTTGTTCAGTCACTCACTCGTGTCCAACTCTTTGCTACCACATGGACCGCGGCACGCCAGGCTTCCCTGTCTTTCACTATCACCCAAAGTTGCTCAAACTCATGTCCACTGAGTAGATGATGCCATCCAACCATCTCATCATCTATTGCCCCCTCTCTTCCTACCCTCCATCTTTCCCAGCATCAAGGTGTTTTCCAATGTCAGTTCTTCACGTCAGATGGCCAAAGTATTGGAGTTTCAGCATCAGTTCTTTCAATGAATATTGAGGGTTGATTTTCTTTAGGATTGACTGGTTTGATTTCCATGATATCCAAGGAATTCTCAAGATTCTCCAACACCACAGTTTGAAAGCATCAGTTCTTCAATGCTCAGCCTTCCTATTGGTCCAACTCTCACACCCATAGTTCAGTTCAGTTCAGTTCAGTTCAGTCGCTCAGTCGTGTCCGACTCTTTGCGACCCCATGAATTGCAGCACGCCAGGCCTCCCTGTCCATCACCATCTCCCGGAGTTCACTCAGACTCACATCCATCGAGTCCGTGATGCCATCCAGCCATCTCATCCTCGGTCGTCCCCTTCTCCTCCTGCCCCCAATCCCTCCCAGCATCAGAGTCTTTTCCAATTAGTCAACTCTTCGCATGAGGTGGCCAAAGTACTGGAGTTTCAGCTTTAGCATCATTCCCTCCAAAGAAATCCCAGGGTTGATCTCCTTCAGAATGGACTGGTTGGATCTCCTTGCAGTCCAAGGGACTCTCAAGAGTCTTCTCCAACACCACAGTTCAAAAGCATCAATTCTTCGGCGCTCAGCTTTCTTCACAGTCCAACTTTCACATCCATACATGACCACAGGAAAAACCATAGCCTTGACTAGGCGGACCTTAGTTGGCAAAGTAATGTCTCTGCTTTTGAATATACTATCCAGGTTGGTCATAACTTTTCTTCCAAGGAGTAAGCGTCTTTTACTTTCATGGCTGCAGTCACCATCTGCAGTGATTACTAACACTGAAATCATAGGAATGGAGTAAATTAACCACATGCCATGAGGATGGTCGCTCGGTCGTGTCCGACTCTGTGAGACCCCCTGGACCGTAGCCCCCAGGCTCCTCTGTCCATGGGATTCTCCAGGCAGGAACGCTGGAGTGGGTTGCCATGTCCTCCTTCAGAGGGTCTTCCTGACCCAGAAATAGGACCCGTGTCTCCTGCTCTGGTGGGCAAAGTCTACCACTGAGCCACCGGGGAAGTCCTGCCCTCAGTGCATGAGTGTGTACACACGTGTGCACACACGTGTGCACACACGTGTGCACACACTCTGTCCATGGGATTCTCCAGGCAGGAACGCTGGAGTGGGTTGCCATGTCCTCCTCCAGGGGGTCTTCCTGACCCAGAAATAGGACCCGTGTCTCCTGCTCTGGTGGGCAAAGTCTACCACTGACCCACCAGGGAAGTCCTGCCCTCAGTGCATGAGTGTGTACACACGTGTGCACACAAGCACATATGATCATTCAGTGAGATCCATGAAGCACCCTTTTCCTTCCTCAAGGAAAAGAGACTTGGAGGCTGACTTCCTGTAGTGAAATTTATGGTCAGACACTCAACCTAAGACTGTTTGGCTTCCAGGTGGCACCAGTGGTAAAGAATCCGCCTGCAGTGCAGGAGACCCAGGTTCCATCCCTGGGTCGGGAAGATCCCCTGGAGAAGGAAATGGCAACCCACTCCAGTGTTCGTGCTGGGAAATCCCATGGACAGAGGAGCCTGGCTGGCTGCAGTCCACGGGGCTGCAGAGGGTCGGGCGCGACCGAGCATGCACGTGCACACACAGGCAGAATACTTAGTGTTTCAGCCCCATCTGAATCATGTCAGAAGTTCTTTCCAGCTGGTATTTTAGCCATCTTTATTTGATTGTCCTTGTGGATGGTGTGATTAATTATGCATAAAGTCAGCCTTTAATCATCAGCCCCAAAACTGATGGAAGCAAAGAATGGCCAATTTAGTGATTTTGTGTGTAGACATGAACCGAATTATGGACATGGTCATTTCCCCCATATCTGCCAAATGCATTTTTTAATAATATCCATGAGATAACTAGAAAGATTTATTTTTTAAGCAGTTTTGTGGATTATCTTTGGTATTTTAAGAATTCAGTTCTCATTCGGGGTATATTTGCTTTTATTTATTTTAACGTGCATCAGATGTTTATGCAGTGAATACTCGTGTTAAGAAGCTTAGGGAACACTACGCTAAATAAGACAGATGTGGTCAACATTCGTGGGGAATTGACAGTCTGTTTTGGGGCTGGTGTTATTAACATGGGATTAATATATTCACTCTAGTTAAGGAAGAATTCCTTTGAGCAACAGGTCAAATATTGAAGTGAAAAGATATCTTCAGGTCTTTGCTTGTTTCATTTTCATGAAACGAGGGAGGGGAGCTTTGATTTTCCTGTTACTCGAGGACTTTGGCTCTGATTGGGTGGAAATCAGATCTTCAGGGATTCTAAGCAGGAAGAGGTTAGTCGGCCTCCAATCTGCAAACGCCCAGTTTCTGTGAAATTCAAAACTAATAGTTTAGAAATGCCACAGACATATGTGAATGTGGAAGTTAAAATAGCTTCTTTCTAGAATGCAGATGCCTGCGTTTTGGATGAGGTTTTTCAGAGCAGTCGGCAGGCTGTGCCTATTTTATGAGTGTTCTAAGCCTCTGTCAGTGCCCTGGGCCTCAGAGAATGTAAGTGTTAGCTGTGTGTTATGGATAGGGTGCAAGTGATTTCCTCAGGTGATGCTTCATAGCTTTTATGGGATTCTTAGAGAAATCTGGACTTTTGTGTCCCCAAACCGCTCACCTCCCACCCTGCAGATTTCCAAAATGGTGAAGAACCACTATCTCATTTTTTAAAATTAGAATTTTAGGGACTTGTTGGTGGCCCAGTGGCTCAGACTCCAGGCTCCCCCGGCAGGGGGCCCGGGTCCCACCCCTGGTCAGGGGACTGGATCCCACGTGCCCCAAGACGTGATCCCGGGCCGCAGCTGGAGGTCGTGCGTGCTGCAGTGAAGACCGAGATCCTGCGTGCTGCAGCTAAAACGAGGTGCAGCTTAAAAAAGAGCTAAACTTTTAGCTTTTCCACAATCGTAGGTTCACAGGAGGTGCAAGACATGACGAGAGACAGCCACGCCCTTCCCCCAGGCTCTCCCAGGGGTGCCGTTTTCGAGTCCCCAGCATCCCAGTCAGGATACTGGTATGCATGGGGTCGCAGAGTCGGACACTGAGTGACTGACCTGAACTGAACTGACTGATACCATCAAGGCACGGAGCGCCCGCCCGCAGCTCCCCACTGGCTTTCAAAGCGGCCCCTGCATCTCCCCACCCCCGCCCCACAGCCCTGAGGCCCTGACCACCGCGACTCTGTTTGCCATTTCTGTGGTTTTCTCACTCATCATTTCACAAGTAGCAGACCGCCGGAGCCGTGCAGTGTGGAATGCTGGGGAGCTTCTTAAACTCAGTGGGATCCTCTGGAATTGCGGTGACGATCGTGGGTTCTGTGGGCGTGGAGGGCTGGTGTCCAGTCGCTCGGTCCTGTTCGACTCTCTTCGATCCCATGGACTGCAGCCCGCCGGGCTTGCCCGTCCTTCACCGTCTCCTGGAGCTTACCCACGCTCATGTCCATCGAGCCTGGGCATGAGGCCATCCAGCCATCTCACCGTCTGTCGTCCCCTCCTCCTGCCTTCAGTCTTTCCCAGCGTTAGGGTTTTTTCTCAGTGGCTCTTTGCATCAGGTGGCCAACGTATTGGAGCTTCCGTTTCAACATCAGTCGTTCGAATGAATATTCAGGGTTGATTTCCTTTAGGATTGACTGTTTTGATCTCCTTGATGCCCAAGGGACTCTCAAGAGTCTTCTCTAACACCACAGTTTAAAAGCGTCAGTTCTTTGGGGCTCGTCCAGCTCTCACATCCATACGTGATGACTGGAAAAACCATAGCTTTCACTACAGGGACCTTTGTCGACCAAGTAATGGCTCTGCTTTTTAGTACATAGTCTAGGTTGGTCATAGCTTTTCTTCCAAGGAGCAAGCGTTCTTTAGTTTCATGGCTGCAGCCACCATCTGCAGTGATTTTGGAACCCAAGAAAATAAAGTCTGTCACTGGTTCCATTGTTTCCCCATCTATTTGCCATGAAATGATGGGATTGGATGCTATTCCTTTCTCCTTTTTACTACTGAGGTGTAGTCCAGGGTATGGATGTGAGGCCCTGACCACCGCGACTCTGTTTGCCATTTCTGTGGTTTTCTCACTCATCATTTCACAAGTAGCAGACCGCCGGAGCCGTGCAGTGTGGAATGCTGGGGAGCTTCTTAAACTCAGTGGGATCCTCTGGAATTGCGGTGACGATCGTGGGTTCTGTGGGCGTGGAGGGCTGGTGTCCAGTCGCTCGGTCCTGTTCGACTCTCTTCGATCCCATGGACTGCAGCCCGCCGGGCTTGCCCGTCCTTCACCGTCTCCTGGAGCTTACCCACGCTCATGTCCATCGAGCCTGGGCATGAGGCCATCCAGCCATCTCACCGTCTGTCGTCCCCTCCTCCTGCCTTCAGTCTTTCCCAGCGTTAGGGTTTTTTCTCAGTGGCTCTTTGCATCAGGTGGCCAACGTATTGGAGCTTCCGTTTCAACATCAGTCGTTCGAATGAATATTCAGGGTTGATTTCCTTTAGGATTGACTGTTTTGATCTCCTTGATGCCCAAGGGACTCTCAAGAGTCTTCTCTAACACCACAGTTTAAAAGCGTCAGTTCTTTGGGGCTCGTCCAGCTCTCACATCCATACGTGATGACTGGAAAAACCATAGCTTTCACTACAGGGACCTTTGTCGACCAAGTAATGGCTCTGCTTTTTAGTACATAGTCTAGGTTGGTCATAGCTTTTCTTCCAAGGAGCAAGCGTTCTTTAGTTTCATGGCTGCAGCCACCATCTGCAGTGATTTTGGAACCCAAGAAAATAAAGTCTGTCACTGGTTCCATTGTTTCCCCATCTATTTGCCATGAAATGATGGGATTGGATGCTATTCCTTTCTCCTTTTTACTACTGAGGTGTAGTCCAAGGTATGGATGTGCCATAGTTTGTTTAGCTGTTCAATACTGAGGAATATCTGGGGGGTGTTTTCCATTTTAGGCTCTTATGAATAGGTTGATGTAAATATCTGGGCTAGGGTTTGTGTGAATGTAAATTTTCATCCCTCTAGGAAGGTGCCCTAGGAGTACAATTGCTGTGTGTGTTTGTAGTTGCGTGTTTATATTCCTAGGAAACCGCCAAACTTTTTCACGTTTTACGTTCACAGCAGTAACACAGGAGTGGTCCAGTCTCTGCATCCTTGCAGCATTTGGGGTTGCCCCAGTTTTTGGTGTGAGTCTCGGCATAGACGTTCTCACGTGTGATGCTGATCCCTGCTTGTGACGCTGAGCAGTTTTTCACGTTTACATTTTGGGAAAAATGCCTATTCATGTCTTGCCCATTTTCTATTTGGGTTGTTTTTTAACTGTTGAGTTTTGAGAGTTCTTTGTATATTCTTGATATTAATCCTTTTCAGACATGTGGTTGTCAAATATTTTCTCTTACTCAATATGTAGCTTATCATTCTTATCCTTCTAACAAGGTCTGGCACAGGGCAGACGTTTCTAAGTGGATGAATTCCAACTTATCATTTTGTTTTCCTTTTCGTACGAATGCTTTGCCCAGCCCAAGATCCCAACTATTTTTTCCTACTTTTTCCCCTAAATATTTTATAGTTTTATCTTTTACATTTAAGACTGTGGTCTATTTTGAGTCAGTTTTTATATACAGTGTACATTTTATGTGAAGGTTCGTTTTCTGCCCATGGATGTCCAGTTGCTCCAGGACCACTGGTTGAAACGCTGTATTTTTTCCGCTGAGCTCATTTACGCTACCTGTTCCTAGTCCTCTGTTTTATTCCTCTGCTCTGTGTGTCTCTGAGGTGCCTTGACATGTCAACATGTGTCTACATGTGTAGCTACACTGTGTCTTGAAGTAGGCTAGACTGGTTCTTCCCACTTTTTCTTTTTTGAAATTGTTTTTATTCTAAAGTTGAAATGATAAAGCTGAAAATTGGATCAAAATATAGTGGGGAAAAGTTATGTTTATTGAATCAAATGGATATAGTAACTAATATTCCCAATCAATATTTTTATCAACTCACTCAGTCTTTAAGTGGGTCCGGCTGGGAGGAGGGATAATAGAATAATGTCTTGGCCCACAGTCGGTGCTCAATGAGCATTAAATTCAACGAGTAAAACCCTGAAATAACATTTTGCATATTCAGTTATGAAACGGACAGAAAGCCTAGCCTCTCATGAGTGCGCATACTCAGAAACCCAAGAAATCCCACGAGTTTTGTAAAATTCTGTTGAGTGGTGTTTGTAGGTAGCTCTGCAGCAGCATCCACGCCGCAGTCCTCAGCGCGGGACAAACGTGGAGACGGGCAACCTGGCTGCAATAAGGGTGGCCTGGCTCCCCCGTCCTGCTGCTGGCCATCTGCTGTGACTGACGCGCGTCGCTGAGCCTCTCTCACCCTAGCTTCCGCTGCAGCGAACGTGGAGGTGCCAAGGTCTGACCTGCCTGCCTCCCCTGGAGCCAGAGGTGTGGCCGTGGATGCGGAGGGCCTGCCCGAGCGCCCGCCTCGTCCCAGCTTGGCCTCCACAGTGCCCCCCTATCGGTCTCCTGAGTGGAGAAGAGCAGAGAAAACTTGGGATGGCCCTGTGCTGCTCTGAGCTGGGTCAGACCACAGAACCAGAACAGATGACTTGAAAACTTTCTAAATTTATGATTTACTTTGGATTCACAATGTTGAATTTCTGACCAAAAAAAAGAAAAAGAAAGAAATATATCCTCTTTACCTACAACAAAAAATGGCTTTTGCCTATATCAATTCTTTTTAATTTACTAGTATTTTACACTATACGTACATGGTTAAAAAATTAAAAAAGCAAAAAAGGATCAAATGAAGAGGAAAGTTCTCTCCTACTCCAGACTTGTCTCCATTTCCAGGCAATTCTAGGCAGATTCTTGTGTATTTGTATGGAGCTATTTATATGTATGCTGCTGCTGCTAAGTCGCTTCGGTCGTGTCCGACTCTGTGCGACCCCGTAGACGGCAGTCCACCAGGCTCCCCCGTCCCTGGGATTCTCCAGGCAAGAACACTGGAGTGGGCGCCATTTCCTTCTCCAATGCATGAAGGTGAAAAGTGAAAAGTGAAAGTGAAGTCGCTCAGTCGTGTCCGACTCTTCGCGACCCCGTGGACTGCAGCCCTCCAGGCCCCTAGGTCCCTGGGGTTCTCCAGGCAGGAGGATGGAGCGGGCGCCGTTGCAGTGCGTGTGTCTGTGTGTGGTCTGCTTTGCACGTTTGCGTGTGTCTGTGTGTGGTCTGCTTTGCACGTTTGCGTGTGTCTGCGTGTGATCTGCTTTGCACGTTTGCGTGTGTCTGCGTGTGATCTGCTTTGCACGTTTGCGTGTGTCTGCGTGTGGTCTGCTTTGCACGTTTGCGCTCATGTTCTCTAGCACGGTCACTCTGTCTTTGCTCTTTTAACTTACGTTGCGCACTTTTCTGAAATGTTTGTGGATTTTCAGTGTTCACTTGGGCTTCCCTGGTAGCTCAGCTGGTAAAGAATCCGCCTTCAGTGCAGGAGGCCCCAGTTCGATTCCTGGCTTGGGAAGAGCCCCTGGAGAAGGGAAAGGCTACCCACTCCAGTATTCTGGCCTGGAGAGTTCCATGGACTGCATAGTCCATGGGGTCACAAACAGTCGGACATGACCGGGCGACTTTCACTTTCACTTTATCAATATTGACTTATTTGGCCGTTTCATTTCTTTAATTAGCTCGCACTCCTAATGGACATTTTAATGTCATTTCTAATTGTTGCTAATTAAACAGTGAAGCAGTAAACATCCTTGTGCGCACACTTATGGGCATATATGATGCTCTGTTTCTAAGATAAATTCTAGAACGGAAGCTGCTCTTACAAAATTATGTTCATTTAAAATTTGGTAAATTAATCTGATTTTCCTTCAAAGAGGGTATAACAGGTGTACTTCCCCTGAGAGTGCTCGAAATCGTTTGTTTTTGCCAGTCCCCCCTTGAGGTGTGTTTAACTCTGTGTGTGTTCAGCTTCAAAAGGATGTTCTCCTGCAAGGATGTTCCTTCATTTGGTCCCCCACTCTCCAGATTTATTCTGCTTTCAGCAAACATTACCTAGTAATCCAATCCAATCCTATCCTACCTGTACTTTAAAACTCTCTAACGCCTTCTCCTCACCCATAAATATTCTGCAGTGTCCTCAAGACACTCTGTGTAATCTGCACCCGGCCTTAACTCATCCCACCCAAACCAGTGCTCAGATCAGTTCACCATCCCCCTTGGTGCTCAGCCAAACCTGCCCACTTGAGTTTCTCCATTGGCCAAGCTCTCCATCCTCTGTTTTTGCCTTTGTACATGCTTTTTCATTGATTAGAAAATTCTTCCACTTGCTTTTATTTTCTGTACTTCTTTCTCATCCTGAAAGTCTCAGCTGGGATGTTGCTAACCTGGAGATGCTTTTCCCAACACCATCCCACATCTAAATGGTGGAAAAAGCCGGTTGGCACATGTACATTTTAGTTCGGTTCAGTCACTCAGTCGTGTCTGACTCGCGACCCCATGGACGGCAGCACGCCAGGCTTCCCTGTCCATCTCCAACTCCCAGAGCACGCTTCCCTGTCCATCTCCAACTCCTAGAGCTTGCTCAAACTCAGGGCCATCGAGTCGGCAATGCCATCCAACCATCTCATCCTCTGTCGTCCCCTTCTCCTCCTGCCCTCAATCTTTTCCAGTATCATAGTCTTTTCCAGTCAATCAGCTCTTTGCATCAGGTGGCCAGAGTATTGGAGTTTCAGCTTCAGCATCAATCCTTCCAATGAATATTCAGGTTGATTTCCTTTGGGATTGACTGGTTGGATCTCCTTGCAGTCTAAGGGGCTCTCAAGAGTCTTCTCCAACACCCCAGTTCAGAAGCATCAGTTCTTTGGTGCTCAGCCTTCTGTATCGTCCAGCTCTCACATCCANCTCCTCCTGCCTTCAATCTTTCTCAGCATCAGGGTCTTTTCCAGTGACTCAGTTCTTTTCATCAGGTGGCCAAAGTATTGGAGTTTCAGCTTCAGCATCAATCCTTCCAATGAATATTCAGGTTGATTTCCTTTGGGATTGACTGGTTGGATCTCCTTGCAGTCTAAGGGGCTCTCAAGAGTCTTCTCCAACACCCCAGTTCAGAAGCATCAGTTCTTTGGTGCTCAGCCTTCTGTATCGTCCAGCTCTCACATCCATACATGACCACTGGAAAAACCATCGCCTTGACTGTAGGTACCTTTGTTGGCAAAGTAATGTCTCTGCTTTTTAATGCTATCTAGGTTGGTCATAGCTTTTCTTCCAAGGAGCAAGCGTATTTGTGTGTGTGTGTGTGTGTGTGTGTGTTTAATTATTTTTTTATTGAAGAATAATTGCTTTACAGAATTTTGCTGTTTTCTCTCAAACCTCAATATGAATCAGCCATAGGCATCTTTTAATTTCATGGCTGCAGTCACCATCTGCAGTGATTTGGGAGCCCCCCCAAACAAAGTCTCTTATTGTTTCCATTGTTTCCCCATCTATTTGCCATGAAGTGATGGGACCAGATCTTAGTTTTCTGAATGTTGAGTTTTAAACCAACTTTTTCACTCTTCTCTTTCACTTTCATCAAGAGGCTGTTTAGTTCTTCCCTTTAAGGGTGGTGCCATAAGGGTGGTGTCATCAGCATATCTGAGGTTGTTGATATTTCTCCTGGCAATCTTGATCCCAGCTTGTGCTTCATCCATCACGGCATTTTGCATGATGTACTCTGCATGTAAGTTAAATAAGCAGGGTGACAATATACAGCCTTGATGTACTCCTTTCAATTTGGAACCAGTCTGTTATTCCATGTCCAGTTCTCACTGTTGCTTCTTGACCTGCATACACATTTCTCAGGAGGCAGGTCAGGTGATCTGGTATTCCCATCTCTTGAAGAATTCCCCAGTTAGTTGTGATCCACACAGTCAAAGGCTTTGGCATAGTCAATAAAGCAGAAGTAGACATTTAAATTAATTAAAATCAAGTGAAATTCAAAATCTTCAGTTCCTTACTGCTGCTGCTGCTGCTGAGTCGCTTCAGTCGTGTCCGACTCTGTGCGACCCCACAGGCGGCAGCCCACCAGGCTCCCCGTCCCCGGGATGGCCACTGTCAGATGCTCAATAGTGGCGGTGTCGTTAGTTCCTGCCGTGAGAGTAGACTAGTGCATCGTTTCTGAGGATTCTGTGGGGTAGTGCCGCTCCAGTCTCTTCACAGCGCTCGTGGCTGTTTTAAAACCGTGATTGAGAACTTCCCTGGTAGTCCCGTGGTCAGGCAGCCGCGTGCCAGTGCCGGGGACACAGGTTCCGTCCTTCCAGGAGCCGAGAGCCCACGTGCTGCGGGCAGCTGAGCCCGTGCGCCGCAGCTAGGGAACCTGAGCTCCAGGGCCCGCGCCCCGCAGCGGGGGCCCCGCAGAGAGAGGCCTGAGCCCCGCAGCCGGGAGTGCCCCCGCCGCCCGCAGCCGGGGCAAGCCCTGCGTCGCACCCGAGACCCCGTGCACCCAGACATGAATGCGTAAACACACAGCTTTTAAAAACTGGAAAACATTAATGTTAAGAATGTGTTACCTTAAAAAAAAAAATGCGATTGGGTGTGTTGTTTTGGTGGTTTCCCCTCATCAGTCTGTGAGCCCACATGGGGCCAGCTTATTCTTGTCTTGCTTCCTGCTTTTTTTCTTAGGGTTCAATAAGTACTTGTCGATGAATGACTCAGTGAATTGAAGAATTCCTCCGAGCTCTTAGTTGTATCATTCTGCCATATTGGTGAGAGTCTTTCTGGGAAGGCGCTGGACACCATGATTTTATCCAGGTCTCCTTCAACATTCCAGTGAGACACCTTAGCAGGGCCCTGATCCTTTCCCCACCGTCGTCTGGGACTATTTTTTCTCACTGGGCTTGGCATTTCAGCGTCCACTGGCCAACCGTGGGAAGGTGGCCTTGGGCTCGGCTGGACCATCGTGCTGGCACTGTGTTGCTCCTTCCAGATCTCCACCGTCTCTTCAGGGTGGAGCCTCTCGACCCCTCTGGAAGCGCTGAGAGCGCTGTAGACAGCTCGCGGGCCAGCCCTGTCCTGATGCCGAAAAGCTGCGCGCCCGACGCCAGGCCCCTTTCCCGGGCGTGTCCTGGCCCGGCGTGGGACAGCTCTGCCGGGGGCCAGCTCCCGGGGTGGGGGTCTCCATGGGGCACAGTGGGCAGAACATCACAGCTGCCCTGCACCTGGTGTGGCTTCCAGAGCCTCCCGGAGACTTTCTGGATGCACATGTCCTTAGGCTCTGCGTCCTGCTGGTAAACGCAATTTGCAGTTGCAAGCCTGCAGCCCAGTCTCCCAAAGAGGGAACCANCCTGGCAATCTTGATCCCAGCTTGTGCTTCATCCATCACGGCATTTTGCATGATGTACTCTGCATGTAAGTTAAATAAGCAGGGTGACAATATACAGCCTTGATGTACTCCTTTCAATTTGGAACCAGTCTGTTATTCCATGTCCAGTTCTCACTGTTGCTTCTTGACCTGCATACACGTTTCTCAGGAGGCAGGTCAGGTGATCTAGTATTCCCATCTCTTGAAGAATTTCCCAGTTAGTTGTGATCCACACAGTCAAAGGCTTTGGCATAGTCAATAAAGCAGAAGTAGACATTTAAATTAATTAAAATCAAGTGAAATTCAAAATCTTCAGTTCCTTACTGCTGCTGCTGCTGCTGAGTCGCTTCAGTCGTGTCCGACTCTGTGCGACCCCACAGGCGGCAGCCCACCAGGCTCCCCGTCCCCGGGATGGCCACTGTCAGATGCTCAGTAGTGGCGGTGTCGTTAGTTCCTGCCGTGAGAGTAGACTAGTGCATCGTTTTTGAGGTTTCTGTGGGGTAGTGCCGCTCCAGTCTCTTCACAGCGCTCGTGGCTGTTTTAAAACCGTGACTGAGAACTTCCCTGGTAGTCCCGTGGTCAGGCAGCCGCGTGCCAGTGCCGGGGACACAGGTTCCGTCCTTCCAGGAGCCAAGAGCCCACGTGCTGCGGGCAGCTGAGCCCGTGCGCCGCAGCTAGGGAACCTGAGCTCCAGGGCCCGCGCCCCGCAGCGGGGGCCCCGCAGAGAGAGGCCTGAGCCCCGCAGCCGGGGAGTGCCCCCGCTGCCCGCAGCCGGGGCAAGCCCTGCGTTGCACCCGAGACCCCGTGCACCCAGACATGAATGCGTAAACACACAGCTTTTAAAAATTGGAAAACATTAATGTTAAGAATGTGTTACCTTAAAAAAAAAATGCGATTGAGTGTGTTGTTTTGGTGGTTTCCCCTCATTAGTCTGTGAGCCCACATGGGGCCAGCTTATTCTCTGTCTCTTATACACATCTAGATGTGTATAAGAGACAGTGCTTGCAGTCTATTGGAAAACATTAATGTTAAGAATGTGTTACCTTAAAAAAAAAATGCGATTGAGTGTGTTGTTTTGGTGGTTTCCCCTCATTAGTCTGTGAGCCCACATGGGGCCAGCTTATTCTTGTCTTGCTTCCTGCTTTTTTTCTTAGGGTTCAATAAGTACTTGTCGAGTGAGTGACTCAGTGAATTGAAGAATTCCTTCGAGCTCTTAGTTGTATCATTCTGCCATATCGGTGAGAGTCTTTCTGGGAAGGGGCTGGACACCATGATTTTATCCAGGTCTCCTTCAACATTCCAGTGAGACACCTTAGCAGGGCCCTGATCCTTTCCCCACCGTCGTCTGGGACTATTTTTTCTCACCGGGCTTGGCATTTCAGCGTCCGCTGGCCTTGGGCTGGGCTGGACCATCGTGCTGGCACTGTGTTGCTCCTTCCAGATCTCCGCCGTCTCTTCAGGATGGAGCCTCTCGACCCCTCTGGAAGCGCTGAGAGCGCTGTAGACAGCTCGCGGGCCAGCCCTGTCCTGGTGCCGAAAAGCTGCGCGCCCGACGCCAGGCCCCTTTCCCGGGCGTGTCCTGGCCCGGCGTGGGACAGCTCTGCCGGGGGCCAGCTCCCGGGGTGGGGGTCTCCATGGGGCACAGTGGGCAGAACATCACAGCTGCCCTGCACCTGGTGTGGCTTCCAGAGCCTCCCGGAGACTTTCTGGATGCACATGTCCTTAGGCTCTGCGTCCTGCTGGTAAACTCAATTTGCAGTTGCAAGCCTGCAGCCCGGTCTCCCGAAGAGGGAACCAAGACCTTGGCAAGAGTGTGTGTGGCTTGACTCGCTGGCCCACGGCTTCTGCCTGTATTTCACCCAGTGTTCTCAACACCAAAATGCTTCTTTAGCTCACTTTTCATAAGATGGAAGTTTGATGGCTTATTTCATTTCTTATGTGGTTAAAAGGCGCCAGTCTCTTCAACAGACTCATCTAATGAATGAATTAGGAAAAATACTGCCACTGGTTCGTTACCCTGCATTTGGACTCGGTAAATTATGAATCCCAACCATGGTTTTCTCTGAAAGGAAGAAGCTCCAAATAAACAGTAGGCGAGGATTGTATGCATATTGCTTTGTCTCTTACTGCTGGAAAGGCCTGATTACAGTTCTTTCTCCTGAGTACTTGTTTGGTGGTGGTTTAGTTGCTAAGTCATGTCCAACTCTTGCAACCCCATGGACGGTAGCCTGCCAGGCTCCTCTGTCCATAGGATTTTCCAGGCAAGAATAGTGGAGCAGGTTGCCATATCCACCTGTTTACACCATTATAAAAGGAGAATTCTGATTGTAACTTGTTGTAGCCAGAGGGAAGGAAGATACTTTTGTCTGTGGATTTCATTCCATTTTAATCTTGGACTGGGCATCTGGCCACCAGGTAGCCCACTCAAGGAGAGGAGAAAATTTGATTTTTCTTCAAAACTGTCACTTTCTGGAGAACATTTGTAGCATAAATGGAGTTCCAGGAGATATGCTGACTGGCAGATGTTTCGAGATCGATTAAAGATTTAGAAAGAAGTACGTTTCCCCAGGCTACTGGACTACCTTTTAATGAGACTGACAGTTTTACACATGGGACTGAGAAACTTCTTTATCATACAGAAATAAATTTCTGAAGCGAAATCCATTTGAGAGAGATGGATACAAGATAAAGTGTGTGAAGCAGTTTCCACATTTTACTGGCGTTTAACTTTGTAGTTTCTTTTTCAGAGATAGATGAAGCTGGGTCTTTCAAAGATGAAAAAGATCATTTTGTTAGACTAATTTCTCTAATATTAATTCAAAGAATGGGTCAACTCTCTACCAGTTAGGGTCATGCATTGTGGAGAATGTGTGATCATGACTTTAGTTGGGCATTAGGCATATGGAGTTAGAGATTAGCAAATTTTCATTTTGTCTTGTAAAGGTTCAAGTGGAGAAAGTCGCTGGCATATTAGTTGAGGAAATGACTAACAAGGAAGAATGTATCTTACTATTCTCTGAACGAGAGAAGCAGGCAAGGGAAGATTACGTTAAATTTAAGCAACAACGTGTAAATAAAGAATAATATCAGTTCAGGCTTTGAAACCAGGGGGAGGAGAGAAGGACTAGGATTAGTAGACCTTTGTGGTGTAAAGAGATTGGATGTGAACTTGTTCGATCCCTGTATTTTACTGATAGGGTAACTGAAGCCAAGAGTGATTTCATGACTTTTCATCCCTCAGAAACTGTATTTTTAAGCTGTGAAATCGACGATGTGAAGTTATCCTGATATGTTGTGACGTGTGCAGAAAACCAAGTGGCAGAAGAAAGAGAGATTTTGGCACAGGGGTGCGCGCGTAAGTGTGTGTGAGTGCGTAAGTGTGTGTGAGCGCGTAAGTGTGTGTGAGCGTAGAAGCATGAAGAAGGGCGTAGCCTCTGGTCCTGCGCCTTCTATAGCAGCTGTGCTTTCCTCTAAGAAGTGGACGCTGCGGGTAAAGTAAGGTGGGTGGTCCTTTGCTTTTTAAATTTCATGCTTTTAAATTTATTTATGCATCTGTTTATTTTTAGGGATGCACATTTGTACCTTTTGTAGTACAATAAAGGGTAGTATCATAACTCTAAGTGGCCAGACATGGAGGGCAGTGTTTGGAAGAACACTTTATTTTTAGTGAACATATTTTATCTCTAAATTAAGAGTTCATTCTCTATGTGGCAAGGGCGTATCCTCTTCTGTTGTCTTATCCTGAAAGACAACATCCAGTGCCATCACTGACTTTTCCTCTCATGCATCTCTTTGGAAGACGGGAGACTCACAGATCCTGTTCATTCCTGTGTGAAGTCATCACAGGGAACCTCCACCGAGTATTTTCTTTTGCAGGAGAGGAAGCTCGGCCGTGTGGCTTTCTGCACCCTGGCATCATCATCATGGCTTTGCCAAAAACATTGCAAGACATCCTCACGATTCTAATGAAATGTATTTTCCTTTAGTGATCACTAGTCATGTTTTAATTAGGACTGTTGAGAGCTCAGGGTTTCAGCAACATCTCACGATCATAACCTTTACAGATTATGTGGTCTTTTTACATATCATAAAGTTTATCAAGGGAAGAGCAACAACTCTAGTTTGTCAAGAGAGAAAGATGGGATTTGAACTCTATATTCAAATATTTAAGTGTGGCAGGCAGCTTCAGCAGTGAGAGACTGTGGTACCTTTGGAGAAAGGTGAGAAGGAAGTTGGGTCAGATTTTAAGAACAAATCAAGCTGATTTGGAATTTCAGTGTATCTTGATAATATGTTCACTTCCGATGTTCTGTGTCATTTTGCAAGTGTTGATGTTTGCTCTTAGGTAGCAAAATGACATCCAGTATTTCAGAGCCATGTTCTTGGTGAACTGTATAAATCATGGAGCCCAAATCCTTTATTTAGGATAATAATAGAATGCAAGGAAAAAGCATGTCCCTTCAAGCTAGTTTTGTAAAGATTTGTTTCCAAGAGCTGCTAAGCTAAGTCACTTCAGTCGTGTCCGACTCTGTGCGACCCCGTAGATGGCAGCCCACCAGGCTCCGCCATCCCTGGTATTCTCCAGGCAAGAACACTGGAGTGGGTTGCCATTTCCTTCTCCAAAAGCTGTTGAATAGTACTTTTGTAGGTTTTGACCCTCCAGCCAAATAAAGATCTTTCCGTGGAAGAATAAAGCCAGCTAATTGCCATGTCAGTGAGGTTGGTTGTAATTTGTAGAAATGTAGAAATATTGATAGAAATGATTAAGAACTCTATGAATCAATATAGTGAATTTTGACCTAATGATAATAGCTGGTTCCAGTATGATTTGATAGTAGTAGGGCGCTTATTAATAGTTGGGGCCATGAGGCAAAGCTTTGTGTACACACACAGGGGGACGAGTTGCGACTCAGGACCGCATTTTATAAATGAGCAAAGTAAAGGTGAGCGCAGTGAATAGCACGTTCTAGGCCACGTGGCCCAGCAACACGAAAGCAAGACCAACTGGGGAGTGAGCCTGGGCACATCTCATGGCCTCTTGGAACAGCATTTACACGACTGAGCAGCGGAACGTGTTGCTCCCTTTGGAAGGGGAGGGGCGATTCTTCAATGCCATGCTGGGTTTCTGCGTTCATCATCTTTTTGATTCTAACACTGTAAGGCACGTTTTATTAGCTTCGTTTAAACTTTCAGGAAAGTCAGGATCAAAGAAGCTCGAAGTTGTCGAGAATGGCAGAAACGGCCGACGACTGAGCGGCTTCGAGCGTCTCGCCCGGGGTCCCCCTGCTCGGGTCCCGCTGTCGTGGCAGCTCGGTTATTCACACCAACACAGAGGCAGGCGTACCCAGGGGTCCCCTCCGGGGGGTGTGCGGACCAGAAAGTGTAGAGGCGCACGTCGCCCCTGGAGACTGCTTCTGGGATGTTCTGCTTATGCTGCCTTACTTTACTGCTGTTGATGGATGCGAAGTGGGAGGAGTCACCACTTCCATCATATCTGGCCACCGTAAAAGGGCCTTTAATGTTGCTAAGATCAAGGCACAGAGAGCTGAAGTAATTCACCAGGGCCACACAGACAAGACCCCCACCTCCGTCCCTGTGGTTCATCACACTGCGTGACTGAGTGCACAGCACAATGGCTAAATCTGGGTTTGAATTCATTCTCAAACCTTTACGATAGACTATCTTTGTCCTCCTTTTACAGGTGAATGATTTAGGCTTATCAGTTCAGTTCAGGTCATTCGCTCAGTCGTGTCCGACTCTTTGCGACCCCATGAATTGCAGCATGCCAGGCCTCCCTGTCCATCACCAACTCCCAGAGTTCACTCAGACTCACGGCCATTGAGTCGGTGATGCCATCCAGCCATCTCATCCTCAGTCGTCCCCTTCTCGTCCTGCCTCCAATCCCTCCCAGCATCAGAGTCTTTTGCAATGAGTCAACGCTTCGCATGAGGTGGCCAAAGTACTGGAATTTCTGCTTCAGCATCATTCCCTCCAAAGAAATCCGAGGGCTGATCTCCTTCAGAATGGACTGGTTGGATCTCCTTGCAGTCCAAGGGACTCTCAAGAGTCTTCCCCAACACCATACTTCAAAAGCATCAATTCTTCAGCACTCAGCCTTCTTCACAGTCCAACTTTCACATCCATACATGACCACAGGAAAAAACCATAGCCTTGACTAGACGGACCTTAGTGTGCAAAGTAATGTCTCTGCTTTTGAATATGCTATCTAGGTAGGTCATAACTTTTCTTCCAAGGAGTAAGCGTCTTTTAATTTCATGGCTGCAGTCACCATCTGCAGTGATTTTGGAGCCCCCCAAAATGAAGTCTGACACTGTTTCCACTGTTTCCCCATCTATTTCCCATGAAGTGATGGGACTGGATGCCATGATCTTGGTTTTCTGAATGTTGAGCTTTAAGCCAACTTTTTTGCTCTCCTCTTTCAATTTCATCAAGAGGCTTTTTTGCTTCTCTTCACTTTCTGCCATAAGGGTGATGTCATCTGCATGTCTGAGGTTATTGATATTTCTCCCGGCAATCTTGATTCCAGCTTGTGTTTCTTCCAGTCCAGCATTTCTCCTGATGTACTCTGCATATAAGTTAAATAAGCAGGGTGACAATATACAGCCTTGATGTACTCCTTTTCCTATTTGGAACCAGTCTGTTGTTCCATGTCCAGTTCTAACTGTTGCTTCCTGACCTGCATACAGATTTCTCAGGAGGCAGGTCAGGTGGTCTGGTATTCCCATCTCTTTCAGAATTTTCCACAGTTTATTGTGATCCACACAGTCAAAGGCTTTGGCATAGTCAATAAAGCAGAAATAGATGTTTTTCTGGAACTCTCTTGTTTGTTGATGATCCAGCAGATGTTGGCAATTTGATCTCTGGTTCCTCTGCCTTTTCTAAAACCAGCTTGACCATCTGGAAGTTCATGGTTCACATATTGCTGAAGCATAGCTTGGAGAATTTTAAGCATTACTTTGCTAGCTAGCGTGTGAGATGAGTGAGTTTGAGCATTCTCTGGCATTGCCTTTCTTTGGGATTGGAATGAAAATTGACCTTTTCCAGTCCTGTGGCAACTGCTGAGTTTTCCAAATTTGCTGGCATATTGAGTGCAGCACTTTCCTAGCATTATCTTTCAGGATTTGAAATAGCTCAACTGGAATTCCATCACCTCCACTAGCTTTGTTCTTAGTGATGCTTTCTAAGACCCACTTGACTTCGCATTCCAGGATATCTGGCTCTAGGTGAGTGATCACACCATCGTGGTTATCTGGGTCATGAAGATCTTTTTTGTACAGTTCTGTGTATTCTTGCCACCTCTTCTTAATATCTTCTGCTTCTGTTAGGTCCCTACCATTTCTGTCCTTTACCGAGCCCATCTTTGCATAAAATGTTCCCTTGGTATCTCTAATTTTGAGATCGCTAGTCTTTCCCATTCTATTGTTTTCCTTTATTTCTTTGCACTGATCAGTTGACCTCCCCCCAAAAAATGTGTTGAAGAAATGCTGACTTAGACTGAGAGGTGATATTTTAGATTTTTGGGGACCTGTTGATTTGGGGTGTAGGCACCTAGTACATGGGCCTGACTTGCATTTTCAAAGTGACTGTTGAGGTTTAGACCTGTGATGCCCTGTAGGGTCATTGCCAGAGACTTCCTCTTCTAGGAAGTCTGTGTAATATGGTGGGAAGTTAACAGTAAAATGTAAATATCGGAATAAATATAGAGCAGATTTGATGTCCGTGAGATCAGACCAAAAGGGTAGGGGGTGTTCTCAGCATTCATTTTCCCCCCTCTTTTTCATTTTTTAAATTATGAAAGTATGATAACATATTTACAGGAGGCTTGGAAAATGCCAAACAAAGCTACATATAGTTCCACTGTATATTACAATTATTTTTTAAAGTAAGTAAAGTATTTAGTGGAGTTTCAATATCAAATTCAAAAATTAATAAATGAGTATGCAGAAAAGTAGAAGGATATAGTAGACCTGAAAAGCACTATAAACCAATTCAGCATAATTAAGATTTATACAGTTTACATGCAATAGTAGGATATAAATTCTATTCAAGTAGCATTCAAGTTTTCAGTTGGATAGGAAGGGTTACTTGGAGAGTGGATGATAGAACAAGAACCAGGAAAAGCATCATTTCCCCCCATGGAAAGGCATTTTATTTTAAATATAGCAGTGTATGCATGTTGATCCGTTCCCCTACCTTTCTTCCCTGGTAACCTTGGGTTTGTTTTCTAAGTCTGAATTTGTTGCTGTTTTGTAAGTTTCTTTGTATCTTTTTTTTTCTTTTTTAAGATTCTGCAACTGTGTGATATCATATGATATTTGTTTTTTACTGACTGACTTCACTCAGTATGATAATCTCCAGATCCATCCATATTGCTACAAATGGCATTATTTTATTCTTTTTAATGGCTGAGTAATATTCCATTGCATATAGGTACCACATCTTTATTCATTCACCTGTTGATGGGCATTCAGGTTGCTTCTATGTCTTGGATATTGTAAATAGTGCTGCAGTGAAAACTGGGGTGCATGCATCCTTGTAAGCCATGTTTTTACAAATGGCATTATTTTATTCTTTTTAATGGCTGAGTAATATTCCATTGCATATAGGTACCACATCTTTATTCATTCACCTGTTGATGGGCATTCAGGTTGCTTCTATGTCTTGGATATTGTAAATAGTGCTGCAGTGAAAACTGGGGTGCATGCATCCTTGTAAGCCATGTTTTTCTCTGGATATATGCTCAAGAGTGAGATTGTTGGATCATATGGTAGCTCTATTTTCAGTTTTTTTTTTTAAGGAACCTCCATACTGTTCTCCATAGTGGCTGTACACATTCCCACCAATAGTGAAGGAGGGTGGAGAAAAGGAATAAATAAACAGCATTTATTGTTTGCAAATTTTTTGATGATGGCCTTTCTAACTGGTGTGAGTGATACTCTCTTTGTAGTTTTGGTTGCATTTCTCTAATAATTAGCAAAGTTGAGCATCTTCTCATGTGCCTTTTAGCTATCTGTATGTCTTCTTTGGAGAAATGTCTATTTAGGTCTTCTGCCCTTTTTTTTTTTTTTTTAATAAGCTACATGAGATGTTTGTAAATTTTGGAGACTAATCCCTTATCAGTCATATTGTTTGCAAATAGTTTCTCTCATTCTGTGAGTTGCCTTTTCATTTTGTTTATGGTTTTCTTTGCAGTGCAAAAGATTTTGAGTATAATTAGATCTGGTTTGTTTGTTTTGGGTTTTATTTCCATTACTCTGGGAGGTAGATCAGTGATATGACTACAATTTATGTCTGTGTTCTGCCTGTTTTTCTCTAAGAGTTTTATTGTATCTGGTCTTACATGTAGGTCTTTAATTCGTTTTGAGTTTATTTTTGTGTATGGTGTCAAAGAATGTTCTAATTCCTTTCTTTTTCATGTAGCTGCATAAGTAGAGCAGGTTTGATGTCCACGAGATCAGACAGAAATGGCTGTGGGTATAGTCAGCATTCGGGTTTTCAACTGGGTAGGAAGGATTAGAAGGAAAGTGGATTATAGAATAAGAACCAGGGGAACACTTCTGTTCCAACCTGAATGAATGGATGTGTTCTGGAATACTTACTGCTGTTTGTTACCCATGTCATCTGTGAAAGAAAATTTTAATTGGGATAAAATTAAGTACCCTGAAATGCATTTAGCTTCAGTGCACAATTATGAGTTTTGACAGGTACGCACTTGTGTAGCCAATAGTAATCAAGGTAGAGAACGTGTCCATCACTCCCAGAAAGTTCTTTCAACCGTGTCAACAAGTTGCTAAGCTTTGGTCACTAGTAAAATGAGGATTATAATAATGCTTGTTTTACAAGATTGTTAACGTTATAACAATAGCAGCTAACGATTGTGTGTGAGTTAGAAAGTTTCTAAAACTTGCACAGAATTCTTTCAACAGTCCTAAAGGATGGACTATTCTTGTTGCATCAGTTTTTACAGATGAGGAAAATGTGGCCAAGATTATTTTTGGCTTGCTCGAGGTAGGTAACCCAGTTGCTGAGTAAATGTGGGCGCTCTCTATGAGCACTGCCTGCCTTCTGTTCTAGGCAGCTATGGGTCTGGAGCTGCTTTGTAGTCATTGTTCAGTCGCTCAGTTGTGTCTGACTCTTTGCGACCTCAAGGACTTCAGCAAGCCAGGCTTCCCTGTCCTTCACCATCTCCCAGAGTTTGCGCAAACTCATGTCCGTTGAGTCGATGCCATCCAGCCATCTCATCCTTCTCCTGCCGTCAGTCTTTCCTAGCATCAGGGTGTCTTCCAGTGAGTCAGCCCTTCGTATCAGGTAACCAAAGTACTGGAGCTTCAGCATCAGTCCTTCCAATGAATACTGAGGATTGATTTCCTTTAGGGTTGATTGGTTTGATCTCTTGTCCAAGGAACTCTCAAGAACCTTCTCCAGCACCACAGTTCCAAAGTATCAGTTCTTCAGCGTTCAGCCATCTCTGTGGTCCAACTCGCACATCCATAAAAGTTAGTTGATTTTATTATTGTGAAAAGAAGAGTTTGGAAAGAGATTGAGGACACATTTGGACTGGCTCTAATGTCCATTGCTATTTATTAACTCCATTTCTTGGGCAAGGTACTGGACGACTGGAAGCATCAGATTTAACATCCGAAAAGGCTTGGGGTGGGAAGGAGGTGACTGTCATGGGACCTGTCTGACCCACGGGGCTGTCAGCTGGGCGGATGCCTATGAGAACACATTGAGGACTTTCAAGTGCTGTGCACTGGTGTGTTATCTTGAACCACGGAAGAGGTAGCTGCCTCTCCCCCAGCTTGGCCACACACACTGGCTGGCTGTGGGCGGACAAAAAGGACTTGACATTGTGTCAGGGAGAAGCAGTCCCCGCCTGTCAGTTTCTCGGTGTACTGAATACCGTGTTTACACAGCCTTTTCTGTCTCACGTCTTCTGACATTCAAAAGCCTCCGTTTTTCAGCTGTTAGGTCAGCCTCACTCCACAATGCTTGTCATTTTATTTGAAGAGAGTCTTTAAACAGTTCTATTTTGATTTTCTTTCTGAAAAGTGCACCACTGATTCAAAACAGTCTGTGCTGGCTTGAGGTGGGCAAGTCCCTGAGTAATCTGAACTGCGGGATGTGTACCGGCCTGAGTGGAATTCTCTCGTGTGCTTCCATGTTCCTGAAGATGAGCCATTCCCATCATTAGCGTAGATGCCAGTGATGAAATGTAGCCCTAACTTCAGGAATTACGTTTGGTCAGTGCAGGCATTCTCTCCAGGGCTGCTTTCTCTAGGATTGTTTTCCTCCCTCCCCAGTACACCCGCTTCTGGGATGGTTCCTGGTCCTGGAGGGGCATTACAGCATCATGTCATCATAGCAACAGGGGAGGCTGTCTGGTCCAGGTCCTCCTGCCAAGCTCTTGGTCTCTGCAGAGGCAGCTCATCGGGGACAGTCTTGAGATGCCTCTGGCTGCGCGGAGCCCACGGGGCTTCTGTGTATGTGCCAGCTTCTTGGTCTCTGTGTGGGCTTCCAGTGGAGGGCTGGGGCATACACTGACCCTTCTTCGAGGGTTCCCAGGCCTTGCTGATCCACTGGCTGTCTCTGCAGTTTCTTTTGCGTGAGTCTCTCTCTCTCGTCCTCCTCTTCGGTCATCTTGGAGAGTGGGCGTGGCTGCCTGTGGCCCAGCGGGCACCCTCCCTCTTCTTCCTTGCTGCCTTTTCACCGGACTCAGAGGTGCCAAGTGAACATTTATGAACCAGGTGTGCTTGGGGACAAAATGTCTACTATGAAATGATGAAGTGGAAAAAAAAAAAGGGACATACTGAGATTTTCATCAAGCTAATTCATATAGTCTGAAAGAATGTTCTACAATTATGTACACCCTTCCTTTTGGTGTTAAAATGTCCTTTTATAATGTGTTGGTAGTGCTTTGTCTGAAGAGTCTTCAGGGGCAAAATTTAAAGCGGCTCCCCCACGTTGTCTCTCCAGATCTTCAGAGAGGAAATTTTCACTTGTCCATGAAATCTGAAAGGTCACCCAGCCCTTGCTGACTTCTTCCTTATCTTCAGCCCAAGCTTCCCCTTCTCCACACTTAACCATGCCCTCCATGTCTGCATCAGCGGAGCCCATCCTCCTGGTTCCTTCAGGCTGTGTCATTTTGCAGTTTTTAGAATATGTTTTTACTGTTTGGCTGAGCCATGTAACATCTTAGTTCCCCAACCAGGGATCGAACCCATGCCCCTTGCAGTGGAAGCGCAGAGTCCTAACCACTGGACCATCAGGGAAGTCCCCTGCAATTTTTGTAATTATTTATTTATCCTTTGCTTTGAGAACAGGAACGGTCTTCACCGTCGTGTCCCTAGCAGAGCAGCTGGTGCATGGTAGGCGAGTAATGCATTTTGTTGAATGAACAACAGCTCTTTTAGTAAAAAGTCACTTGATAGCTGGGATGAGGAAACTGGCAGGATGATGCATGAAGTAACTGACCCTCACTTAGTACTTAGGACTGTTCTAGTACCCTTGTATATGGGTTCTTTTATTTTTTTGGTAGCTAGTTGGAGGCTTTTGAATATAATAAAAATCGCATAAGAAATATTTCATGCTTGAAAGTCTCTAAGAGTAAGAAAATAGTTGTAAGGAAATTGGTTAAGGTTTAGATTGCTAACTAAAATATCTTACATTTATATAATTGTGGGGGACAGAATTACAGAATTAGTCTCAACTATAAATGTGGATGAAGTTCAACTATACTGTCCTTTGGAGAAGGCGATGGCACCCCACTCCAGTACTCTTGCCTGGAAAATCCTGTGGACGGAGGAGCCTGGTGGGCTGCAGTCCATGGGATCGCGAAGAGTCCGACACTGAGCGACTTCACTTTCACTTTCTTGCATTGGAGAAGGAAATGGCAAACCACTCCAGTGTTCTTGCCTGGAGAATCCCAGGGACGGGGGAGCCTGGTGGGCTGCCGTCTATGGGGTCGCACAGAGTCGGACACGACTGAAGCGACTTAGCAGCAGCAGCAGCAGCATACTGTCCTTTTGTTTATAACAGTTAAAACTAGGAAGTTAGTATCCCCAAAGAGTTATGTTATTTTATGTAATTCTGATTAGAATATTTTATACGGAGGATTACAGTCACTTGGAGAAAGGCATGAGTAGATACTGGAATTCTTCACTTAAATTGGAATGTTGAATTTCACAAATACTATTTTGTGGAGCAATCCTCTCCTATTTTTATTTTTTCTTTCTTCCTTTAACCACGGAAGTCATTGTTTGCACATTTGCACCTATTAGTCTATGCACAAATTTTAATTCCTTACAAATCTCTATATTCCATATTGCTAGGTCACTGCACTCTCCATTTTATGCCACATTTCCATCAAGAGGTATTTCCCCAAATCACAGTCTGCCTGATTGTGTGTTGTTCAATTACCTGACTACCTGTTGTTCAATTGCCTGATTAGTTGTGTTCGCAACTCTTTGTGATGCCATGGACTGTAGCCTGCCAGGTTCCTCTGTCCGTGGGATTTTCCCAGGCAAGAATACTGAAGTGGGTTGCCATTTCCATCTCTAGGAATCCGCTCCTGTTTTTAAGTGCAAATCTTCATTACCTCCATCTCTGCCTTTTCAACTCCAAGCCAGCCTGTCTTGTCATCATGGGTCTGTGAAAAGGAAAGCAGGGGTCTTGGCCTCAGTCAGTTTACAGCATGTTGGCCACAACTGAGTTACGGGTTGTCATTGAGGCTGGAGTTATATTATTGAATTGTATCTGCTGAGAACTGATTGCTGAGGATACTTATTGAGAGGTTTCTGCCTCGATTGATTCTCATGTACTGATGATCTTAAAGGCTGTCACAGTCAGTCAGGCTGTCATTCAGCTGAGAGCCAAATATGGACCATTTTCATGGAGCTGAAGACTTGGTAATAAACAGTTTGCTTTAGAAATATAAAGCTAAAATAAAAAGAAGAAGAAATAAAGCTAAACAGAGCCAAATCTATGAATTTCCAAGTACTTCTATAGGACAACAATTTGTTGTTGTTAAGTTGCAAAGTTGTGTCCGACTCCATTGCATGCCCGTGAATTGTAACCTCCCAGGCCCTCTGTCCATGGGATTCTCCAGGCAAGAATACTGGAGGGGTTGCCATTTCCTCTACCAGAGGACCTTCCTGACCCAGAGATCAAACTCGTATCTCTCACTTCTCCTGCATTGACAGGTGGATTCTTTACCTCTGAGACACTTGGGAAGCCTTTAGCGCAACAATATGCATATTCAATTTTTTTTTTCAATTACACTGTTTATTTTTCCAAGTTTCTGGAGGACAGAGTCTAAGAATATGCCCCCTCTATACTCATATCTGAGAAAGGCCAGAAGTAGCCAGTTGTGGAGCAGTGAGGTTTTGTTCTGCTTATGAGGGTAAAGGAGGGGACCTGGCTGGGTTTCTCACCTCCTGGGGTTCATGTTGTATTCCTTTGTTCTCCTGGTGAATTCCCACATTCAGCCATCCTGGGACTGCAGGAGGGGAGGGTGCTCACCTGCAGGGCTGGAGACCCCCAGTAAGCGGACGCTAAGTGCCATGGCCAGGACGCCTGACTGACCCTTCTTTCTTCCCTGGATCTGCAGCTCAGTGTCAGGCTTCCCTGTTGTCTTCTCAAATGCTAGAGCCTAACATGCTATTCTTAACATTTTCATGAGGTCTTCATTTAATGTTATCAGCAGAAATTTGAAGAGCAAATATTTAACACTGTGGATTCAGAAAACAATCACATTTCTTTAGAACATCCAAGTTGGGGATGAATGAAAGAGATGAATTTTGATGAGGCCTGGTGTCCTTGCAGGAGAGATACAAGGTAAAATACAGAAATGTATTTTCCCCTGGGTTTTTTGTATATGTTCACCCTTGAAATTTCAGTTGTTAAAACCTTCAAGCCTAGTTTGAGGTTTTTAATGCTTTATTTTAGCAGTGAGATGGAAAAACCAACCAAACACTTAGCTTGAAACTCATATTACCTTAGCTGTCTTTTACGGAGATGTAGTAGTAAACAGTGCAGTCTTTTATCATCAGATATATTTAGTGTTTCTGGTAGCTCTGTTCCAATTACAGAAGTTATAGTATATGATTATTTTTATAAATAGTGCAAAGGGATCTTTAACTTACTGTGTCTTGGTGTGCGATTCTTTTTTTGAAAGGGGACTAAAACTTTCTTAGAATATTTTTATCAATACCTACCCGTTCCCAAGGCTGTTGCACAAATCTAAAATCTCCAACTTGCTGCTTGCTGGATGTGATTATTTCAGGAAGAAAAAAATTGTCACTGAGTTAAAAATTTCCTGGCACAGGGACTTTCCTGGTGGTCCAGTGGTTAAGACACCATGCTTCCACTGCAGAAGGTGACAATTCAATCCCTGGTCAGGAAACTAAGATCCCACTTGCTTCATGGCATGGCCAAAAGATGTAAAAATAAATAAATAAATAAAAATTTTTTTTCCTGACACATGTGTTAAAATTCTCATAAGAGTAGGAGATCTTTCAGCCTTTCTTCTTCTTCTTCTTTTTAACCTGATGAAATGGTGGGCATTATGGGTTGCATGTTTGGAAAAGGAGCCCAGCTTTGGTCAGGCCAACTGAAGGCAGTGTTGGGGAGGGTTGGACTGTAAAGGTCATGACCTCGCTATCCTTGGAGGGCATTCGCCTTTGCAGGGCACTTGGATTCTTGCTGCGTTAGCAGAGGAGTGTCCGCTAATCCTCCTGAGACTTGCCTGGCTTCTGCAGGATTTCTCTCTAAGGACTTGGCCTCGAGATGATCCAGGGCCAAGTCCAGAATCAGAGAGGGGCTGCTGCCCTAAAAATAGTCCCAATATAAAGAGTCAATGGCACAGAGCCACTGATGCCTTCCTGCTGCCAGGAGAAGATCCCAAAAGGAGCAGTCAAGGGGGAGGGTATGTGTCTGAAGACAGGTGTGAAAAGTGTAGAGACGGCGAGTGTTCTGCTGCTGACTCGCGTAGGGGGAGGTAGCAGTGTTAGTGACTGACTGCTTAAAAACCCTAGATAAAGGGAAATAACGGAGGCTATCTTTTTATGAGGCTGGGCTTGGTGAGATATATTTCTTGATGTTTCTCATTTGCAAGAAAATACTTTGTATTTCATGTTAGTCACAGTAGTTTTGAGGAATGGAAAGTCAGGAGCCTTGTTTCCTATACTGCCTCCGGAACACAAAGCCAAGCATTGTCTGAAAACTTGCAGACAACAGATCATTGAGACAAAGACCTGTACATTTTAAATGGAAGTTTCTGGGAGGATTACTTAACAGGCTTACTCATAACTCTTTGAATATACATGGTGCGCATTTTATGTTGAAGTCATGTGAGCTTGAAGCTTCAGTCTCAAAGTGAGATACAGAAGACTCTTTTCAAAAAGATAGATGGTTTTTGTTTGGGTATGAAATATCCAAAACTTAATAGTTATTTTAGAGACTTCTATTTTTAATTTAAGGCGAAACCTGTATCACTTGACAAACAATCAGTCGCTTAAAGGCCAAGAACACCTTTTTCCTCCCAGCCTTCAGGTAATTGTGGAGGACTGAATGGTGAAGGGGCTTTCCTGGTGGTTCAGCAGTGAATGCCAGGAGACGTAAGTTCGATTCTTTTTTTTTTTTTTTTTCGTAAGTTCGATTCTTGAGTCACGAAGATCCCCTGCGAAATCCATGGGGTCACAAAGAGTTGGACATGACTTAGTGACTAAGCAATAAAAATGGGTGGTGAAGAGATGGAGAATATTTTATATGAAGACATACCTATTGATTTAGGTTTTATTTAATTTCTTTTTAAATCATGCCACATGGCTTGGGGATCCTGGTTCTCTGACCAGGGATTGAACCTGGGCCCTTGGCAGTGAAAAGTGACAAGTTGTAGCCATTGGCCCACCAGGGAGTTCCCCATACTGATTTAGGAATGGATGGTCATTTATTTTCAAGGATTCTTCCACTTTGTCTCAGGGTTGACTTTTTGTCACTCAGTCATGTCCACCACTTTGTGACCTCATTATTTACAGCCCTCCAGGCTCCTCTGTCCATGGAATTCCCCAGGCAAGAATACTGGAGTGGGTTGCCATTTCCTTCTCCAGGGGATCTTCCCAACCCAGGATGAAACTCACGTCTCCTGCATCTTCCTGAATTGGCAGGCGGGTTCTTCACCACTGAGCTACCAAGGAAGCCCAGGTTGACTGTTTAGTTTAGACCGTATCATCTTTTGGGGGGCCACAGTGAGAGCTCCCTTGCCTTTTGAAGATACTTCTCATGTTTAGCACAAAGGCTAACCTGTTGCTAATTGTTGTTCTAGATCGGTGGGTCTGTGTTTCCTCCTAAGTGTGATGAGAGGCCACAGAGAGCTTTGGGAGAAGATTTGCACGAGGGGACACGTTCAGAAGGATCATTTTGGTCACTTTGTGGAGAATGTATTGAAAGGAGGCAAGAGGCTAATGATTTGCCCATTTGGTTCAGCAGAGAGACATTAGTGACTTGGACTTGGGGTAATAGTGAAGGTGAGAAGCAGCTGCATTTGGGATGTATTAAGTATTTTGAAGGTAGCCTCTTTCCTCTTTAGGAGTGGCTATTGGGGTGGGAGGGGGGATGAAGGATGACAACTGGGTTTTTGGCGTAATCAGTGGGGTTGCACTGTAGTGTCTTTACAGAGACCGGGGCAAGAAGGAAGCTGGGGGGAGGTCTACAAGCCTGGAGTTGTCTTGTAGAGGTAGGAAGTTTGAGATACCTATTAGATAAGCAAATGTAGGTGTTGACTTGACAACTGGATATTAAAATCTGGAGCTTTAGAGAAAGATCAGGACTAGAGATATATGCTTGTGGGAGTCGTTATCCAACAGAAAGTATTTACTGTAATAATACCATGAGTTGGGAAGAGAAGGGGTTAAGGGGCTGAGCCCTGCCTTACTCCCAACACAGGTGGGGGTGGAGGGTGTTGGTCAGAGAAGAATCCAGAAGAGGCATTTGCCAAGAGTTTCAGAGAATGCAGACAGAGCAATGCCTCTGAGGTCACGTGAAGGAGGTGTCTTGAATTTGAACCCTAGAGTGGGTGAAGAGTTGTGTTTACCAGACAGAGTTGTGTTTACCAGACACAATTGTCTGTTTACCAGACAGTTGTGTTTACTGTTCACTTTTTGGTAAGTTGTGTGTTTGTGTGTGTGTAGTTGTCATTTAGAATCTTGATAAGCTTTAGTAAACCATGGTCAAATTCAGCCAAAAGTAGAAACAAATACAAATTACTGTAAAGCACCAGAATACATGGAATCTAGAAAAATGATACCTATTTCCAGGGTAGGAATGTCAGAGAGTCAGACACAGAGAACAAACTTGTGGACACAGTAGGGGCAGGAGAGGGTGGGGCGAATTGGGAGAGGAGCTCTGACAGGGATATCCTCCCGTGTAGAATGGATCGCTAGCGGGAAGCTGCTGGATAGCACAGTGGGCTCAGTGAGCTGATGTCTGACAACCTCGAGGGGTGGCATGGGGGGTGTGTGTGAGGGAGGCTCAAAGGAGAAGGGATATAGGTATACATATGGCTGACTCGTGGTGTACAGCAGAAACTAACGCAACATTTTAAAGAAATTATACTCCAAATAAAAATAAATTAAAAAAACCAACCACACCAGAATCTGAGATTTAGTTAGGCAACCTCATTTCAGAGAAATGTATGCCTTCTGTTAATCATCTCTGAAATGTTGACAATGGGTGGAGGCACCGTAATTCTCTTTAAGGTGAGGTGAAGTCGTTCAGTCGTGTCCGACTCTTTGCGACCCTGTGGACCGTCCATGGGATTCTCCAGGCAAGAGTACTGGAGTGGATTGCCATTTCCTTCTCCAGTGGATCTTCCTGACCCAGGGATCGAACCTGGGTCTCCCGCATTGGAGGCAGACGCTTTAACCTTTGAGGGCCCCTAAGTCCCTAAACCCCTGCCCTTAGTGCTCTTTTAAGACCTTCCTTTGCCTGGGCTCTTACTTCAGGGGCCCCATTCTGCATCACACTGAAATATAACCACACTTGATAGATTTAAACAGTTGAGTTGCTGTTGACTGCTGATAAGACACTACATTTAAGACTCTCCTGGGGACTTCCTTGGTGCTCCAGTGGCTAAGACTCGACTGTCCCAGTGCAAGGGGCTCTGGTTTGATCCCTAGATCCCACATGCCACAACTAAAGATCCCGAGTGCCACAACTGAGCCCCTGTGCAACTAAATAAATCAATATTTAAATTATATATATACATATATAAATAATAAAGACCCTTTTTGTTCTTTGCCGCCTTAGCCGCTACTAACTTTTCAGGTCTCACCTACACATATGACTTGCTCAGAGAGCCCCTACTCCTGTAATAGCAACCATAATACCAGTGTCTTTCTTAATGGACCACAATTTCTGACTGAATAGTTGTGTAATTTTTTTTTTTTTTGTCTATTTCGTTCACCCTTTTGTCTATTTTGTTCACACACCTAGCAGCATGTTTGGCATATGATGGCACCTGACAAATTGGATGAATGAATGTCAAGAAAAGAGCTTTCTCAGAGGTGTGACCATAGCTTTGGTTTCCAAGCTCAGTATTGTATTTACTTTAAAGGTAGATTTACTGAGATATGATTTATTTATAGCTTGTTCAGTTCTATCCAACTCTTTGTGACCTTGTGGACAGTAGCCTGCCAGGCTCCTCTGTCTATGGGATTTCTCAGACAAGAATCCTGGAGTGGGTTGCCATTTCCTTCTCCAGGGGAATCTTCCCAATCCAGGGATCGAACCAAGGTCTGCATAGGTAGGTGAGTTCTTTGCCATCTGAGCCACCAGGAAGCCATACCTTTTTTTTTTTATTACTGAGTGCTATTTCATTATATGGATGTACTGCAGATATTTCATTCATCTATCAACATATGTGTTTACTTCTAATTTGGAGAAATTATTAAATTTTTCTTCCTGGTCTTAATAACACAGACATGATATTAAAACTGCATCAATAGACCATAGTCCTGTACCCCCCTCACATCTAATATATTCATCTTCTCATGTTCTTTTACTATATATTTTATATGACTGTAATAATAAAATGTGCACTTTTCCTAGTTGTTTATATACTGCATAGGTAAAAATGGTTGTATTTCATTGAGTTACTTACTATAATTTTCTTAACAGTCCCTTGTTCACATTTAGGTTGCTTCTAAGTCAGTTGTAGAAAATATGCTAAAAATCCTCTGGCCTCCCCTATGACAAATTCTTGGCAACAGTTTACTTAAGACTCTTAATTGGAAGTGATATAAATCAATCCAGGTGAACAGAGGCAAAAGCCAGATAGGCTTCATAAGGAAGGGTGTGGGACGTTGCTCACAACTCAAGTGTCAAGGCAGCTGGTGGGTACCAAGTCAGGTCAGTTCCCTCATTGCTTTCATTTCTGCGTCTCTTGGGACAAAGCTGCTTTTTTCTGCAGATCCTCGCTTCCTCTGCTTCTGGGTGCAGGGAGGAAGGGGACTAACTGCAAGGCTTGGCTTGATCAGCTTCTCCGTTTTAGGGAGTTCATGGATCCACTCTGTCAGTCTCTTTCAAATCCGTATGCTGGTTTGAAAGACAGAACCTGGCCCTGTTTGAGGGTTGGTGTCTCCACTAGGGCCAGTCCATAGAGTGAGGCCACATCAGGGAGTCAAGGGGGCTGTTGTCAAAGGGGATGGTTGTGACCTGATTCCGCCCTCGAAGTTTTAGATTCCAAATAAGATTACATAAAAGCCATTTTTATCACTGTTGAAGTTGAATTCCAAAGGGAACTCTGCTCAGTGTGATGTGGCAGCCTGGATGAGAGGGGAATTTCGGGGAGAATGGATACATGTATATGTATGGCTGAGTCCCTTGGCTGTTCACCTGAAACAGTCACAGCATTGTTAATCGGCTGTACTCCAATATAAAATAGAAAGTTTTAAAATAATCCAAAACAGGTAATAGAAAAAAAAATGACGAGGCTGGTAAAGGGTTATTATATGTATGTTTTTTGTATTTGTGTTTGCATGATTAGTTGCTCATTGGTGTCCAACTCTTAGCGACCCAGTGGACTGTAACCCTCTAGGCTCTTCAGTCCATGGGATTCTCCAGGCAAGAACACTGGAGTGGGTTGCCATTTCCTCCTCCAGGGGATCTTCCCAACCCAAGGATCNTTTTGTATTTGTGTTTGCATGATTAGTTGCTCATTGGTGTCCAACTCTTAGCGACCCAGTGGACTGTAACCCTCTAGGCTCTTCAGTCCATGGGATTCTCCAGGCAAGAACACTGGAGTGGGTTGCCATTTCCTCCTCCAGGGGATCTTCCCAACCCAAGGATCAAACTCGCATCTCCTGCATTGGCAGGTGAATTCTTTACCATTGAGCCACCTGGGGTGCTTGTATTTGTGTTTAGATTTTAAAAATAGTTGTTTACCGCTCCTTAGCTTTGATTCATCATCTCTGAGGGATATGTAATGGATAGCTGAGAAAGTCTGATTTACAGCCAACATTTATTGAATGCTTACTTTATATAAGCATTGTGCCCGAGACGTGTGTAAAATACAGGTAATTTATTCAAAGGGATTATTCTCTCAACCATGCAATCAAGCTGAGATTTGTTTAACCCTGAAGAAGGAGTTTCTTTTGAAGTGGGCCTTGAGTGGGAGTGTTCCATGTAGAGGTAGTCGCATCAGCTTTGATCTGGAAATAATTCAGTAGTGGTGCTGGGAATTCCCTGGTGGTCCAGTGGTTAAAAATTGCGCTTTCACTGCCGTGCTCCTGGGTTCAATCCCTGGTTGGGGAATTAAGATCCCACAAGCTTTGTGATGTGGCAGAAACAAAACCGAAAGAACCAAGCAGTGATGCTGAAAGGTTTGGAGGCTTGGTAAGAAGCTGAGCACCTCCATTTATGGATGCCTGCCTAGAAGCCTGTTCCTGAGCTATGTGACCAGCTGGGTTGTGTGTCTTGTGCTGTCTTTGAGCTTTAGGCCCTGGCTGGAGTCTCAGGCTGATTAGGCCGCTGGCCCTGGAGTGCCTGCCTGATCCCTCCGGGGACTTGCCCAGTTGACTGACTGTGGGTCTAGATGCTCCTCCAGCATCCTCCTCCTCAATCTCAGACAACTGCATCTGAAGGTCTTTGTCAGCAACGTGCCCTGGTTACCATCATGATTTTACTCTCCCCTGAAATCACATATCTCTTTTATGACTCTGATGTTGATAGAGTGAGGATTTAAAAGATTATGACAACTAAACTTGCACACTTAAGTATATCTGTTCATATGTACAAATGGTTTCTTTCTATGCGACTGTCGAAGAACTTCTGCCTCACAGGTGTGGTGCCACAGTTTCACTGTGGTGCCGTTGTGTAGATCCTTCCCATTGTGGAATGAACATTTGAGATCTCAAATAGTCATTTGTTCAGTCGCTAAGTCGTGTCCGACTCTTTGTGATCCCATGGATTGCAGCGCACCAGGCTCCTCTTTCCTCTTTCCTCCACTGTTTCCTGGAGTTTGGTCAAATTCATGCTCATTGAGTTGAAGATGCCATCCAACCATCTCATCCTCTGTCGTCCCCTTCTCCTCCTGGCCTCAATCTTTCCCGGAATCAGGGTCTTTTCCAGTGAGTCTGCTCTTCGCATCAGGTGGCCAAGCTTCAGGATCAGTCCTTCTAATGCATATTCAGGGTTGATCTCCTTTAGGATGGACTGGTTGGATCTCCTTGCAGTCCAAGGGACTCTCAAGAGTCTTCTCCAGCACCACAGTTTGAGAGCATCAGTTCGTCAATGCTCACCAATTTTTATGGTCGAACTCCCACATCTATACGTGATTACTGGAAAAATCATGGCTTTGACTGTATGGACCTTGGCATCCCAAAGTTCTAAGATACGTGATATAGACTTTTTCACCTGTTTTATAGACTGGGAAAGTTGAGATAGCAGTGAAATTAAGTAATCAGTTTGTGGTGTTATCTTTTTTTTTTTAATTGTGGTAAAATACACATAAAAATTCACCATTTTAACCATTCTTTTTTTTTTTTTAACTTTTTATTTTATATTGAGGTATAGCTCATTAGCACTGGTGAACAGTGAAGGGACTGAGCCACACATATACATGTATCCATTCTCCCCCAAACTCCCCTTCCATCCAGGCTGCCACATGACACTGAGCAGAGTTCCATGTGCTGTACAGAAGGTCCTTGTTGGCTGTCCATTTTATTTATCTTGATTTTTTTTAAAAAATTCTTTTGTTTTTAGTCGAAGGATAATTGTTTTACAGTATTGTGTTGGTTTCTGTCAAACATCAGCATCAATCAGCCAGAAGTATACCTATTTTCCCTCGCTCTTAAACCTCCCTCCCACCTCCCTCCCCATCCCATTCCTCTAGGTTGCTACAGTGCCCCAGCCTGAGCTCCNTTTTTTTAAAAAATTCTTTTGTTTTTAGTCGAAGGATAATTGTTTTACAGTATTGTGTTGGTTTCTGTCAAACATCAGCATCAATCAGCCAGAAGTATACCTATTTTCCCTCGCTCTTAAACCTCCCTCCCACCTCCCTCCCCATCCCATTCCTCTAGGTTGCTACAGTGCCCCAGCCTGAGCTCCCTGAGCCATACAGCAAATTCCCATTGGCTCTCTATTTCACATGTGATAATGTACGTTTCCATGTTACTCTCTGTTCATCCCACTTACCCATTCTGAAGCATACAATTCAGTGGCATTACGTACATTCACAGTATTGTGTAATCATCACCCTGTCTAGTTCCAGAATTCTTCATCATCCCAAACAGAAACTTTGAAATCATTGAGGAATAATTTCTCATTCAGTTTTCTCACTAGCTCCTGGTAACCTCTCTCCTACCTTCTTCTGCCTCTATGGATTTTCCTGTTCTAGGTACCTCATGTAAGAGGAATCATACCATGTTTGTCGTTTTCTGTCCTTTTCATTTAGAATGTTTTCAAGGTCCATCTCTTTGCAGCATTATTAAAATTTCATTTCTTTCTGTGGCCAAATAATATTCCATTGTATTTAGCTACCACATTTAGTTTATTCATTCACCTGTGTATCCNAAGCTGAAACTCCAGTACTTTGGCCACCTCATGCGAAGAGTTGACTCATTGGAAAAGACTCTGATGCTGGGAGGGATTGGGGGCAGGAGGAGAAGGGGACGACAGAGGATGAGATGGCTGGATGGCATCACGGACTCAATGGATGTGATTCTGAGTGAACTCTGGGAGATGGTGATGAACAGGGAGGCCTGGAGTGCTGCGATTCATGGGGTCGCAAAGAGTCGGACGCGACTGAGCGACTGAACTGAATTGAAGATTGAAAACCACTGCTCTAGTTTGTACCAGCCCTGCAGGTGGCGCTAGTGGTAAAGAACCCGCCTGCTAATGCAGATAGAGGTAAGCAACACGGTTTCATCACTGGGTTGGGAAGACGTGCTGCAGAAGGGCACCGCAACCCACTCCAGTATTCTTGCTTAGAGAATCCCATGGACAAAGAAGCCTGATGGGCTACCGTCCATAGGGTCGCAAAGAGTCGGGCACGACTGAGCGACTTAGCACGCACACACGCCCTGGGGAGGAACGTCTGAAACGTGCCAGTCTCAGGAACACAGCGGAATCGGGACCACGGGGATGTGTGCTAGTCCTTACCCAGTGGCCTCTGGGCTCCACAGGACCCAGTGATCAACACTGAGGACTCTGCAGTGGGCGAGACCTTGTTTCAAAGATCGGCTATTTTATGCAGTTTGGCTCTTTAGTTGCTGTTTCTTTGTGTGTCATTTTTAACTAAATAAAGTCATAGAGTTTGGCATCAGAAAAAGAGAGAAGGCTAAGATAATGTTTTAGGGGAAAAACTGAAGAATATTAGTTAGAATTAAGTACCTTGTCAGGACTCAAAAAGTACTTGAGAGAGGAAAGTAAGGATAACAGAAAACTAGAATTGGAAGACACAAGACTGGGAACATAGCATTTTTACCAAGAAAAAAATAAGAAAAAAAAAAGTGAAAATTAAGAGAGTAGAATGTGGAGCTGAAAACAGAATCATCATTGAAACTTAGGTAAGGTTCATTTAATTATTCATTTAACAACTATTTACTAGCACCTACCACTATACATACTTCTGGGACTGAGCTTGCTGTTATAGATACAGCAGTAATCAATAGAGTTGCTGACTTCAATCCAGCTAAAATTTTAGTAAAGGAGAGAGGGGAGGGTGGAGAATGTGAAACTCTTCTCCAGGACAAGAATCTGGGCCTCATCAAAGAACGTTCTCCAGCCCCAGGTGGGATTCCACAATTACTGTGGAATATTGACTACTTTGGGTCTTCCCATTCTTTTGCTCTCTGAATGAGAGTGTTTATTGCACTTACTCTGTTCCTGTTCCACTACTGTATGCAGGGAATATATAGTGAAGATAGTTCATTTTTAAATTTTTTAGTGTTTCGAGCTTATTACACATCACCAGGAAATGCTAAACACTGAGCTTGATACCGTGGCCAGGAGCAATTTTGAGTAGCTTCGGTAGCATGATGGATAAGCACAGGGTCTGTGGGAAAGATGATGAATGGAATATTTGATTACAGGAGGGGCAGAGTGTGGTAGTCATTAATGCCGTATACCAATTATTTCTAGTTCTTTTCTCTTCTCCGTCACTCAGATGTCATGATTGATTGCAGCAACGGCATTACCTAACCTATCCTGACTAATTTTGGAGGCTTTTTCAGAAACCTCCTGAGAGATAATGGTGGCCATGAATAGGGTGATTTCAAGAAAAATGGAAGAAGTGCTGTAACTCAAAGTATATACACTAAGGATAAAAGCACACCCACTAAGCTGCTTCAGTCATGTCCAACTCCATGCGACCCCACAGGTGGCAGCCCACCAGACTCCTCGTCCCTGGGATTCTCCAGGCAAGAACACTGGAGTGGGTTGCCACTTCCTTCTCCATAAAAGCATACAGATATTGCTATTAATACTTAGATATGTGGAGGGAAGGAAAGAAAGACTGATGGGTGTGTACTATTGCTGCTTATTGAGATCAGAAAGAAGGAGGGGCGACATTGAGAGGATACATTAAGACTGAGATTTCTGTGAAATATCCAAGTATTAAATGGATAAGCCAAATATTAAAAAGCAGCTGGATATATGAGACTTCCTGGGGTTCACAGTAAAGATTCATGCTGGAAACCTAAGTTTCTAGGAGGAAAACATATGAATATTTTTTTTTCTTTTTTAAAATTTATTTTTAATTGGAGGATAATTGCTTTACGATGTTGTATTGGTTTCTTCCAAATATCAACATGAATCAGCCATAGGTATGCAGATGTCCCGGATTCCCTGGTGGCTCAGATGGTAAAGAATCTGCCTGCAATGCAGGAGACTCAGCTTCAGTCCCTGGGTAGGGAAGATACCCTGGAGAACAAAATGGTAAAGCACTCCAGTATTGTTGCCTAGAGAATCCCTTGGACAGAGGAACCTGGTGGGCTACAGTCCATGGGATAACAAAGAGTTGGACACGACTGAGCGACTAACACACACACACACACACACACACACACACACATGTCCCCCACCCCCCAACCTTGANAGACGTGGGTTCATGATGAACCTGTCTGCAGGGCAGCACACATGAATAGTATTTTTAGTCAAAATACACAAGATCCCATAAAGTGGGAAAGAAACCTGAGCCAGGACAGAGTGTGGAGAGTCACCAACACTTATAGGTTGAGTTTGGGGGAGAAGAAATCTCAAGAGGAGATTGAGAAGGATCCCTGGGTCAGGAAGTTCCCCTGGAGAAGGAAATGGCAACCTACTCCAGTATTCTTGCTTGGAAAATCCCATGGATGGAGGAGCCCGGTTGGCTACAGTCCACAGGGTCGCAAAGAGTCAGACACGACTGAGCAACTTCACTTCACTTCACTTCAACCAGGAAGGTAGAAGGAAACTCAGAGTATAGAGTCCCATGCTCAGTGGAGGGGTGGAACTGTCACCTCTGATGAATGCTCCTGCGAGCTTCGGGGAAAAGAAGTGTTCACCAGAATGGTGGGGGCAGAAACCAGACTGAAGTGGGTTGAAGAGTGAAAGGGAAGTGAGGAAGTGGAGGCAGCACAGGTAGTGCTTCTTTAGAGGAATTCAGCTATGAAGGAGGTCACAGGATATTTTGGGATTGAGAGAGTTTTGGTGGTTTTTGTTTTGGGTTTTTTTTTTTTTTTTTTAGATCCATGATACTGCAGCGTATTTGTATAAAGATAGCATTGCTTTCATACAGAGGGGAAATGCTAACATAGAACAGGGAGGAACTGACTAAAGCAGTGACATCCACCAGCTCGAGGGTGGGACCCTGATCACACAAGGACGGACCAGGACTTGACAGGAAGGAAGAAGGAAAAGTGGTGCACATGCTGAGAAGATAAAGCAGACCACTGGCTTTCTTATTTTCAAAGAGTAACGAGGTGAGGCCCTCATACTAGAGGGATGATGAAGTATGTATGAAATAGTTCTTGGTGAATTAGAAGTAATACTACTTGAGAGAAACATGGTAGGACTGTCAGGCATTAGTGAACATCCACCTGTCTGTGGTCATGAGTTTAAAGTGAAACCGGTCAGCTGGGTTGAGTAATTTTTCTTGAGGAATGTTCAGCTGCTTATCTGTAGGCACAGATAAGCCAGCTTATCCATCAGTTTAATGGAGGGAGAAAGGAGTAATGGAATTGAGAGTATTTGCAAGGCAGGGAATAAATATTGGATCTTGAGTATCTGGGCTGGGTAGGAGGGCAGCAAATGTAGGAGGGGACTGATGGAAGATGAAGTAAGTGGTGACACTGAAAATGATGATAAGTGTGTGGTTGAGGGAAAGTTGTGAGCTAAAAGTTAAAATAGTCAACAAATGATTGTGCATGAGTAGGGCTTTGGCAGATGATTGCAACCAGTGTGGGGATAGAGTGATATATCTGGTTAGCAGGAGCTCAAAGGAGCAAGGATTTTTGTTAAGAGTCAGGAAGAGATGGGTGAGGGGAAGTGAAAGTTGCTGGGGAGGAGCACAGGGTAAGATAAATAAAGTAGCATTTCCTTAACAGGGATTCAGAGCAGGTGTTCTCCAAACAGAGATCTTTAACAAGAGGCGAAGTGTTCCAAGAAGGGGCTGAGGATGAGGGGCTGGATGGTTCCAGGGTCACAAGTGGGAGGGCTGGGGGGAAGCAGAGATGGGAGATTGGATCACCTTAGGGACTTTGTGGGAGAAAGTGCATAGCCATGTAGAATTGGGGAGAGAATTTAGCGGCAATGTTACGTGAGTAGATTTTTTTCTATGTGTGTATGTGATAGTTATTCAGTCGTATCCAACTCTGAGACTCCATGGACTATAGCCCACCAGGCTCCTCTGTCCATGGAATTCTCTAGGCAAGGATGCTACAGTGCGCAGCCTTTTCCTTCTCTAGGGGATCTTCCTGACCCAGGGATCGAACCCAGGTCTCCTGCATTGTAGGCAGATTCTTTACCATCTGAACCACCAGGGAAGATCCTTCTTTTTCTATAGTCGTCCGTTATATCTGCATTCTGGTTGCACGTTTGCCCTCAGCATTATTTTTCCAACCCTAATGTGCCACCTGCTTCTGTTATGTCTTCCCTTTTTCTAGGAGAAGAGCTGGAGTCTGCAGTGACATATTGGCATTGCTTCCCCACACTAGATGTCACTGTTGCTCGCCTCCTAATTTCAGTCCTTCCACAGCTTATTCAGTGTGACCGTCAGGGTGGCAGTGATCACTCCTGGGCCACCCTGTGGCTTACCCACACACAGACACATATAAGATTTAATAAGACTCTGGTGCTTACAAAACCACTGAGATGTTAAATAGCTTAGGGTTAAACAGAGCTTCTTCTGTGTGTATTCTAACAGGCTTATTATTTAGTTGTTTCTCCCCCCTGCATTTAGGAATTAAAAGACTGAGTGAGAAATTAGACTGGAATTCTTTGCAGAAAACACATCTACTTCCTCCTGTGAAAATATGGCATTTTACGCTTACATTCAAATTTGGTTAATGAGCTGCCTCCTCACCCTCTGGTGTGGGGAGCTGGAAACCTGCTGTGAAATTGTCCTCAGGTACTTCTGATACCTTGATGTGCACTAAGGAAACCTTGTGTCCTGACCTTGCATGGGGTGTTGCCACACGAGGGTGTCTGCTGATGGTCTGATCTAGGAGGACAGCACTGGATGGCTGGTTTCTTAGTCCAGAGAGGAGCACAGAAGACCCTGTTGGCAAAAGAAAGTCCAGGCTGATGTTTGGAAAAATGGCAGACTCTATACACCTTTTTTTTTTTTAATTGGAAGATAATGGCTTTACAGTGTTGTGTTGGTTTTGCTGTACAACAATGTGAATCAGTCATAATTATATATATTTAATTATGTGTGTGTGTGTATATATATATGAGTGAGTGAGTGAAGTCACTCAGTCGTGTCTGACTCTTTGTGGCCCCGTGGACTGTAGCCCACCAGGCTCCTCCTCGGTCCATGGGATTCTCCAGGCAAGAATACAAGAGTGGGTTGCCATTTCCTTCTCCAGGGGATCTTCCCTATATATATATATATATATATATATATAATATGCTTCCCCAGTGGCTCAGAGGTTAAAGCTTCTGCCTGCAATGCGGGAGACCTGGGTTTGATCCCTGGGTTGGGAAGATCCCCTGGAGAAGGAAATGGCAACCCACTCCAGTATTGTTGCCTGGAGAATCCCATGGATGGAGGGGTCTGGTGGGCTACAGTCCATGGGATTGCAAAGAGTCGGACACGACTGAGCGACTTAACTTTCAGCTTTCATATATATATGTAGTTCTCTCCATCTTGAGCTTCCCTTCCCCTCCCATCCTACCCCTGTAGGTCATCGCAGAGCGCCAGGCTGGGCCGCCTGAATACACTCACTTGTAAGCCCCTTTTATTAGCCAAACCAGAAACTGCTGGCAGCTGTGGAGCCATTTTTTTTTCCTCTCTCTTTCTGGCACCTACTCAAGAAATGAAAGGAACCTTCAGAAAGAGGAATGAGGTGTAGATGAGAGACACCATTATTTTTTTGGTTTTCCAAAGCAGACCAAGCATCCTTTGCTTCAGTCAGGCAGGCAGGTAACTGGTATTTACTGTGTAACTTTGATATATCAGATGTGGTTTAAGGCACTGGGGACATCTACAGAACTGGATTGGTTCTTGCTTGCACTGAGCTTAATTGAGAGAGAAACAAACATGCCAGATTTTTTTTCAGAAAGCACTCAGAGTGATGGGACTGAGAGTCTTTGGGTGATGGTGACATCTAAGCTGAAAATTGACTCATAGGATATAACTAGGAAATGATCTGAGGGTTGAAGGTGGTTTGTGCTGCAGGAAAGCTGACACGGAGGTCCTACAGTGGGAATTTGGTGGCTTATTCAGGGAAGGGAATGAAGGCTGGATGGGCCAGCATGCAGTGGGTCAGCCCTTTAGCAACGGGCAGCTTTGGACTGTCAACCCTACTTTCAAGTCAATAATTTGAAGTTTCAGGATGCTTCTTTCATCAGTCAATTCCAGGTCTAAGGTGAGGAATGGGGGTAGTGCTGGGCAACGCAGCAGTGGAGGAGGAATAGGAGGAAAACATCGTCTGGAAGAAGCCGGGGGAATCCAGTGGTGCTTCTCCATTGCTGCTCTCCTTGTCTAAATCATGAGGGCGTTTCATCTTAGAATAAACTTCCTGATACTGTTTTTAAGGCAGAGTTGAGGTTTTGTGTTTTGTTTTTTCTTTCATTTAATGTGACAGAGGCTGGAAAACGACCATGCCGGCACCACCACTGCCACCGGGAGATTCCAGGGTCTGACTCCCAGGGGGATGACTGGGTCTTTTGGTGAAATCTCTGAAAGACCAGGGGAGAGGATGCTAATCTGGTCTGTGTTAACCTTTCCAACATAAATTCCAACAAATCTACATGTGGGAATATAGGAGAGGCTTGTGGTGATGAGTGGTGCTTTGAGGCCACATGTATAAGTGGGGACAAATGTATCATCAGATAATAGACTTACTGACGTATAGGCCTCCATCATTTGTAAACTCTTATGAGTTAGTACTGTGCGCCCAGATTCTGGGATTAACTCTCATGTTAGTCCTGCAAACTCAGTGGTATCGGAACACACATTGCATAAAGAAGAAGGGTGTGATGTAGAACAGTTAAAATCACATGACTAGAAAGTGGCTGGGACTCTGTACTCCCAATACAGAAAGCCTAGGTTCGATCTAGGGAACTAGATCCTGCATGGTGCAACTAAAGATCCAACAAAGCCCTGGAAAATGCAAATAAATATTCTTTAAAAAAGGACTTGAAATCCAGGTCCCTAGTCTTAATAATTATACACCTTTATGCTGCCTCCTATGCTAGTGATGTATTTCTCAAGTGACATTTTTGCTTATATACAGTTGGACATTTGTGAATTTTTCTGTTTAGTCTTTATAAACAAAGCTTTTTTAAGAGCTGAAATTATGTGTTTCCATGATTTTTAGTAGCTAACCTTCTGTTATGCCTACTATATGACATATAACACAACCATAATATTAATTTTGAATAATTCTGACTAGTCTATCTCTAAAGTGATATTTTAAACTGGTGACTTTGAATTATGAGGCTGTTTATTATAAAATAGTCACATGAAAGACTGGGTAAATTCTCATCAAGTGTTCTTCTTTTCATACTTAGAACAAAACTACTGGAGCAGCGCTTATAGCACTTAACAATAAGTAAACCCTCTTTTTATCAGTTAGTGTTCTTTGTTGTAAGCATCGGAAGCTGATTCTCTTTAACTTCAGCAAAGAGAGAGCAGCTGGCAAGCTATCAGGAAGCTCACTTGTTTGCTGAGAGGCCTAGAGACCCTGTACGTTGCGGGAATGCAGGTTCAAGCAGGAGGAACCAAGGCCAAGGTCATGCTGCAGAAATAGCCTGGTGAGGACATTCCCCCTGAACTCTGCTGACTGCCACGCCTCCCCTGGCCACCACCCCCGGCAGCGGATGCTGCTACTGGCACTGGGAGACACCTCTTGGAATGGATTCTAACCTGTCCCTGTTTCTTTCTTTCACTTGCTCACAGTTCAGGCAGAATCATCAGATTGACCAAGGCTGGGTCTATCTGTGGCAGACAGAGGCAACCTCTCACCTGCTAGGATTTTCAGAGAGAGATGAAGAGTTGCCTTTTACCAGGTAGGAAGGGGTTTCAGATGCTGGACAGTTAAAAGAATGGTATATGTCTATTAAACTATAAAAGTAACATCATTTTAGGTAATAAGGGCTCCCATATAATTTTTCATGTTTCTTGAAAAGGCAACATAGTTCTGGAGAGAAACAACTTTCCTATATAGTATAGATTTCAATTATCTCAAAATAGCTGCTGAGCGGGGAGGGGTCACTCACTCTGCATTTGCATACAGATGATCTTGCCAGCCATTTGGTTTTGTGTTGAGAATTCCAATATGACATTCGGCAGTTATTGGAACAAAGACCGGGTCTGCGTCTTCCTTCCATTTATTTCATTTATCTCTGATAGGCTTTGTGGGAACAGTTGTCTCTAATCCAAGCCATCAGAAAGCCTTTTACACGTTCCTTCTGGCGATGTCTAATTTTCAGTGTTCTTGGAGTAATCAGTTGGCATTTTTTGTTAATTGAACTCATTCAAGAGCAACTCCTCCTTGCAAAGGAATGTTATGTTTTTGAATTTTGTTGTTTTGCTCAGAGATTAAGCATTTTGTATCACCATAATCTGAAACCTATCCTGCCAACCTATTAGTACCACGATGAAATTGATGTGGCAAAGTTTTAATTCATGCAGTAATTTTAGCATTTACCCCTCTAGCTTTAAAAGCACAAAGGCCAGAGGACATGCAAAAGGCCACAGGAAAATTTTAATGTAACACATTTACTGTCATTTTGCTGCAGTCTTTATTCTCATGTGATAGAAGCTAGTCATATTGGGTCTATTAAAAATGAATTAAATGCCATTATTAAAAATACAGACAAAATAGTAAAATTAACAGTGCTACATGTTATGGAAACTGCAACTGTTAGCAAAAGGCATTATAGGAAGTGTAATAGAATTTAAAAAAAGAAACCTACTTGAAGCAACCAAACATTAATCTTGTCCCAACAGGGGCACTCAGTATAATCTAGACCTAGTGAGACTGCATTCATAAATCATTTATGCCCCACTTGACAGTAAAATCCATGAAACTTAGGTGATACGGAGAAAAGTAGATTCATCCTATCCAGGATCCCTCAGTACTCCTTCTTTCAGCTCATACCTAACAAGCCTAATTCATTTCTGTAGTTTGTAAGTATGCTTTACAGAGAAAATCCAAAGAGTCAACCTCAAATAGACCTCTTTTGAAAAAGGATCAAAGCATAGTACAAATTAGAGAAGAAAAATCCAGGATTACCATCTACAGAAAGTGAGTACAAGTCAGGCCAAAAATTCTTACCTGCGGATATTACAGAAAATAAAAGGTTTTCATTGGGAAGAAAGTCAAAGAGTATAAAAATATTTTATTCTCTCTGCACACACTAATTAGTTATTGTTTCTTGGCATTGTGTTAACTCTTATTTTTCACATGCCAGTCACCGTGCTAAACATTTTGTATACCTTATCCAATTTGATCACTCAAATAGCCCCGTGAGGTAAGTATCACTAGCTCCATTTTATAGTTGAGGAAATCGAGGCTTTAAGAAGCTAAACTGGGACTTCCCTGGTGGTCTGGTGGTTAAGAGTTTGCCTTCCAGTGCATGGGGTACAACTTCAATCTCTGGTCAGGGAACTAAAATCCTACCAGCTTCTGAAACATAAAACAGAAGCAATATTATAACTAATTCAATAACAATTTTAAAAAAATAGTCCACATGAAAAGAAAGAAAAAAAAAGAATCAGAAACTCCTTTGAAAATTAGCAACTTAGTATCTGGTAGTATCTGGACCCTGTCTAAGATTCAGTGTCTGCATCCTTAACCCCATGTGCACTCCTGCCCTGACGTATGCTCCTGCTTTTAGTGCTCATAAACTACTCAAAGCCATGCTAAGTCTCACTCTATGCTACTTGAGGGTAGGAATAACATTCCACATTTTAGACGCCATGATCACCTAGGACAGTGCCTGAGTTCAGTTCACTTCAGCCGCTCAGTCGTGTCCGACTCTTTGCAACTCCGTGGAATGCACCACGCCAGGCCACCCTGTTCATCACCAACTCCTGGAGCTTGCTCAAACTCATGTCCATCGAATCAGTGATGCGATCCAACCATTTCATCCTCTGTTGTCCCCTTCTCCTCCTGCCTTCAATCTTTCCCAGCATCAGGGTCTTTTCAAATGAGTCAGTTCTTCACATCAGGTGGCCAAAGTATTGGAGTTTCAGCTTCAACATCAGCCCTTTCAGTGAACACACAGGACTGATTTCCTTTAGGATTGACTAGCTTGATCTCCTTGCAATCCAAGGGACTCTCAAGAGTTTTCTCCAACACAACAATTCAAAAGCATCAATTCTTTGGCACTCAGCTTTCTTTATGGTTCAACTCTCACATCCGTACATGACTACTGGGAAAACCATAGCTTTGGGAGATGGACCTTTGTTGCTAAAGTAATGTCTCTGCTTTTTAATATGCTGTCTAAACTGTTTTCAAATGAGTCAGTTCTTCACATCAGGTGGCCAAAGTATTGGAGTTTCAGCTTCAACATCAGCCCTTTCAGTGAACACACAGGACTGATTTCCTTTAGGATTGACTAGCTTGATCTCCTTGCAATCCAAGGGACTCTCAAGAGTTTTCTCCAACACAACAATTCAAAAGCATCAATTCTTTGGCACTCAGCTTTCTTTATGGTTCAACTCTCACATCCGTACATGACTACTGGGAAAACCATAGCTTTGGGAGATGGACCTTTGTTGCTAAAGTAATGTCTCTGCTTTTTAATATGCTGTCTAAACTGTTCATAACTTTTCTTCCAAGGAGTAAGCATCTTTTGATTTCATGGCTACAGTCACCACCTACAGTGATTTCGGAGGCCCCCAAAATAAAGGCTCTCACTGTTTCCATTATTTCCCCATCTATTTGCCATGAAGTGACGGGACCAGATGCCATCATCTTAATTATCTGAAAGTTGAGTTTTAAGCCAACTTTTTCACTCTCCTCTTTCACTTTCATCAAGAGAGTCTTTAGCTCTTTGCTTTCTTCCATAAGGGTGGTGTCATCTGCGTATCTGTGGTTACTGATATTCCTCCTAGCAGTATTGATTCCAGCTTGTGCTTCATCCAGTCCAGCATTTCTCATGATGTACTCTGCATATAAGTTAAATAAGCAGGGAGACAATATACAGCCTTGACGTACTCCTTTTCCTATTTGGAACCATCTGTTGTTCCATGTCCAGTTCTAACTGTTGCTTCTTGACCTGCATACAGATTTCTCAGGAGGCAGGTCTGGTGGTCTGGTATTCCCATCTCTTTCAGAATTTTCCACAGTTTATTGTGATCCACACAGTCAAAGGCTTTGGCATAGTCAATAAAGCAGAAATAGATGTTTTTCTGGAACTCTCTTGCTTTTTCAATGATCCAGNTCAGGAGGCAGATCTGGTGGTTTGGTATTCCCATCTCTTTCAGAATTTTCCACAATTTCTTGTGATCCACACAGTCAAAGGCTTTGGCATAGTCAATAAAGTAGAAATAGATGTTTTTCTGGAACTCTCTTGCTTTTTCCATGATCCACCGGATGTTGGCATTTTGATCTCTGGTTCCTCTGCCTTTTCTAAAACCAGCTTGAACATCAGGAAGTTCACAGTTCATGTATTGCTGAAGTTATGTCAATCCCAATCTCCCAACTCATCCCATCTTTCCTTTTCCCCCTTGGTGTCCATACATTGTTCTTTATATCTGTGTCTCTATTTCTGCTTTGTAAATTGGTTTATCTATGCCATTTTTCTAGATTCCACATATATGTTGATAGGCATTTTCACTGTATGACAGCCTCTAGGTCTATCTACATCTCTGCAAATGGTAAAACTTCATTCCTTTTTTATGACTAATATTCCATTGTATATGTGTGCCACATCTTTATCCATTCCTCTGTCGATGGACATCTCATGGTTGTGATTTCTATTTCCCCAAAGACTCATAATGTTAAGCATCTTTTCAAGGGTCATTTGCATATCATCCTTGGAGAAATGCCTCCTTTCTTTGAATGAAATTTCCTGCTCTTTGGCCTCAGTGTTTCACAGTCCTATATTTTAGCTCTCTTGCATGTCTATGTGTATATATGTATTCTTAAGAAGGTTGGATTGAAAGTGGGAAGGTTTTCTCTGTTTTAGCAGAAGATGTTGAAATATTACAGGTTTATCCTTTGAAGTAAAAATTTGCTTTTGGGATCTTCAAGTGGGTTGTGTGCTCCCCCCACACAGAGAAGGTAGGCCGCCACTCCACCTGTCTGACTGGGGCAAGGAAGGCTTAAGGCCTTTAATCCCATTTAGAACTGTAAAAGGAGGAAGAGGAGGCAGGATGGAAAATGAGGTTGCCTCTCCTTTTGTTTCTGTGTGTTTTAGAAGGGAGAAAACTTTCTCCCGTTTTTATTTTCCCAACCCCTACATCTTCAGACTCTTGAGATGAGGATGGTGGTAGCCAGGGTCAAGTAGGACAAGTAACTTCTTTGATTCTCTTTTTTCTTTTGACCTGGAATGCATTTTTTTCCCCCATTGAAACAACGCCCTAGCTTGTATTCAGCTTCTTGGTCGTCGCACGTGTGTTAAGGGCTAGGTCTAGCTGACCTAATAGGACTTAAATTATAAATTAAATTTGTTTCAGTTTGGGGCCAGGCTAGAATCCTCTTCCTCATGAAGAGCATCGCTCTAGGAAAATTAGGTTTGAGCTAAAGTAAATTTTCAAATGAACTATAGGTGGTGACCTGCTTATAAACTGTGGGCTGCCTATACCAGCAGAGTAGCTGAAGGTTGTGTGATGAGCTGAGTGGAGTTGTGGAGGAAGTATGTGTCCAGGGGCCACAGAGAGGGGAACAGCACCGACTTGGTGCATCTGCATCCCACCTACCTCGGTGGTGCTCTGGAGCCAAGTTTCCACCTCAGAAATGCCAACTTTTGATACACATGTGCCTAGGGGTAATGTCTGTGTGCCGATTGACAAATACAGAAATATCTAGTGAGGCGTAAGAGTCTTTTTTGGGGGGGGGGGTCAAGCCATTTTATTGAGGGGCTTTGGGCGAGGATCAAAGGGCTAGGAGGACAATGAGATCTGAAGTCCTCCTGGCTGGAGTTTCCCCAGCTTCACAGTCACTGAACCTGCTGGGTTTTGATGCTTCATCAAAGTGTAGCATCTTACCCCAAGTCTGCCTTTGTGTACCAAGGCAGCCCTAGACATTTTTTTTTTTTTTTTTTTTNCCTGGCTGGAGTTTCCCCAGCTTCACAGTCACTGAACCTGCTGGGTTTTGATGCTTCATCAAAGTGTAGCATCTTACCCCAAGTCTGCCTTTGTGTACCAAGGCAGCCCTAGGCATTTTTTTTTTTTTTTTTTTTTTGGTTTGGTCTTTGTTGCCTTTCACACGGACATTTAAAACTATGTCTATTCGTTAAATTATTTTTTTCTTCTGCCTTTTTTTTTTTTTTAATGTTGACACCCTAGACTTTTCAAATGACTTCCAGCAACCCAGCTTCCCTGGTGCCTCAGCAGTAAGGAACCCAACTGCCAGTGCAGGAGACAGTTCAGTCAGTGGGTGCGGAAGATCCCCGGGAGGAGGAAATGGCTACCCATTCCAGTATTCCTTCATGGAGAATCCCATGGACAGAGGAGCCTGGCAGGCTACAGTCCATGGAGTTGCAGAGTCTCAGACATGGCTGAGTATGAAGACTCCAGCAACCTCAGAGCATCTCTGTCTCTACTGATCGGGGCTAGAATGGCTCTTACGGACTCTTCCCCCATGGCCCCACTTGAGTTTGGTCTGAGGCATCAACAGTAAGCTGTTTTAAAAGTTTGTCTCTGAGATACTGATTTCCAGTGATGTGTAACTGATTATATTTTTCCCTTGGGATCTGATTTCTAATCTTCATATATAGTTTTACAAGGAAGGATAAATTTTCCTCTACCCTTCTGGGTTCTTCTGGCTGGTCTCAGAAGTAAACTGACATGAGACAGACCAGCAGGAGAAAATCACACAGAAGTGTAGTAACAGGTATACATGGGAGGGGCCCAGGAAAACAGAGCAACTCATCAAAACAGCCAAAATCCTCACCTTAAACACCATTTCAGCTAAAGAGAAAAAAAAAAGATGTTGGGGACAATGGTTTGGGGCCTCAGAAGGGAGGAAGGCAGTTGACACAAAGATGGAAAAGCAAATGTTAGGTAAATAAATGTTTGCTGGGTCAGTAGAGACAATGGGACACAGGATTTTAACAAACAAACTGCTAGATTCCCCGTGTGCATACCTGGCTCATACCAGATTGTCTGTGATGATGGCTCCCTTCCTGGTGGATAAATTTTCCTCTACCCTTCTGGGTTCTTCTGGCTGGTCTCAGAAGTAAACTGACATGAGACAGACTAGCAGGAGAAAATCACACAGAAGTTTAGTAACAGGTATACATGGGAGGGACCCAGGAAAACAGAGCAACTCATCAAAACAGCCAAAATCCTCACCTTAAACACCATTTCAGCTAAAGAAAAAAAAAAAGAGGTTGGGGACAATGGTTTGGGGCCTCAGAAGGGAGGAAGGCAGTTGACACAAAGATGGAAAAGCAAATGTTAGGTAAATAAATGTTTGCTGGGTCAGTAGAGACAATGGGACACAGGATTTTAACAAACAAACTGCTAGATTCCCCGTGTGCATACCTGGCTCATACCAGATTGTCTGTGATGATGGCTCCCTTCCTGGAATAAGTCCTCTGTCTACATTCTCTAAACAGTCCATGTGCGTGCATGCTCACTTGTGTCTGACTCTTTATGACCCATGGACTGTAGCCTGCCAGGCTCCTTTGTCCATGGGATTTCCCATGGCAAGAATACTGGAGTGGGTTGCTGTTTCCTTCTCCAGGGGATCTTCCTGACCAAGGGNTTGGTAGCTCTAATTTTCTTGAAGAGATCTTTAGCCTTTCCCATTCTATTGTTTTCCTCTATTTCTTTGCATTGATCACTGAAGAAGGTTTTTTTTTTTTGTTTTTTTTTTTTTTATCTCTGCTTGCTATTCTTTGGAACTCTGTATTCAAATGGGTATATCTTTCCTTTTCTCCTTTGCCTGAGCCTCTCCAAAAAGAGTTGAAAAGATAAAGTTATTGATTTTTCCAGACTTGCAATAAACTCCCAGTAATAGTCATTACAGCATCAAAAATCAGACTTCATTATACTAGATTTGGGGTTCAGTTTTGTAATTAGCCCATATAGGCAAACTCTGTAGGGAGAGGGTGCAAATTTTGCTGGGCTCTTAAAATTGTGACTAAAGAAGAAGTCCTGACAAGGTTACACTTGAGACCTTTCCTCCTAGGATAAAAAGAGTATCCCATCAAAGGTGCTGTACTGCTTTCTAAAATGTTAAGCAAAAACAAAAGGGAAAGTGAAGTCGCTCAGTCGTGTCTGACTCTTTGCGACCCCGCGGACTGTAACCCACCAGGCTCCTTCGTCCATGGGATTCTCCAGGCAAGAGTACTGGAGTAGGTTGCCCTTTCCTTCTCCAGGGCAAAACAAACAACAACCAAAAAAACTGGATCTGGTGGGGATCCACATATAAATTCTATTTCATTGAGTAGTGTCAGTAGAATGGGATAAAAGAAGTGCTATATATTTTCCTATATTTTCTTAATATGCTTCGCCTTGACCAAGACACATTAGTCATATCTTCCCTAGTTTGGGTCCCATACTTCTACTTCAATACATGAATGAGTTATTTCATTTAACTTGTGTAAAATATTAAATACTTAGAATCAATTAAGAAAATAACCACATCCCCACCATCCAGCTCTCCCAATTGTTCATTTAAAAGCAACCCCCCAAAATCAGTTCACAGGAAAACATTATTAATTTTCCACTACAAAATATTCTCAATGAGAACAGGGTTATTTTTATAGTGATGGTGAAAGTCTATTTCTCACAAAATCTGAGAAACAGATACATAGGACAAATGGATTATATTTGATACAGAGTCCTGAAGTTATTGCAGGGATTCTTTTATTGTGTTATAAACCTGTCTTTCAGACACTGTGGGATTGCTTGAGGGCATTATATTACGTCATATTACATTATTAACTTCAATGTTTGAAAGTCTTTTGAGGAGATGAGATAACCTTGCCAAGAAAGGAAGGGAGGAGTATATAAAAGCTCAGCACTTAGAGAGGATATCTGTATTCAAAGATGAATATGAACCATCATATCCACTGTTTTTCTGTATCAAGCACTCTACCTGGCATGAGGCATCAGCATTACATATCAGTGGCATCAGTTGAAGTTTAATTTCAGTGGAGATGAAACTTGCATAAGGAAAATTTTCTTAAGATTTCTGGGTTTATTCTTTTACTGTAACAGCAGATTGAATAGTGTCTCTCACTGTGTTGGAGGACTACTTTAGGTGATAATTACATGAAGGGAAGCATATGTGTCATTTTACATGGGACCATCTTGTTTCCACTGTTCAAAAAATCCATAATACATATGTTATGCATGTATATGCTACAGTACAGGAATATAATGATGAAAGCAACTTTACCCCTGCCCTAAAGGAGTACGTGAAATGAGATTGTCAGAAAATTTCAGTTTAATACAGTTTGTTGATGATACACCCAAAGTACTGTCAGAATGGTGAGGCCGGACCTCTGCCCATCCTAAGGGTTCTGAAAATCTTCCTGGACATCTGAATTTTAAAGGACCCTAAGGGCCAAGTTTTTTATCAACAAAGATAATTATTATGGAAACATGACATTTTACTTCCTTCCAAATAAATAAAGAGGGTTACTTTAATTGTTTTTCTTATCCATTGTTTGTTCACATTTCCAATAAAACATGATACCCAGGTACAATAGAGTTAGCGTCTTAACCTACAGGAACACAAACTACTAGTGACTCCTAGTTACATTCCATTCTCAGAACTAGTGCAAATATCTCTATTTCAGGGTGTAAGACAGGGAGAGAAGAAAGAAGTTTTTTATTTTTTTTCTCCAAGCTGAAAATACTTATCAGAGAAGGAAGCCAGCATAGTGGGGAGTGTGGGAAGGACATTAGGCAAAACATTTCTGACATTTCTGCCCATTACCGTTTGCTTTTTGTTCTCTCAGTTCAATCACGATAGGTCTTCCAGAGTATTTCTTAGTATCTCAGCTTCCCGAGAATAATGCATTTTCTGTACTATTCTTATCTCTTCTGAGGGAGCTTAGGACTTGAAATCCATCAATCTACGTCTGAAAGTTGCTGAGACATGCTTGTTAAATGGCCTAATTCTAGCGAGAAGAATAAATCCAGGTAACCCTGCATCTGCTTTCGTTTTCGGCTTCCATTGTGTTCACGCACGAATGTAGTCTTTTGTCAGTGGACGTGTTTTGCAGTCCATTCCAATCACCAACCTTTAGAAATGTCTTTCTCCCATTTTCTCTCCTCTGCTTCTTCCCTTCCTCTCCCTTGCTTTCTCTCTTTCTTCACTTTTTATGTATTGACTGTGGGTCAGATATTGTGCAAGGATTTGAGGATTTGATGGTAAATAAGCAGCTGTGGTTCCCCACCACATTAGACTTCCGTGTTTTCCGGGCAGATACTCATTTTAACAAGGAACAGCAATGCGAGATAGAGTATGATATCGTCTATATGGAAGTAGAGACTGATGGGAAAAGCGAGGGAAGAGTGCCCTCAAAGAGTTACATTCAGACATGAAAGGTGAGTAAGATGTTTCGACACTGTTGCCGCTGCTGCTGCTGCTAAGTCGCTTCAGTCCGGCTCTGTGCGACCCCATAGACGGCAGCCCACCAGGCTCCCCCATCCCTGGGATTCTCCAGGCAAGAACCCTGGAGTAGGTTGCCATTTCCTTCTCCAATGCATGAAAGTGAAAAGTGAAAGTGAAGTCGTTCAGTCGTGCCCGACTCTTAGCGACCCCATGGACTACAGCCCACCAGGCTCCTCTGCCCATGGGATTTTCCAAGCAAGAGTACTGGAGTGGGGTGCCATTGCCTTCTCCACTAGTCAGGCAATTTACCAATTTTTAATCAGTTAGTGGATTTAAGCACTGATAATCGTCGACTGCTTACATTACAATAAGAGGGACAAACCAATATTATACATCCTTTGAGTGAAGAATAAAACACAACCTATGAGGTAGTCCTGGGGGAATAAACACTTGATTCTTACTGTTTTTAGATCTAGTTACCGAGTTACAGCAAATATGGAAGCCAGAAAGTGAAAGTGAAAGTGAAGTCCCTCAATCGATTCCGACTCTTTGCGACCCCATGGGCTGCAACCTACCAGGCTCCTCCGCTCATGCTCCTCTGTTCATGGGATTCTCCAGGCAAGAATACTGGAGTGGGTTGTCTTTTCCTTCTCCAGGGGATCTTCCCAACCCAGGGATTGAACCCATGTCTCCCACATTGCAGACAGACGCTTTAACCTCTGAGACACCAGGGAAGCCCTGGAAGCCACGCTAGGGAAACCACTCAGTCGTGTGTGGCTCTTTGCGACCCCATGGACTAAAGCCCACCAGGCTCCTCCGTCCATGGGATTCTCCAGGCAAGAGACCTGGAGTGGGTTGCCATTTCCTTCTCCAGGGGAATCTTCCCAACCCAGGGATCGAACCAGGTCTCCCGCATTGTAGGCAGATGCTTTACCGTCAGAGCCACTAGGGAAGTCAGCACAGATGCAATCAGAATTATCCGGGATGTGGAGCACGCTGCCAGACATCCAACCCATTTTCTTCAGTTAATAAATTGCAAAAGATGGAAGAGCTATTTGACATTAAAAAAGACTTCAGAGCTATATCAATTTATCACAATGTACTAAACTTCTGTGGCTCTTGAGTCACATAAAGGAATTATAAATAATTTTACATATATGGAAAATATGAGGCAGTTGGATGCTTGATCTCTCCTGGATAGTTTAAGATTTTAATTCATTTTTAAAATACAAAAATAGTGATGTAGTTATGGTGAAAAAAGTCCTTATAATTTAGAGGTACAAATTGAAAATTTCACAGATTTTACAGAAAATGTAATGGTTATAATCCCAGCTCTTTGAAATTTATTGAGACTAGCATTACATTTATTTGATAAGTTTTGTAATTGTTTTCTGTGAGCTTGAAATTAATATGTATTCTGCAAATGATGAATCTAGTTATTTATATATGTTTATGTATATAAAGCTTATTTATTACATGAATTGAAGTTTTCAATATCTCTACTAGACTTACTTAGACTTACTTGTTTGCTTAGATTAATTTTTCCTTAGATGACTTTTTCTCATTATATTTAAAGACAATGCCTCTGTTTTTTCAGGATTTTTATATATTTTAATTATATAAAGTTTTATAATTATATATTTATGTTTTAATATATTTTCTGAATTTTTATACATTTCTGAATCTTACTAAGTAGTGACCTTTTATCTTAAAAAAAACTTTTTTTGAGTTTAAATCTATTTTGTGTGCTAATAAAAGAGGGACACCAATTTCTTTTGGTTAGTGTTTGAGTGATCTATCTTTTTCCACCATTTGTCTTTCACTGTATCTGAATTCTGTCTGTTTTCTTTTTTTGTATCTTAGATATTCCTTAAGAGATCCAAGGTAGACATCCAATAAATTAGTCATGATATTTGTCTTAAGTGAAACATTTTTTCATTTATAGTTATTGAAATTATTAAAGTATTTGATTTTATTTCTACAACCGCATTTTTTATTACCTTGCTTATTCTGTATTTTTTCTTGATTCTTGCTTTTTTTTTTTTTTTGGATTAGTTTATGACTTTAAAATGATTATCCCAGAAAATTTAGCATGCATATTTTTCAAGTCTAAATTTAATCAGTTTTACTCTCCCCTTCAAAAAACTAAGGACCTTAGAATCCTTAAATTCAGTTACTTCTTTCCTAATTTTATGTTATTATTGTCATCTCCTTTTTATCCCACAGTACATTATTATTGTTTAATTCAGTCAGTATATATTTAGATTTATCCAAATACTTACTAGTGTCTCTCTCTTTATTTTCTCTTGCTTCTCAATCTTATTTATTCTTGCTACTCAGATCACTTTTTTTTTCTGATCTGAGAATCAATTTCCTATTGCCTAATGTATATCATTTATGTTTAACTATAGTAAGGTTCTATAGATAAGCAAACCCTCATGTTTTCATTATATAATAGTGACTTATTTGTCCTTTTCTTTGGTAAGATATTTTTACTTGAGTTAGGATTCTAGACTCTTGTTTGCATTTTTTTTTCTCAGTATGTTGGAAGCATTCCACTTGCTTCTGGCCTGTATTGGTGCCATTGAAAAGTCTGCTATCAGTATAATTGTATTTTCTTTAAAATTCAGCCTATCTCTTTCTTCTGTTTTAAGATTGTCTTTTTTTTTTTTGCAGATTTACAGTGATTTCACTAGGGAATTGGTATCTTTTTTATTCATATTGCTTGATATAAATTAAGACAGGAGAAATGTTAGACTTTCTTATTTTCTCTTCCATGTTTCAACATTTTAAAAAATTTCTTTGTGTTTGTCTTTCTGTGCTGCAGTTTTCAGTTATATTGTACTGTCCAATTAAACTCATCTATTAAATCTATTTCTTGAGTTTCAAATTTCATTTTTCATTTTCAGAAATTACTTGATTTTTTCAAATATGACCGGCCATTTTATAGTCTCTTGTTCTTTATTTACTTTATTGTTCCTTCATTATTTTTTAAAAGCATAATAAACATACTTATTTTATATTCTATATGATAATTTCAATGTCTGAACTATATACTTGCTTGATATGTCCTATGTTTTTCCTATGGTAATTTATTCCAGTGTTTTCTGATTTTGACTGATAGTATTTCTTGGAGTTTAATCTACAGGAATAATTTGAGATCCAGGATAAATGCATGTTCATACAAAGAAGAATTGTATTTTCTTTTTAAAAGCATAATAAACATACTTATTTTATATTCTATATGATAATTTCAATGTCTGAACTATATACTTGCTTGATATGTCCTATGTTTTTCCTATGGTAATTTATTCCAGTGTTTTCTGATTTTGACTGATAGTATTTCTTGGAGTTTAATCTACAGGAATAATTTGAGATCCAGGATAAATGCATGTTCATACAAAGAAGAATTGTATTTTCTTCTGCTAGTTCTAGTCCAGAAACATTTGAAATTCTCATCTTGAGGTTTTTCAGATGAAATAAGTGGTATACATTTAAGTAAAACCCATGTGAGGCCTGGATTACGGTTAAAAGTTCTCAAGGGTGTTAACCTTTTGCTCAGAACCAAGGCAACTCTCTTTGCAGTCACTCTTTGAGAGGTAGGTGGTTGGATAGAATTGTTTCAAGCTCACGCTCACCTTTCCCCTGAAATTATAGCATTTGAAGTCCAATTTTATGGTGAAAGATCTTTTGACATTCTCCAAGTTAGGAGACCCTGAGTTTTTTTCCTCTGTCTGTATTCTCTAATTTCAAAGTCATAGAGACCGAGCAGAAAATGTATCACAATTTGGCAAATATTCACAAGGTGAAAGCCAAGTTTTGTCATTTTGGTCCCCCCCTCCCCCAAGTATTTCTCACTTTCTTTTCAACTCATAGAAAAATTTAAGATTTTAAAACATTTGATCCATACTTTTTCTTCATTTTTTCCTTCTTTTTTTGGTTAGAGTTTCTACCAGGGTACTGATTTCACCAGATTGTTACTAAAAAGTGAGTTGTGGTATCAGTAACTAGGGGCATTCTTGAGAGAGTGTTTCAGAGGATTAGTAGGTGGTTTAAGCCAGGTGACAGCAGATTAAGGAGAGAGAGGAGGGTGAGGCTACGTGGTGGGAAGGGAAGGAGTCCAGAACTGTAGTCTCTCTTTAGGCTCATCCCACAGAGTTGGACACGACTGAAGAGATTTAGCAGCAGCAGCAGCAGCAGGTCCCCTCTTTCTTGCTCACTTTCACGCAGTCCACATCTCAGAGCTCTACCAGGGTGGGGGCCACAGTATCTATTTTACAGTCTTAGTCTTTATTCATAACAGATTCAAATAAATTGAATTAATTGAAGATTCAATCATTGAAGGACTTTTAGAGCCTAATGAAACCAAGTTTTATTCTGTTCAAGATTCAGAGCCAGGTAATAAATCTTGGTATGATTTATCAACTTCACTGATTACTACTAGAAAGCTGCAATATTTTCTCCAATATTTGACTCTTTATTACATTCCAGGCCTTATAATAGCTTGTATCAGTCTTGGGTCTCTTTCGGCTCAACTGGCCTTTTTGGAAGCCATCCTACCTCTGAGAAGAGGTGCCATTTCCAGATATGTGGATTCAGAATAACTGAATAGAACAGGCAGCCCAGCAGGAGCAGCAGCAAACCATAAAATCCACCATTTTAAAGTGTCAGGATAAGTATTTCACGGACCCATCCTGTTACTCTAAAATCAGATCAACTGGGAGCACACTTTCCAGCCAGATTTTGACAGGTGCAGCTACTGCCACGGCTCTGCTGTTCATTCTCTAATCTGCCCATCTGCTCCCAGGATTCCTCCGATTCTCTTAGAATATTCCCTCTTCTGCTTTCTGTAGCCTCATATCCTCCACTTTATAGTTTAAGACAAGGTCCACACAAACAAGTCAAAACAGACAGGATCAGAGCTATTATTATGTAATTAGAGCCGTAAAGCCAGCCAGTTTGAATAATTCCATCTTGTAAATTGGTTTTCTTGTCTCTATTAGTTTAATTTACCCAGTATTCTCTGAATTTGGGGGGATTTTGCTGGCTGTATATAAGCAAATGAGATAGCTAATTAAGCTGTAAATAATGGATTAAAATGTTTAAATAAATTTATTAATATAAAAGTTTTCCATGAGCATCATCTAAGTACTAAACACTATCTTTCCATCATAATAGTTAACAAAAACACTATTTTGTATTTTTCAGAGTTTATTAAAAACAATATTTGTTAAATCTTTATCATCTTTAAATTTTGGTATGAATTATTAGGTTAAATTTTTAGTAGGGATCAGAAGAAAATAATGTCACATTGCTGGTTATATCCCTTGCAGGATATACTAGAGATAGCTTACAGCCTGTATAAAAACAGGAGATAAGCTAGATTGGCTGATGGGCCAGAATTTGCCAACCCGTAGAACAATCATAGAAAAGATTTGCTATTCTCTTTTTTCAGAAGAAATGGTCCAAGAGAAATTAGGTCAAGAGAACTTAGAACCAAGAGAACTTAGGTAGCAGAGCTAGAATTTTTTCTCTTATTTCACAAAAACCTGTGATTTTCCCTTTCTCAGTAGTACAGGTTCCTAGGAGGGATGGGAACATAGACTGCAGTGTTATGTGGAAAGTTGGGGTATTGGGGACTCCTAAGATAAATGACATCTGTATGTCTTTAAAATCCTGTGTCTATAAAACATGGTCCTCTCTGGAGTTGGTGACTCATGTGACTGGTACCTCCCTACCTCCGTGAAAGCATATCTAGCCAGGCTGATTCCATTCTAGATCTTGAGTATGAAATATATTTGAAATGCAGTGAGTGTCTCCCACATGCTTTTCTCTTGTTAGTCAATCATCTTTGGGCTCTTAGATTCTTTCAGTTCAGTTCAGTTCAGTTCAGTTCAGTNACCTCCAAATCTTTTAATTTCAGTTTTTATGAAGTACAATTTGTAAAGAATGTATTTTATTCCACTGGAATATAGGTGTATCTTTAATATCTTGATATTTAAGATTCCAAAAAGAATTATAAATATTTAATGAAATGTGTAACACAAACGTATAACGTGGCAGTCTCTTCTACATTCCTGCTCCAACCTAAGGGGATGGTGATAAACTCTTGAAATTATATCCTTCTAGAACTTTCTCTTACACAAATGTTAAGGTGAAAATTTCTGAGTATTCACCTTAAGTTTAAAAGATATGAAATGACTAAGAATTTATTAGTATAGGAAATGAGAAGTGAAATTGTAAGTAAATTAATGAAGATTATACCTTAAATCTGAGTTTTATATTTTGATATAAGTGCTTACTTACCATCTTTTTTCAAATATTTTGTTTGTTTGTTTCCAAATCACTGGAATATTCTGGTTTCTTTAATCCAGATGCAGTCACTCAGCAACGGTGAGTGCTGATTTAATCTGACACGTGAAAGTAACTCCTGCTTCAGACCTGGTCTGGATAGGCTAGGAAGTTGCTTACTTCACAGAACACTTTGTTCTTGTTTTGAGTTTGACTGTAAGTGATGTACAGTATAGCCAAGAAACATACACGTTTTCTCTCTGTAAGGCTTTAAAAAATCTGTGATGTTTTGTTGGCAGAGAGTCCAAGGGAAATTCTTCACTTCGGGAAAAAAAACTAGTCATTATACCCAGCCGTGTTACTACTGCAAGGCCGAGCTTGTCTTTGAATAACCATGGTCCCTCGAGAGGATTCACTGGTGGTCTGGTGTGCATTACCTTCAGCGTGGTTGTGGTCTCTGCATTGTGGTATGAAGAAGACAGTCCCTAAGGTGCAGCCAAGTGTGTTTTTTTTTTNAAGAGACACTCAGCCTTTAAAAAAAACCACATTTATTTGACTGCACTGGGCCTCCATTTCTGAGTGCAGGCTTTCTCCAGATGCGCTGAGTGGGGCAACTCAAGTTGTGGTGGCTTCTCTTGCTGCAGAGCGTGGGCTGTAGCCACTCGGGCCTCAGTAATCACAGCACATGGGCTCAGGAGTTGCGGTGCACAGGCTTTAGTTGCCCGCGGTACGTGAAATCTTCCCAGACCAGGGATCCGACCCGTGTCCCCTGCATTTGCAGATGGATTCTTCACCACTGTAGGGGAGCCTACAGCGTGTCTGGGACTGTAGAGAAGTCTGAGGGACTCTTGGCTTTGAAATATAGTTAGAACAGAACGTGACATTTGACCCTGATGGTCTTTAGGTGTCCTTAAGAGTGGCTGAGTTAGCAGGACAATGTTGAGGCGTGACTGCTGGCTTAAGGTGAGCAGAGACGCTGTCAGGATATTACAGCAGCGAAGAAGTCACTAGTTTTAGGTTCAGGAAGAGGCCCCTTGCAGCTCAAGTTTGGGTTTCTTCTTGGAATCCTGTCTAATCTCACTGGCTACTCCTGAAGCTCAGCTGCAGAAAAGCCAAGCTGTTGGGGGTTTTAAAAGGAACTAAGACAGCAGCCTTGTGTGATAAGAGGCTTCTTAATGGAAGGAGAAAAGAAGATAAATAGAAAGGGTTCAAAATAATTCTTTTACTTAACAGAGGACGAGATGATTGGATGGCATAACTGACTCAACGGACATGAGTTTGAGCAAGCTCCGGGAGATGGTGAAGGACTGGCATGCTGCAGTCCATGGGGTCGCAAAGAGTTGGAAACAAGTGAACAACAAATTCCTTAACTTTTTATCAAATGTTGAGAGTTTAAGAAGATAAGTAGTGCTCAGAGGCTTATGTAAAAGCAGCCCACTCTGTTCAGAGACAGTCGTGTTTCTTCTCTCCACTGTTTCTTGTGTTTCCTTTCATCTCTTAAATCAAAATGACTATGAATAGTATCTCTGTGATGCAACTGGCATTTTATGATGTTTCTNTTGAGAGTTTAAGAAGATAAGTAGTGCTCAGAGGCTTATGTAAAAGCAGCCCACTCTGTTCAGAGACAGTCGTGTTTCTTCTCTCCACTGTTTCTTGTGTTTCCTTTCATCTCTTAAATCAAAATGACTATGAATAGTATCTCTGTGATCCAACTGGCATTTTATGATGTTTCTTTTTGTTTGTTTTATAAAATAAAAGTACATTTTTATAAAGAAAACACTCAATATTGAAGGCTCAGACATTTGGGGGCTACTGGAAGGATATTTTCCCCATTTCTTCCCCCTATCATTTGTGAAGGTAGGGTGAAGGAAGAGAGGGCAGGGAGACTTTCCTGCTTGAATGTCTGTTCTTAGGGGCTTCCTGGCTGCCAGTTGGTTTGTCTGTGTGTGCCCCTTGCCTGCCTTCAGCACCCTTACCCAAGTCCCCTGCTGTGCAGTGGGCAGCAGGGCACGTGAGCTGGCAAAGAGGCAGGTGATGATGCTGGAGGCAACAATGAACGGCCACGTGCTGGTGGGCCAGCCAGAGGGAAGTGGGTGATATTTCTTTTTTGTTTGTTTTTAGTTTTAATATCTGGCAGAAACAGCTCACATCCTTCAAAACACTCTCACATTTCTCAGTTCAGTTTCTCAGTTGGTGCAGACTTCCCAAAGCTGATTAGGTCTGTTTTTCCCGCAGACAGCCTTGTCGGACCGCTGACTGCCTGCTGCCCTAGAGGACACAGCCGTGTCTGGGCTTTTCCTGGGAGTCCTTCCTTTTTTCTCCTCTTGGACTTTCTGTTTCCTCCATGATACCCCTCTTTGGTTTACTTCCTCACGTTGGCAGCATTCCGCCTCTTGTAGATTTCCTGAGAAAACATGTAGGAGAGAGAAGTGTGAGGCTTTGTGTGCCTAAGTGAAGGAAGTGAAGTGAAGTGAAGTGAAGTCGCTCAGTCATGTCCGACTCTTTGCGACCCCATGGACTGTAGCCTACTAGGCTCTTCTGTCTATGGGATTTTCCAGGCAATAGTCCTGGAGTGGATTGCCATTTCCTTCTCCAGGGGATCTTCCCAACCCAGGGATCGAACCCGGGTCTCCTGCATTGTAGAGAGACGCTTTACCATCTGAGCCACAAAGACCCCTTTATTCACACTCAAGTTGGATTCGTGGCTTGGCAGGATTGGAATTCCTATTTGAACATTTCTCTCAGAACTTTGAATATATCACTTCATTTGTCTTCTAGCTTTCAGTATTAATATGGTAAAGTCTGCTATTCTGATACCTGGTCTTCTGTAAGTCCTTTTTTTAAAAATATTATTTCTTTATTTTAATTGTAGAATAATTACCTTACAATATTGTGATGGTTTTCGCCATACATCAATATGCGTCAGCCATAGGATATATTTGTCCCCGCCATCCTGTGCCTTCCCACCTTCTCCCCATCCCATCCCTCTCGGTTGTCACAGAGCACCAGCTTTGGTTGCCGGGTCATACATCAAACTCTAAAAATATTATTTCTTTATTTTAATTGTAGAATAATTACCTTACAATATTGTGATGGTTTTCGCCATACATCAATATGCGTCAGCCATAGGATATATTTGTCCCCGCCATCCTGTGCCTTCCCACCTTCTCCCCATCCCATCCCTCTCGGTTGTCACAGAGCACCAGCTTTGGTTGCCGGGTCATACATCAAACTCCCACTGGCAGCTTTGCATGTGGTACTGTGGGTGTCAATGCCATTCTCGTGAACCATCCCACCTTTCTCTTTCACAGAGTCCAAAAGTCTTTTCTGTACCTTTGCGTCTCCTTTGCTGTCCTGCACTTAGAGTCATTGGTAACCATCTTTCTAGACTCCATCTATATGTGTTAATATACGATATTTGTCTTTCTCTTTCTGACTTACTTCACTCTGTATAATAGGCTCTAGGTTCATCCACCTCATTAGAACTGACTCAGATGTGTTCCGTAAGTCCTTTTCACAGCATGGAGTGATCCACAGGCATGACCCCAGACTGTCTAGGGTTGCCTCCTTCTAACTACATGACTACGGCAAGTTATGTAACTCTCTGTGCCTCAGTTTCCTCATGTGTGAAGTGAGGATAATAATACTTGATGCCTCTGAAAGCTTGTTTGTGGATTTTACAAGAAGTATGTATGGTGCTTGGAACTGCTGTTTGCGTGTGAGAGTCGTATAGTGGCTGCTATTTGTCGCTAAAATCTAACTTTTCTGAAACATCAGTGACATGCAGTGATCAAATCTTGTTCATTTATTGTGTAGAACAAACAGTGCACCTCTTCAATCTAGTTCATCAGCTCTAGGAAGAATTTGTCTTATTTCTTTAATTATATTTTACTACAAAATTTTTATTTTCCCTCTTATAATACTATGAGTTGAATGCTGGATCACTTGGATGAATCTTTAATTTAAAAAAAAATCCTTTTTCATTTTTGTGAAAATTTCTGAGTTAGTTTACATTTCTGAGCTAGTTTGTTAGATTATATCTTCTGAAATTTTTTATTATGACTTTCACATTGATTTCTGAGCATTCTTATATATCCTTATATTTTTAAAAATAATCGCAGTGTTAGCAAGGATATATATTTCAGGCTATTAATTACAGATTTTCTAATTTTCTCATTTTCTCTTGCCAGCATGGCCTCAATTTCCTCTCATAATTTTTTTTTATTTGTTTTTCTTTTATATCAGAATGTCCTCAAATACTGAGTTGATGCTTGGCTTCCTTTTTAAGGTTGATCATCTAAAAAAGCTCAGAAAACTGTCTTTGGGGCAGGATTTACCCTGGGAGGCATGATAATGTGAAACCTTTGGTGTCAGTATCTGTAGGTCTTTTTCTCTGTTCTTTCCAAGCATTGTTCTCTTGCAAAGAACAATCTTATCCTTTGCCTGGGCTGTTTAAGCCTGGCGATGATAAGCTTTTTATGGAGTTGTGGACAGGAAGTACGTTGGTAGTCCTACCATTTCATAGGAAAATTTTCACTAAATTTCCCTGTTTGCACCCACCATGCCTTATCCTCACCGTCTTCTGGGTCTGGTGGCTCTAAATGGGGGTGTTTCACCCATTTCTTCTAAGATCGTATGGCTGTTGCCAGAGTCAGGACAGTTGTCTAAATGTCCAGGGTAGAGGTGGGGACCTGGGCGGAGGAGGTGTTTAGTGGATCCTTATAGAGAATTATAATTCCTTATAGCTCACTCATTGGAAAAGATCCTGATGCTGGGCAAGATTGAGGGCAAAAGGAGAAGGGGCCGGCAGAGGATGAGATGGTTAGAGAGCACCACCCACTCAATGGACACGGATGTGAGCAAACTCTGGAAGAGAGTGAAGGACAGGGAAGCCTGGTGTACCGTGGTCCATGGGGTCACAAAGGGTCAGACACGACTTAGTGACTGAACAACAGAGAATTACAGATCGTCTCCCTATCGCGAGCACCGCCTGCCCACCTTCTGTTGTCTGTGGGTCTAGTTCCTGGGTCCCTCTGGGTTTGTGCAGCCTGTCTGCCTTGCACCCTGCAGTATGTTCTTTGCAAACTTGTTTGATTTCTTTGTACTCTAGGAAGTCGTTTCTGTCCTCAGATATTGAGGTTTGTGATTAACATGTCACATAATAGTGGATTTTTTGTTATTCTTTTTTTTCCCTTTGCAAGTAAACAAATATTTTAAAAGTTGATTATAATGATTTCAGACTAGGAAAAGAGTAAGCGTGCTGTATTAAAGTCACGTGTCTTCACATGTGGAAGGATGACTTTGTATTTTAGGGAGAACGGGGGAAGGTACTACTTGTGTTCATTTTTAGTTACACAGTGAAGCGTTCTTGGCAATGTTGCTTTGCTCACTGGCACATTTACCATAACTTTCTGTGTCACTTTTGTGTGATGGTGTGTGTGCATTGCTTTTGCTACCATCATTCTCAAGGTTAAGTTTGGCATTTGACTCTTTTATATCTGCTTGTGAGTTTCAGATGAAAAGACTTTGAAGCTTTGAGCTTAAATAGGAGTCTGTTCTTTTGATTTTTTATTGTTAAATTTATATGCATTGAAATTCTAAACTGAGGTATTAACCATCATATTTATAATAAAAAAGGTAAATCTCTTTCCACTGTTGCTGGAATTGTTAGTTGAATTCTTAGTTGCTACCTGGGTTAACTTTGCCAAAGGTAAAGATAGTTTTGGATTAAAACCAAGATCTTTACCTCAAATCATTTCTTTTCACTGCTACTCATCCTTGAAGTGAAGGACAGTTTAAACTTTTGCTGCCTTTATAAGCAGGGAGAGAAACATCTGGAGGAGCTATAATCTTTCTTGTCACTGGCTGTGCACCTGGAGTGCAGGTGTGTGTGGAAAGGGGCAACAAGGATAGATTGTCACCATCTGGGCAACAGGGAGCGCTTTGAGTGGATGGGTGAAGAGTCATTATTTTGCCCATTAGAGATATTCTCTGGAGGGGCAGAGATTTGGTTGATTACAGCTTAAGAGGATTTAAATGTCAGATTAGTGTTAAGATTCCACAGGTCATTTTTAAGGTCTCTTCCAACCCTGAGAGTCAGTGACTTTGAAGTGTTGAGCTTTGCTTTACTAAATTATGGTATTTGTTCATTTCTAAGACATATTTTTGCATTTTAATGTTTTTGATGCAAGGATGTGTTTTACAAGAGACACTCAGCCTTTAAAAAAAACCACATTTATTTGACTGCACTGGGCCTCCATTTCTGAGTGCAGGCTTTCTCCAGATGCGCTGAGTGGGGCAACTCAAGTTGTGGTGGCTTCTCTTGCTGCAGAGCGTGGGCTGTAGACACTCGGGCCTCAGTAATCACAGCACATGGGCTCAGGAGTTGCGGTGCACAGGCTTTAGTTGCCCGCGGTACGTGAAATCTTCCCAGACCAGGGATCCGACCCGTGTCCCCTGCATTTGCAGATGGATTCTTCACCACTGTAGGGGAGCCTACAGCGTGTCTGGGACTGTAGAGAAGTCTGAGGGACTCTTGGCTTTGAAATATAGTTAGAACAGAACGTGACATTTGACCCTGATGGTCTTTAGGTGTCCTTAAGAGTGGCTGAGTTAGCAGGACAATGTTGAGGCGTGACTGCTGGCTTAAGGTGAGCAGAGACGCTGTCAGGATATTACAGCAGCGAAGAAGTCACTAGTTTTAGGTTCAGGAAGAGGCCCCTTGCAGCTCAAGTTTGGGTTTCTTCTTGGAATCCTGTCTAATCTCACTGGCTACTCCTGAAGCTCAGCTGCAGAAAAGCCAAGCTGTTGGGGGTTTTAAAAGGAACTAAGACAGCAGCCTTGTTTGATAAGAGGCTTCTTAATGGAAGGAGAAAAGAAGATAAATAGAAAGGGTTCAAAATAATTCTTTTACTTAACAGAGGACGAGATGGTTGGATGGCATAACTGACTCAACGGACATGAGTTTGAGCAAGCTCCGGGAGATGGTGAAGGACTGGCATGCTGCAGTCCATGGGGTCGCAAAGAGTTGGAAACAAGTGAACAACAAATTCCTTAACTTTTTATCAAATGTTGAGAGTTTAAGAAGATAAGTAGTGCTCAGAGGCTTATGTAAAAGCAGCCCACTCTGTTCAGAGACAGTCGTGTTTCTTCTCTCCACTGTTTCTTGTGTTTCCTTTCATCTCTTAAATCAAAATGACTATGAATAGTATCTCTGTGATGCAACTGGCATTTTATGATGTTTCTTTTTGTTTGTTTTATAAAATAAAAGTACATTTTTATAAAGAAAACACTCAATATTGAAGGCTCAGACATTTGGGGGCTACTGGAAGGATATTTTCCCCATTTCTTCCCCCTATCATTTGTGAAGGTAGGGTGAAGGAAGAGAGGGCAGGGAGACTTTCCTGCTTGAATGTCTGTTCTTAGGGGCTTCCTGGCTGCCAGTTGGTTTGTCTGTGTGTGCCCCTTGCCTGCCTTCAGCACCCTTACCCAAGTCCCCTGCTGTGCAGTGGGCAGCAGGGCACGTGAGCTGGCAAAGAGGCAGGTGATGATGCTGGAGGCAACAATGAACGGCCACGTGCTGGTGGGCCAGCCAGAGGGAAGTGGGTGATATTTCTTTTTTGTTTGTTTTTAGTTTTAATATCTGGCAGAAACAGCTCACATCCTTCAAAACACTCTCACATTTCTCAGTTCAGTTTCTCAGTTGGTGCAGACTTCCCAAAGCTGATTAGGTCTGTTTTTCCCGCAGACAGCCTTGTCGGACCGCTGACTGCCTGCTGCCCTAGAGGACACAGCCGTGTCTGGGCTTTTCCTGGGAGTCCTTCCTTTTTTCTCCTCTTGGACTTTCTGTTTCCTCCATGATACCCCTCTTTGGTTTACTTCCTCACGTTGGCAGCATTCCGCCTCTTGTAGATTTCCTGAGAAAACATGTAGGAGAGAGAAGTGTGAGGCTTTGTGTGCCTAAGTGAAGGAAGTGAAGTGAAGTGAAGTGAAGTCGCTCAGTCATGTCCGACTCTTTGCGACCCCATGGACTGTAGCCTACTAGGCTCTTCTGTCTATGGGATTTTCCAGGCAATAGTCCTGGAGTGGATTGCCATTTCCTTCTCCAGGGGATCTTCCCAACCCAGGGATCGAACCCGGGTCTCCTGCATTGTAGAGAGACGCTTTACCATCTGAGCCACAAAGACCCCTTTATTCACACTCAAGTTGGATTCGTGGCTTGGCAGGATTGGAATTCCTATTTGAACATTTCTCTCAGAACTTTGAATATATCACTTCATTTGTCTTCTAGCTTTCAGTATTAATATGGTAAAGTTTGCTATTCTGATACCTGGTCTTCTGTAAGTCCTTTTTAAAAAAATATTATTTCTTTATTTTAATTGGAGAATAATTACCTTACAATATTGTGATGGTTTTCGCCATACATCAATATGCATCAGCCATAGGATATATTTGTCCCCGCCATCCTGTGCCTTCCCACGTTCTCCCCATCCCATCCCTCTCGGTTGTCACAGAGCACCAGCTTTGGTTGCCCGGGTCGTACATCAAACTCCCACTGGCAGCTTTGCATGTGGTACTGTGGGTGTCAATGCCATTCTCGTGAACCATCCCACCTTTCTCTTCCACAGAGTGCAAAAGTCTGTTCTGTACCTTTGCGTCTCATTTGCTGTCCTGCACTTAGAGTCATTGGTAACCATCTTTCTAGACTCCATCTATGTGTGTTAATATACGATATTTGTCTTTCTCTTTCTGACTTACTTCACTCTGTATAATAGGCTCTAGGTTCATCCACCTCATTAGAACTGACTCAGATGTGTTCCGTAAGTCCTTTTCACAGCATGGAGTGATCCACAGGCATGACCCCAGACTGTCTAGGGTTGCCTCCTAACTACACGACTACGGCAAGTTATGTGACTCTCTGTGCCTCAGTTTCCTCACGTGTGAAGTGAGGATAATAGCACTTGATGCCTCTGAAAGCTTGTTTGTGGATTATACAAGCAGTATGTATGGTGCTTGGAACTGCTGTTTGCGTGTGAGAGTTGTATAGTGGCTGCTATTTGTTGCTAAAATCTAACTTTTCTGAAGCATCAGTGACATGCAGTGATCAAATCTTGTTCATTTATTGTGTGGAACAAACAATGCACCTCTTCATTCTAGTTCAACCTAGTTCATCAGCTCTAGGAAGAATTTGTCTTATTTCTTTAATTATATTTTACTACAAAATTTTTATTTTCCCTCTTATAATACTGTGAGTTGAATGCTGGATCACTTGGATGAATCTTTAATCTAAAAAAAATCCTTTTTCATTTTTGTGAAAATTTCTGAGTTAGTTTACATTTCTGAGCTAGAAAGTTAGATTATATCTTCTGAAATTTTTATTATGACTTTCACATTGATTTCTGAGCATTCTTATATATCCTTATATTTTTAAAAATAATCACAGTGTTAGCATGGATATATATTTCAGGCTAATAATTACAGATTTTCTAATTTTCTCATTTTCTCTTGCCAGCATGGCCTCAATTTCCTCTCATAATTTTTTTTTATTTGTTTTTCTTTTATATCAGAATGTCCTCAAATACTGAGTTGATGCTTGGCTTCCTTTTTAAGGTTGATCATCTAAAAAAGCTCAGAAAACTGTCTTTGGGGCAGGATTTACCCTGGGAGGCATGATAATGTGAAACCTTTGGTGTCAGTATCTGTAGGTCTTTTTCTCTGTTCTTTCCAAGCATTGTTCTCTTGCAAAGAACAATCTTATCCTTTGCCTGGGCTGTTTAAGCCTGGCGATGATAAGCTTTTTATGGAGTTGTGGACAGGAAGTACGTTGGTAGTCCTACCATTTCATAGGAAAATTTTCACTAAATTTCCCTGTTTGCACCCACCATGCCTTATCCTCACCGTCTTCTGGGTCTGGTGGCTCTAAATGGGGGTGTTTCACTCATTTCTTCTAAGATCGTATGGCTGTTGCCAGAGTCAGGACAGTTGTCTAAATGTCCAGGGTAGAGCTGGGGACCTGGGCGGAGGAGGTGTTTAGTGGATCCTTATAGAGAATTATAATTCCTTATAGCTCACTCATTGGAAAAGATCCTGATGCTGGGCAAGATTGAGGGCAAAAGGAGAAGGGGCTGGCAGAGGACGAGATGGTTAGAGAGCACCACCCACTCAATGGACACGGATGTGAGCAAACTCTGGAAGAGAGTGAAGGACAGGGAAGCCTGGTGTACCGTGGTCCATGGGGTCACAAAGGGTCAGACACGACTTAGTGACTGAACAACAGAGAATTACAGATCGTCTCCCTATCGCGAGCACCGCCTGCCCACCTTCTGTTGTCTGTGGGTCTAGTTCCTGGGTCCCTCTGGGTTTGTGCAGCCTGTCTGCCTTGCACCCTGCAGTATGTTCTTTGCAAACTTGTTTGATTTCTTTGTACTCTAGGAAGTCGTTTCTGTCCTCAGATATTGAGGTTTGTGATTAACATGTCACATAATAGTGGATTTTTTGTTATTCTTTTTTTTCCCTTTGCAAGTAAACAAATATTTTAAAAGTTGATTATAATGATTTCAGACTAGGAAAAGAGTAAGCGTGCTGTATTAAAGTCACGTGTCTTCACATGTGGAAGGATGACTTTGTATTTTAGGGAGAACGGGGGAAGGTACTACTTGTGTTCATTTTTAGTTACACAGTGAAGCGTTCTTGGCAATGTTGCTTTGCTCACTGGCACGTTTACCATAACTTTCTGTGTCACTTTTGTGTGATGGTGTGTGTGCATTGCTTTTGCTACCATCATTCTCAAGGTTAAGTTTGGCATTTGACTCTTTTATATCTGCTTGTGAGTTTCAGATGAAAAGACTTTGAAGCTTTGAGCTTAAATAGGAGTCTGTTCTTTTGATTTTTTATTGTTAAATTTATATGCATTGAAATTCTAAACTGAGGTATTAACCATCATATTTATAATAAAAAAGGTAAATCTCTTTCCACTGTTGCTGGAATTGTTAGTTGAATTCTTAGTTGCTACCTGGGTTAACTTTGCCAAAGGTAAAGATAGTTTTGGATTAAAACCAAGATCTTTACCTCAAATCATTTCTTTTCACTGCTACTCATCCTTGAAGTGAAGGACAGTTTAAACTTTTGCTGCCTTTATAAGCAGGGAGAGAAACATCTGGAGGAGCTATAATCTTTCTTGTCACTGGCTGTGCACCTGGAGTGCAGGTGTGTGTGGAAAGGGGCAACAAGGATAGATTGTCACCATCTGGGCAACAGGGAGCGCTTTGAGTGGATGGGTGAAGAGTCATTATTTTGCCCATTAGAGACAAAAGATATACTTATCTGGAGGCTGTGGCTATGGCAGAGGATTTGTGTTGCTGGCATGGGCTTCCCTGGTGGCTCAGATGGCTTGATCCCTGTTTTGGGAAGATCCCCTGGAGAAGGGAATAGCAACCCTCTCTAGTATTCTTGCCTGGAGAATCCCATGAATAGCGGAGCCTGGTGGGCTATAGTCCATGGAGTTGCAAAGAGTCGGACACAACTTAGGGCCCCATGTGTGATGCTCACTGAATGTCCCATAATTCTGGGAGAAACAGCAGTACTATTGGGCAGTGCTTATGCTCCAGGAAGGGTTAAAATGCCATCCCTAGGCTGCCTGGAAACCCAGTCATCATTTATGGGTGTGTGTGTTTAAAATAATGGAAACTGTTCTGAATTCCATACAACCAACCTGTAAAAGGACTTCAGTGATGCACTGTTTTTCTAGAACAGACTTGTAGTTTGTAACAAAAGCGATACAAACTACTTGGCTTAAATTGATAGAAACCTATTCTCAGAGCTCTGAAGGCCAGAAATTCAAAGTCAAGGTGTCAGCAGGACCTGCCCACCCGAAGCTTTTGGGGGCGGGTGCGTCTTTGCCTCTTCTAGCCCTGGGTAGCCTCGCTTGCTCGTCACTGTAAGTCTATAGTCTCTGCCTCCACTTCACGTGGCCGGCTTCCCCTGTGTCTCTGTGCCTTTGTATGGCATTTCTCTCTCTTTGCATGCGCCTTCTCTCATATGGACACTAGTCTGATGTTGAATTAGGGCCCACACTAATGACTTTAATCTTAACTTGATTGCATTCATAAAGACCCTATTTCCAAATAATGCCCATTCGTAAGTCTCTTTTTGAGACATGCAATGCAACCTGTAACAGCAGTTTAATAACAGGAGTTGATGTTGGGCCTGCTCCAACAGACTAAGTCAATCAAGCTTCCCAGAGAAAAGGAAAATATTTTTCTAAAGCATGTGATCTTAAAGAGTGGGCTAAACAACTGTAGTATCAAAAAGACCAATTGAAAAATGGGCAAAGGACTTGAATAGAAAATAAACAAATGGTCAGTATGCATGTGAAAAGATGCTCCACATCATGAGTCATTAGGCAAATATAATTCAGAGCCATGATGATATATCACTTCATACCCAATAGGATGGCTGTTATATCTTAAAAAAAAATAAAAAGAACAAAGGAATATGTTTTGGTGAAAATGTAAGTAAATTGGAATTCTGCATTGCTGGTGAGAATGAAAAATGGTACAGATGTTGTGGAAAACAGTTCTGATTCCTAAAAAATTTAAATGTAGGATTACCACGTGAGGCAGCAGTTCCACTTGGTATATACTCAACAGAACTGCAGACAGGGTCTCAAAGGAAGAGATCTTCTGTATGCCATGCTCATGGCAATATTGTCCACAGTGGTCAGAGGGTGGGGGCAACCCAAGTGTCCATCCGTGGATACCTGGATAAATAAAATGTGGCTTATAAGTACAGTGGTATATTATTCAGCCTTAAAAAAGAGAAGGAAATTTTGACATATTCTGCCACAGTGTTGAACCTTGAAGACAGCGTGCTAAGTGACTCAAGCCGGTCACAAAATGACAAGTATAGTCTGATTCCTCTTCTATCAGGTACCTAGAGCAGTTAGATTCATAGACAATAGAACGCTGCTCACCAGTGGTGCATGGTGTGGGGAGAGGAGAATGGGGAGTGAGTGTTTAACGGGCAAAGAGTCTCAGCTGGGAAAGATGAAAACAATCTGGAGCGGGGTTGCACAGCGTCGTGAGTATACTTAATGCTGTGTGTCTGTGTAGCCTGCCAGGCTCCTCTGCCCGTGGGATTCTCCAGGCAGGAATACAAGAGCGGATTGCCACTTCCTTCTCCAGGGGCTCTTCCCAAGCCAGGGATTGAACTCACATCCCTCCCATCTCCTGCATTGGCCGGTGAGTCCTTTACCACTGAGCCACCAGTGAAGCCCACTTAACGCTATATAACTACAATTAAGAAGGAAAAATGTTGTGCATATTGTACCTCTGTTTTAAAAAGTGGACCTTGTAGAAGTCACAGATTTAAGCTAGGAACTAAAAGAAAAATAAAACTAGGTAACAATTCACTGAATTGTCCAGTAAGGAACACCTCTCTTCTTGATCTGGGTTCTGGACCAATGGAGGAGTATGGCAGAGTCAGGTCAACTGGCCTTTAAACTATCAAATCACCCTTGTTAAAAGTCTTTCGCGAGGCCAAGTTCCCACATGAGATAAGTGAGTGAAAGTTGGTCAGTTATGTCCGACTCTGTGACCCCATGGACTGTAGCCTGCCAGCCTCCTCTGTGCATGAAATTCTCCAGGCAAGAATACTGGAATGGGGGGGTTCATGTTTGGGAGTTCGTGTAAAAAAATAAATAAATACAAAAAAAAAAAAAAAAAGAATACTGGAATGGGTTGCCATTCCCTTCTGCAGGGCATCTTCCTGACCCATGATGAACCTGGGTCTCCCCGTGGCAGGCAGATTCTTTACCATCTGAGCCATCAGGGAAACCTGAAGAGGGGTCCTGACAGCCCCCAGAATTCAGTTCTCCTGGTCACCGTAGGGCTCTCCTGGAGTGGGGGTCCTGTGCTCCCCACAGGCCAGCTCACTCCCAGAAGACAGTGGGCAGAGCTCAGCCAAGCCTGCCCTGTCTGCTTGTCCCCATTTCTCCAGGCAGAGATAGTACTGTCCATCCTCAGGGCAGGATGGAGGTAAAGGTCAGACTGACACGGAGGATAGACTGAGCTCCCATGTGAAGGGAACAGATTCTTCTCCAGCCTCTCTGCTTCTGGGTCTCTTCACACATTGTACTTCGAATCTAACCCGTGGTTAACCAAGGCCTGGCTCATACCCTCCAGGGGCTGCTCCCCAGTGAAACCTCTCTCCCTCTGGGTACTTTTCTAGCACATCTGGGCATCTGGGCAGAGAGTTTGGAGGCTCTGATGGGTGTATTAATTACATCGACTCTGGCTACTCTGTACCTGGGGCTTAATTTTACTTTCCTCTTTCTAATCTCAGATGGTATAAAGCCATGTTGTCCCACAAAGTACAGTGAGTTCCCATGACGGGGTTAAATTGCCAGTAACATATGTGTCTGTGTGTGTGTGTGTGCGTGCGTGCGTGCGTGCATACGTGCTTCATCATGTCTGACTCTTTGTGACCCCATGGACTATAGCCCACTAGGCTCCTCTGTCCATGGGATTTCTCCGGCAGGAATACTGGAGTGGGTTGTCATGCCCTCTTCCAGGGGATCTTCCTGACCCAGAGATTGAACCCACGTCTCTTGTGTCTCCTGCATCACAGGCAGATTATTTACAACTGGGCCACCTGGGAAGGCTGCCAATAATATAGTGACGATGCCTAAATTTTATCATAAACCTCTACCACTGTCATGATTCTAGGGGAAAGTTAATTGTAGAATTGCCTAACTTTGCAAGTTAAAGTTCAAATATGCAACAGAAGTGAAAGTTCAAAGTCAAATTTTCATGGCCCTTTCGTATATTCATTAACTCCACAGTTTGTTTATTGAAAATCCACTCTGTACTATTCCAAGTGTTGGGGATATTTTGGTGAATAAACCAGACCCAAGGGAGAAGAAATCCAGTCCTTCTGGAGCTTACTTTCTGGAGACTTTGAATTAAAAGACCAGAATTCAGTTTCAGTAAATATCCTTACCAGTATCTGGGGCTTCCTAGGTGGCTCTAGTGGTCAAGAACCCGCCTGCCAATGCAGGAGACACAGGTTCAATCCCTGGGTCAGGAAGATCCCCCAGAGGAGGGCATGGCAACCTACTCCAGTGTTCTTTCCTGAAGAATCCCGTGGTCAGAGGAGTCTGGTGGGCTACAGTCCATGGGTTGCAAAGAGTCAGACACAACTGAAGTGACTTAGCACACCAGTATCTTACTCAGGTGCTGTCAGGCTAAAGTGGTCTCAGAATCTAGATGAACTTCATGTTCTTCCAGAAAACACAGCCTGAGTTCTTCATAGGAAGGGCTGTCATTACTACCAAGTTGCTAGTTCAGCAGCCAGAGTGTGAAGGGCACACAAGTGACCCCGGTATCATCTTGTCCCTCTTCCCCCTTCCCAAACTACCGCATTCTGAAAACAGCCCAATCGCCTAACCCGGAAGTAGTAATACAGGCAAAGTTTATCCAAGCTGTAGTTTCTAAAATGTTTCTGAAGGTCACTGCTCTGCATTAGAAAAGCCCCCATCTAGGACACGCCTTCAGTTCAGTTCAGTTCAGTCGCTCAGTCGTGTCTGACTCTTTGCGACCCCATGAATCGCAGCACGCCAGGCCTCCCTGTCCATCACCATCTCCCAGAGTTCACTCAGACTCACATCCATCGAGTCCGTGATGCCATCCAGCCATCTCATCCTCGGTCGCCCCTTCTCCTCTTGCCCCCAATCCCTCCCAGCATCAGAGTCTTTTCCAATGAGTCAACTCTTCGCATGAGGTGGCCAAAGTACTGGAGTTTCAGCTTTAGCATCATTCCTTCCAAAGAAATCTCAGAATGGAAATCTCCTTCAGAATGGACTGGTTGGATCTCCTTGCAGTCCAAGGGACTCTCAAGAGTCTTCTCCAACACCACAGTTCAAAAGCATCAATTCTTCGGTATTCAGCCTTCTTCACAGTCCAACTCTCACATCCATACTGGACCAGTGGAAAAACCATAACCTTGACTAGATGCCTTACCCTCTCTTTTAAGCAGACATTTTCATGTTTGTGCTGCTAACAACTTATTGCTTATGCCTCTTTTCTGGATTTACTTAAATATAAGAAACTTGAGTGTTATGGAGGATTTATTATCCAATCAAGGAGGAATTGGAAACACTTTGGGGTGTGTATGTGTGTTGAGAGGGCTGGTGTTGTGATTCTTGAAACTTCTGAAAACCCACATGGATTCCTGTTCACCAAAGCCCATCCACATTCCCACACTGTCTCTGAATGTGTTTGTTTGTTGTTCAATGGCTAAATCATGTCCGACTCTATGTGACCCTAAGGACTGAAGCACTCCAGGCTCCCCTGTTCTTCACCATCCCCTTGTGATTGTTCAAACTCATGTCCATTGAGTCGGTGATGCCATCCAACCATCTCATCCTCTGTTGTCCCCTTCTCCTCCTGCCCTCCATATTTCCCAGCATCAGGGTCTTTCCCAGTGAGCTGGCTGTTTGAATCATGTGGCCAAAGTATTGGAGCTTCAGCATCAGTCTTTCCAGTGAGTATTCAGGGTTGATTTCCTTTAGAATTAATGGGCTGGTTAGAATGGAATTGGGGGTGACTTGTCTAGCGCCACCTGCCAGATCTGTTGCTAACAGTTGAAAGCCAGAAACAGTCTCGTTTTCCTTGGGGCACACAGAAATCTTCTGCTTTGCTGTCACGAGCGAGGCACGTATTCTGTGGACCAGCAATGTCTGAAAGGGCCATCACAACTCTCTTCCCTACAGTTGTAGTTGAGTTTCACCCGAGCTTCCCGCCAGCTGTCTCCTGGGTCTGCTGGAGCCTCTGCTTTCGCCCACGTCTGCCAGGCCCGGTTCGAGGTCCAGCTGGGTGCCCCGCACAGAGATGCGGCCTGCGAACAGCCTGCCCTCAGTCCTCCACCCAAGTGGCTTTGTTTCAGAAAGGGGTCCCTGGCCCTGTTCTCTTCAAGATGCAGACTTGTGCAGCCTCCTTCCCTGGAGACAGCGACTCTCCCACGGACCCAGCTGCTGTGACCTGGAGCTGCTCACTCAAGTCAGAAGAATGTGCAGTTTTAGGCTTAAAGCCTCTCGCCCAGTCTGTGTTATTTAAAACCAACCTTCCAGCTGAAAAAGTGAGCTGGATTACAAGATCATTGTTGTGTTAGTCGCCCAGTCCTGTCCAGCTCATGAACTGTAGCCCACCAGGCTCCTTTGTCCATGGAGTTTTCCAGATGATAGTACTGGATCGGGTTGTCATTGGATTACAGGATAGAGGCTGCAACTGCCAGTGTGATAAAACCTCTGGCAGTGCCTTGAGCCTAAGCACCTTTCACTGGGGCCAGGGCAGGAGCCCCAGTTTCCCCACATGGGTTTTACTCCCACACACGTTGCCCCTTCTTAATTTCTGATGGTGTGCTGCCCAGTGTGACATATTTACAGTATTGAGAGGGCTCAATAAATAATACCTTGTTTTTGAGACAGCTCTTCAGATGGCTGAGCTGATGGTTACAGTATAGATGCTCTCTTGCAGTGGTTTGTGAAAAAGCACAGTCCAAAGCCCCACGAGCTTCCTTGGGTTGCTGCAGCCACTGCAGCCCTTCCTGGGGGATTCTATCATTGCCCTCACCCCGACCTCCCGCCACCCCATCCAGCAACTGGGGGCCCGCTCCAAAAGCCTGGGCTCTGCTCCAAAGCGTGGCCAACACATGGTCAGGGTTAGCTGCTGATTCTCGGATACTCTCCTTCTTCCTCTCTCTGGTTAGGAACCATCTGAGAAATAGGAAACAGAGTAAGGTGGCTAGATGATTACAGGTGAATTACATTTTTAGGTGTCCCTCCACTGTAGGAACAGAGGAACAGAATAGAGCTTGGGTTCTCTATGGGCAACGGGGCTGAGACTAGGGTGAAGAGAGTGAGGCCGGAAAAATCTCGGTGATCAAGATAAATATTTAATGCATTATTTTAAAAAATCAGAATGTTAAGAAAAAAGCATAAACAAAATCTCAAATTTAAAATGAAGATAGGGTGAGCATTACTGATTTTTTCGAACATGAGTCTCCTGCATCGGCAGGCAGGTTCTTTACCACTGGTGCCATCTGGGAAGCTGAGAGGAAAGAGCAAAAGCATAAATTAAGGGTTCAAAAGTAGAAAATGTCTGTTTTAGAGAACAAACTATAAAGTTGGGTGTGAGGCTAACTGCTTCTGACCGACGAGTTCCTATATTGATCTGATTGACTCGATGGGCAGTCTTTGCTCAGCGCACTCTGCTGCATCCCTGCTACGCCAGGGATGGTCCATGGCCCAGAAGTTTCAGCATCACTAGGGAGATGAATACAAAATGCAGACTCTCGGGCCCCACCAGTGATCCACTGACTCAGTCTGCTTTGTTTCACAAGCAGCCCAGTTGATTTGTATCTCTCTTCTAAATTATTGAAAGTTCAATTTTGTTGTGGAGCATCTATTGTTTTCATTTTTTAAAAAACTTTTTATTTTGTACTGGAATATAGCTGATCAACAAAGAATGCTGTGATCGCTGCAGGTGATCAGTCCTGTGAAGGGACCCAGTCACACATGTGCATGTATTCATTCTCCCCCAAGAGCGTCCCAGGCAGTGGTAAAGAATTTGCCTGCGATGCAGGAGAAACCAGAGAAGCTGATTTGATCCTTGAGTGGGGAAGATCCCCTGGAGGAGGAAATGGCAACCCACTCCAGTATTCTTGCCTGGAGAATCCCATAGACAGAGCAGCCTGGTGGGCTATAGTCCACGGGGTCACAGTCAGACACGACTGATGTGCACACGCAAACACTTTCTCCCACAAACTCCCCTTCCATCCAGGCAGCCACATAACATTGAGCAGAGTTCCCTGTGCTATACAGTAGGTCCTTGTTGGTTATCCATTTTAAATATAGCAGTGTGTATGTGTCTGTCCCAAACTCCGTAACTAACCCTTTCCCCTCTGCGTCCCCCCTGGTAACCATAAGTTCATTAAGACTGTAAGTCTCTGTTTTGTAAGTAAATTCATTTGTATCTTTTAAGGGATACACATATAAGGGATGTCATCGATATTTCTCCTTCTCTGTCTGACTTACTTCACTCAGTATGATACTCTCTCGGTTCATTCATGTTGCTGCAAATGGCATTATTTCATTATTTTTAATCATAGCTTTCATTTTTAAATTTACTAAACCAACTCTAGATTCCTTCTGGAGAAGGAAGAAAACCCATTCCTTTAAATGGCTTCACTGAAAACTGTTAGGCTCTTACAAAACCAGCAAGTAGGTATGCTGGTACTTGGTTCCTAGATGTAAAGATGTTCTTTACTAAACTCAGGGCTTGAATGCATGTGTCTTTTTTTTTTTTTTTTTTNAACTGTTAGGCTCTTACAAAACCAGCAAGTAGGTATGCTGGTACTTGGTTCCTAGATGTAAAGATGTTCTTTACTAAACTCAGGGCTTGAATGCATGTGTCTTTTTTTTTTTTTTTTTTTACACTGTAAGTTGAACATTAGATAATACTTTGGGTTTTAAAGCCCAGAGAACTGAACTACAGTTGTAATTAGTGAGTTCTTAAAAAGTTGACTGACATAATTTTATGATTTAAAGCTGTAAATTGTAGCTGTATTTGTATTAAACAACTGGTATGCTGTGTGTTAACATAAATAAGAAGTCAAGTTGAAGTTCTTCATGGCTACAAAGCAATGTGACTTGTGGAAACAGTATTTCATAATTATATGGGATTCAAGTTTAGCTGTATTAAGTTCAAACTATTGGATTCGACATTGCAGGGTCATTGGAAAATGTGGAAGATAGCCTACCGATGTGTTAGCCTCTTCTGGGTTTATAGTTCAGTTGACAAATAAAACATAACTATTGTGTAATCTAACAGTAAACTGCCATTAGTAGCTAATTTGGTCCAGCCATGTAGTTTATTTCTTAGAAGTGGTTTTGTCATTTGTAAAATGAGGAAATTTGAATTGAATCTCTAAAATGTCCTCCAGTATTAATGATAATGAATTCAACTATATGATAATGAATCTTTACCTTGGGGAACTAATACGCATTCTTCTTAAGCTAAGATTTAGAAAGCAACCTTGTTTTTTTCTAAAGATGCTGAAATAGCTAACTTCTTATACCAGTAATGCTTCTCACTGAACATTTCTTTTATGACATATGTATCATATTTGACCTTACAGATAATTATATAAATTAGTATTTTGCTAATCTTTTGTTTTCAAGAGGAGCTCCCCTATCATATTCCAAAATCTTAGTAAGTAGAGAATCTGTTTTCTCTCATCCAAATTGTTCTCGGAAAAAGATCTCCTTATTTTCCCAGATGGCTCTCTCTTAGAAACGAGAGCAAAGTTAATCATTCTACTTTGTTCTGATAGATAATGCTACTGAAAGACAGCTTGAGAAATTAACCCTTTGGGTGAGAGTGATTTAGTCCAACCTCTTCTCTCTCTGTTTTTTAAGCGTCTTTAATTTTGCTTTAGTTAAAAAAAAAGTTCCCAAGGTAGTAACTTTAAAGGCTTTATAAATCACATTGTAATCATAGGAATATAAAGACATTTCTTCATGCCTCAGGAGAGATTAAGGCAAAGAACATGCGATTAGGTCAGAGAATGAGTTCTGTGTGATAGAAATGCAGGTACTATTTTTTTTAAGATTTCTTTTTGTTTATTTTATTTTTGGCTGTGCTGGGTCTTCATGGCTATGCATGCCTTTCTCTACTTGCAGCGAGTGGGGCCACTCCCTTGCTGCAGAGCACAAGCTCTAGGGTGTGCAGGCTTCCTCACTTGTGGCTCCTGGACTCTAGAGGTCAGGCTCTAGACTGTAGAGGTCAGGTTGTGGTGCCGGGGCTTAGCTGCTGCCTCGAGGCATGTGGAGTCTTCCCAGCCCAGGGATTGAACCTGTGTCCCCTACATTGACAGGCGATTCTTTAACCACTGGACCATCAGTGAAGTCCTATTCTTTTTTAAGCTGGAGTATAATTGTTTTCCAATGTTGGGTTTCTGCTGTAACGTGAATCAGATACAAGTATGAGTATATCCCCTCCCTCTTGAGCCTCTCTCCTGCACC
>SJYX01017434.1:221939-358258 GCA_006410675.1 Oreotragus oreotragus
GGCTCCCTGTGCTCCACAGGAGCTTCCCACCAGCTGTCTGTTTCACACATGGTAGTGGGTATATGTCAGCGTTGTTCTTCCTAAGGCAGGAAGGGAATGAAACTGGCCATAATACAACAAGGCTAACTTTTTTTTTTTTTTTTTACAAAATTCCTGAGGGAAGGCTGGTCAGCTCTCTTCTCCCCAGGGCTGTAGCTCCTTAGTGATGATGTCTTAAAGCTATTTTTTTCTTTAGTGAATGTTGAGGTTAATCTTCCAGCTAATCCTGAAGCTGATAAGCTTACTGCAGAATTCACATCTGTGGTATTCACATCTCTGTACCTCTAATTCTTTACTCTTATCTATTCTTATCTAAATGAAGTAAAGTGAAGTTGCTCAGTGACTCTTTGTGACCCCATGGACTGTAGCCTACCAGGCTCCTCTGTCCTTGGAATTTTCCAGGTAAGAATACTGGAGTAGGTTGCCATTTTCTTCTCCAGGGGATCGTCCCATCCCAGGGATTGAACCCAGGTCTCCTGCATTGTAGGCAGGTGCTTTTTACCATCTAGGCCACCAGGGAAGTCTAAAGTAGGAAAGACATCAGTAAATTGATTTCATACCAAAATCTTCCTAAAGTATTTCTTCTGAGTCCATTTCTTTGTGGCTTCTTTTTTAGGGAGGTGGGGTGGGTTGGGTTTTTTTCACTGCATGCCTTCCAGGATCTTAGTTCCTTGACCAGGATTTGAACCCGGAGCCATAGCAGTCCTCACCACTGTACGGCCGGGGAACTCCCTGTAGTATTTATTTATTTAATTTTTGATAGCTTTGTTCACTGAGTTTGAGATTTTTTTTTTTTTGTATCTGTGAATTTAAAAAATCATAAACCCAAGTGTTCTGAACAGTCATGTGACTATTGATGAGTTCTTTATTTTTGTATTAGTCTTTGTAATCTACTGACTTATAAATCTAAAAAGTTTAATCTTACCTTTAGAGGAATTTCACAACTGTTAGAAATATTTTTGCATTCCAGTAACATGGGAAAATTTGGGGGAGACAATGCTGAGCAAACCGCACAAGCTTTAAAAGAAAACTCAGGTTATATATGCATATTAATATATATGTTCTTAATAATCTGCCTTTTTAGAAAATTAATGATTTGACAGACTATATCAAGAGCCCTAAAAAGTCACATCCTTTGACTCAGTGATGCTGTCGTTTTCAGGAAGTTTTTCCAAAGGAAGCAGGCAAGAGTACTGGAGTGGGTTGCCATTGCCTTCTCCAAGGAAGCAATAACAGGTGGTCAAAGATCACAAAAATATTTCAGTTCAGTTCAGTCGCTCAGTTGTGTTGCTCTTTGCAACCCCATGGACCGCAGCACTCCTGGCCTCCCTGTCCATCACCAACTCCCAGAGTTTACTCAAATTCACGTCCATCGAGATGGTGATGCCTTCCAACCATCTCATCCTCTGTCGTCCCCTTCTCCTCTGCCTTCAATCTTTGCTAGCATCAGGGTCTTTTCAAATGAGCCAGTTCTTCCCATCAGGTAGCCAAAGTATTAGAGTTTCAGCTTCAACATCAATCTTTCCAATGAATATCCAGGACTGATTTCCTTTAGGATTGACTGATTGGATCTCCTTGCAGTTCAAGGGACTCTCGAGAGTCTTCTCCAACACCACAGTTCAAAAGCATCAATTCTTTGGTGCTCAGCTTTCTTTATGGTTCAACTCTTACATCCATACATGATACTGGAAAAGCCAATCTAGCTTTGACTAGATGGACCTTTGTTGGCAAATAATGTCTCTGCTTTTTAATAAGCTATCTAGGTTGGCCATAGCTTTCCTCCCAAGGAGCAAGGGCCTTTTAATTTCATGGCTGCAGTCACCATCTGCAGTGATTTTGGAGTCCCCCAAATCAAAGTCTGTCCCTATTTCCACTGTTTCCCGTCAATTCATGGCAAACAGACGGGGAAACAGTGACAAACAGTAGAAACAGCAAAAATATCTAGTCCAGTGCTATTTATAAGTAAATAATATTTAATAATAAAACTAGAAACTACGTAAACAGAGAATGACATGTAAATTAGGGCTTCCCTGGTGTCTCAGTGGTAAAGAATCCGCCTGCCAATGCAGGAGATGTAGGTTTAGTCCCTGGATCTGGAAGATCCCCTGGAGAAGAAAGTGGCTACCCAAGCCAGTATCCTCGCCTAGGAAATCCCATGGAAAGAGAAGCCTGGCGGGGCTACAGTCCATGGGGTCGGACACGGCTTAGTGACTAAACAGCAAAGTGGTGTAAATTACCCTTTGTACATTTATTTTAGAATAATTTGAGATCTTTTGACATGCAAACCATTTTCTTTATTCTTTTGCAATTTTAAAATCATATTTTATATACTTTGGAAGAGGGAGCTCAGGAAGTGAAAGCCCCATCAGTTGACTTTAATGAATCTGTTTATATAGACAAATAACTTCTATGATTTGTGTTCAACTCTTCTGTTGGTAGCACTCCCATCTGCTTTTACCAAGGTTTCTTAAATGAGTATTGGCCTTCATGGAAGCATAAAGGTGTAGCATATTTAGTGCTTTGTGAAATCACCACCCACCCACCCCCACCACACACACACAAAGCTAAAATATGAATTAGCAGACTTCCCTTTTCATTTAGCTTGAACCTGTTTTACACTTGAGGATTAAAAATGTTAATTTGTGTTTCATAAAATCTTTTATTAAGGTGCTGCCCAAAAATCTATTATTTCAGTAATTTATTTTCTAACTAAAGAGCTACAGTGGAGGAAAAAAGACATTTATATTTTCTATTAGTACAGAAAATTGTATTTTCTATAGAATTCTACTTCTGTTTCTGTTAGTATATGAGTTATAGAGCACTTATTTTGAGATCAGAGTCTCTTGGTTGCATGTGTTGGTGTGCATGGACATGCCTGCTATTGAGATAAACATTGAGGCCTTTCTTCGTGCCCCCAGTAAAGGCTGGTTTCAGCATTCATGGCAGGAAACACAGAGCCCTGTTAGTGGAGATACTGATCGTTTCAGTTCTTCCCTTGTTCCTATTGTCCTGGTTGTATTTAGGTCACTGAAGTATGTTTGAATACAGAGGAAAGATTGAAAGTTAGAAAAATGAGATCTACTCTTAATTTACAATTTTCTAGGTTACAGAATGTCATTGTTTTCCCTTGATGGATATTTTATTTCTTCAGAACAGCACCATGATACCCAACTGACAGTACCTACCAAGATGAGCAAGTCAGTTCAAACAAATGTCTATCTGTGTGACTTATTTGCAGTCTTAGCTTAAATATTTGGGCCTTTCTTAAGCACTTCAGTTTAACCAAAAGCATAATAAGGTTTTACAAAATCCTTGAATTTGAAAGCTTTCATGGATTGTTTTTAATGATTTTTTAAAGTGTACAATTGAATTGTTTCAGTGTATTTAGAGCCCTTTGCGGCCATCACCACAGTCTTAACGTTTGTAGCATTTTCATTACTTTCAAAAAGAAACACGCTCCAGTTAGCAGCCACTCCTCATTCTCTTCCCTCCTGCCCCTTCTTAGCCCTAGAGAACCACCCATCTGCTTTCTATAGATATGCCTATTCTGGACATGTCATGAAAATAGTGTCACATCATATGTAGTCTTTTGTGACTGGCTTCTTATACTTTGTAATTTTTGCTTATACTATCTTTTATTTATAATATTTGAAGTCTTAACATTGATTCCATGTTGTAGCACGTACCAATCAATACTCCATTCCTTTCTCTTGCTGAAAAATATATTTCATTGCATGGATATATAACATTTTGTTATCTGTTTACCAGTTAGTAGACCTGTGGCTTGCTTTCACTTTTGGGCTATTGTGAATAACGTTTCTATTACAAATCATGTACTATTGTGTATAAATTTTTGGACATAAGTTTTTCTTTTTAGTAGATATGTCAGAGTAGATTTGCTGTGTCATATGGTAACTCAGTTTAACATTTTTTGGTACTTCCAATAGAATGCCACTTTAACTATGAAGAATCAGGGGCTTTTGTTTTCAATTGTGAAGTGCAGTATGTTTGAGATTCACACTGAAAGCAGGGGAAAGAGAAATGCTGGCGCCCTGAGTCTTCATCGATACTCAGCCTTTTCTTGCTGTGCCTGCCTAGTCTATCTGGTAATCACCCTCCAAGGAGACAGTAGGGGGCCCTTCCAAAAGTGAAAAGGTCATTCTTTGTAATTATGTTGGGGCGATAAGCATAAATTGGGACCTTCCTAGGCAAATTAGAACCAGTGGTCAACTCTGTCAACCAAAAAGAAAGAAAACCTATTGTCAGATTTGGCGGCCTTCTCTACTGCGATGAGCTAGAGAGGGGAGTCAGATTTGGCGGCCTTCTCTACTGCAGTGAGCTAGGGAGGGGACAGTTTTACCAGCATCTTGCCTCTGTCTTCCGTTTTGCCCGTTTCCTCAAATGAAAAAGTGTATTTGAAAAGAGGTTGAGTCTGTAGCGAATATCTTAATTACCTATGTCCTTAGTTGCAGGTTTTAAATGTAAAAATAAGGCAACTGAAATTAATCAAATAATGACGTTGATTTTTCTAACGTTCACTTGAATGTGAAACATTTTGTTTCTTCCAGGAAACAACACACCATTTCAACTGCAAAGCATCTTAGACTGAGAAACTTTCAACTGTGCTGAAAAACCGAAGACAAATTTTCCTTCCCTCTCATTTGAAAGGAGTTAAAAAAGAAATAAAACGGCAGAGGTTTAAAGTTAATACTCAGGATGAATGATGATAATTCAGATGGCAAGACAGAGGATGGAGTGCAATCCTTATTTATCTGTGATAAAAATGGAAACACATATGCATGCAACCAAAAATCACCACCTACTCAAAACGCTTTAACCAATAATGTGAGTTGGCATTGCGCCAACCCAGATGGCATGGTGGTTGATTATGAAACTGGCTCTGATGTGGACATTGGCGAAAATATTTCTTTAAACCCTCAGTGTGTTGAAGTACACGATCACCAAAAGTCTTTAAGTAATTTCATCAGTAAGGAGGCTTTAGAGGTGCACACGGATTCCACGTGTCCATCTTTTGCACATGTTGTAAATACAGCGGAACCCAAACATTTGCATAGCAGTTGTCATTCCCTAGGATCGTTGAACCAGAGTCTTGAGACATCTCTAACTTTTGTATGGAAAACTAACGATGATTTGAACTGTACAGACAATCCTGCCTTGCTGCTCAACCAGACTTTTGACATAAAAGTGGATAATGTTAACTGTACCTTCATAACACACGATACCACTGGAAAAAGTCAGTCTTTGCCTACCACTGCAAGCCTGCAGCCAACCAACACAAGAAGCATAAATACATCCTTATCCTGTTCCACTCTTCCATCTTCCCATTCTGATAAGATGCATGTGAGAGAAACAAGTTGTGATCGAGAGAGCTTTGAAAATTCTCAAGCTGTGGCATCACAGGCCCAGGACACAACTTACACAGTATTTTCTGACATGGTGATGCAAATTGATGCTGTTGTTCCAGATACTGAAAATCAGTGTCACCATTCTTCGCGAAAGGTTGCCAGTGAGTACCCAGATGGAGCACAGCAAAGACGAGGCAGAGAAAAGGAGATACAAGCTCTAACACAAGTTTCTGATAGCATGGATGTTCCCAGTGGGTCTGTATTACAAGAGTTCTTTTGTCCATCTAAAGATGAACCAAATAGGGAGACACATTCACAGAGCTCATATGGGCAAAAGGAAATGGGGCAAAATGTAAAAGAAACAGTGTCCGATTGTCTTATAGATGATGAATGCCCTTTACTGGTGCCAGCTGTTAATAAAAGCAGAACCCAAATGCTGGGCCCAAAACACCAAGTCACTGTGACTAAAGACACACCAACTGCCTCCAATGAAAAGCATCTGGGAACCCAAAATCGTACCACAGAACTCATACCGAATAGCCCGCCAGGACAAAAGGGAGCGTCACTGCTTGAGCTGACCTGGAATGCAGATGATATGGTCATCAGTACAGATAACAGAATTTGCATGTCCACACCAGTCCTTGAACCCAAGAACACAACCTTTTCTGTCTCACCTGTTGAAGGCGTGGAGAAATGTAGCAAAGTGCAGACGAGTCATCTAGAGCTCCGATGTTTACCAAATTTGAAGGCGGCACCAATGATTGTGTCAAAACTTAACCTAGGAAAATCAACCACCAAAGCAAATAGCCCCCTAGGCAGCAAAGTTAGAAAAACCAAAATTATAAGTTACCCCAGACCAAACTTCAAGAATGTTAAAGCAAAAGTTGTATCCAGACCTGTGTTGCAGCCCAAGGACCCTGCTCTATCAAAGGCTGCACCCAGACCTCAGATAACTGGTGCCTCGTCTCCCTCATCAGTGTCTTCCTCAAGACAGTCAACAGGTTTAAGCAAAACAGCAACATATGACTTGAATGCAGACCCCAAAGCAGAAATTCCAATAAACAAGACGCATAAGCAGCAGTTTAATAAACTCATTACGAGCCAGGCTGTGCATGTCACAACTCATTCTAAAAATGCTTCACACAAGAAGCATCCAAGAACAACCTCTGCCATGAAATCAAATCAGGAAGATGTTGACAAAGCAAGTTCTTCCAATCCAGCGTGTGAGACTGGGTCCGTGGCTGCGGTTTTTCAGATCAAAGATGAGCTCCCTGTGAAAATGGAAAGCACAGAAGGCTTGGAAGTGCCCTCTACTTCCCACATCGATAGGATTAGCCCTGAAAAGAAGGGTGAAGAAGAAACTGGGACACCAGCGGCAAAACAGGAGCTAGAAAAGGAAATCCTGAGCGAGACCTCTGCCTTTGGGTCTCTGTTTTTGGTAAGTGCAATTTCTGCCTGCTTCAGGAAGTGGTAGCGGAAACAGCAGGATGGATTAGCAGTTGGTTCCCCTTTAATAGAGAATAAAATTGCTGAACTCTGTGTGCAGATCTGCTTTCAGGTATTGCGGTATTATTTATTAATTCTTAGTACATTTTAGGGTGTTCATTGGTTATATGCATATTGGAAAAAAATTTCAATTTCAGTATTTTATTTTGAGCATAAATATTCCTTTTAATAGTAAGCTGAAAGGACAAGTTACTTTAATGTTTTCGTGTAATTAGTTGTTTGAAGTTAGCTATCTGGTTGGATTTTATATTTATTTTAAAAAAAATACCATTTTTTATGAACTTTGAACTGTATCAGACCACAGCTGAGAAATGTCTCAGCAGTGCTGGTAAACAGAGTTAATATGAAAATAGCTCCTGGGCTCCTTTGAGGAAGCCAGTCCGGGCAGTGGAGCCCCCTCTGGTGAACAGGAGGATTCCGGATGCTGCCTCTGATCAGCTAATGTGACTTCACCAAGCAGTATTTTGAGACACCGAGATGAAAGGATTGGGCCAGTAACTGTCTGAGATCTCTTGGCTGTCCTAATATATTGGTCCCTGATACTAAAAGAAAACCCACTGTATTTTGTATGGTGAAAAGGCAATATTGTTTCATGGCACTTGGCAGATATTTGGGTGTTTGATTTAAACAGGAATTCACATGCAGGTCAAGATTATTTTTCATTAAGCATGTATATATATAATTATTTTAAGCTTTTAATTTTATATTTGAGTATCGCTGGTTAACAGTGTTGTGACAGTTTCAGGCAGACAGCAAAGGAACTCAGCCGTAGACATTAAACGTGTATGTAATGTTTGCCTAGAGCGTGAAGAAACTAGCGTTCGGAGTTTTAGAAACATTTCGGAGGCTAGTCTTGGCTCTGTGTGCTTGTCCTTGGCCCTGTTTTTGGTAGTGGGCACTGGCTTGCATTTTCACCCCACGTAGGGCTTTTCTGTCCTGTCAAGAGTGGACGTGGGTGCCAGGCGCCAGGGAAGGAAGGCAGCTGTGAGTCATCTGTGTGAAGGACTCCCGTCCGAAGGAATGAAACATGTATGATTTGAAGTGTTGAAAGGCCGTTCAGTGTTTTCAGACTTCTCTACTGGCTCAGAGGGACAAGAATCCGCATGCCAACACAGGAGACCACAGGTTTGATCCCTGGGTTGGGAAGATGCCCTGGAGGAGGGCATGGCAACCCACTCCAGCATTCTTGCCTGGAGAATCCCATGGACAGAGAAGCCTGGTGTGCTACAGTCCATGGGGTCACAGAGTCAGACATGACTGAGCAACTAACAATTTCGCTTTTCAGGGTACATCAGGAATTCTTAGGTCCTGTTAGAGACAGTCTTGAGCTAGGTCAGCTTAGAGATGGTTTAGCTTTTATAATAAATCTTTTTAAAAAAGAATGGCACACCACAGTGAGGCCTAAACTACTGAGATTGTCCATTATTTCAAAACTCAGGTGTCTATTTTTTTTAACTTTTTTTGAAGTCAAACTTAGGAAACTCATTGTATACAATTTTTAATTTGATACTTTGCTAAATTAAATGATACACTGTCATAATGCTAAGAAACATTCTTAGTTTGCTATTTCTAGATACATATGCATGAAAACAGTAGAATTATTCCTCCTTGATTTATAGGAAACTTTTTAATTGTGCACTGATCACCAACTGCCTCCCAAATCCTAGCATAAAGTTTCTTTAAATAACATTTGCTTTGACTATAAATTGGTTGTGTAATTTTGAAATGAAAAGCTTTTCTGACCCATGCATCATGTAAGTCGACATTTTATTTTCCACAAGCATGAAAGAAATCCTGTTTTTCAGGCTGATGATGTGGTATAGAAATAAGGTGATAGAATCATCTGGTTCAAATGGATCCCAGTGTATCTTGGAGAAGAAGCACTTTTCATCTTAGAAATCTTGCAGTAGGATTTCCATATTTTTAGCATTGACACGTTTACTTACTGAGAAATACTACAAACTCATTTATCCCCCCATGGTAATGTTTTATGTGCAGTTCTCTCCAATATCCCTATTCACCGCTTACACATTTCTGTGTGTCACAAGGCAGCGGCTGGCCAAACTGCCACTGGCCACAGGCTTTGTACTTACTATAGAGGGCTGAATGAATGAGCCTTTGCCTCATGTTGTAGGCAGACCCCTGTGTTTCTTGGTCACTTCAGCAGGACTTGAAGATTCTGGATCTGCCCTGGGTCCATGCTGAGACAGTGCTGGAGGGATACGCCTCTGTGCTCTGTTGGTCTTGAGCAGAATTAGTCCTTGAGTTGACCAAATCCTTAGGTTGCCTACAACTTCACAGCTGTTGGAGTGAGTCAGTGTCGGTCGCTCAGTCATGTCTGACTCTGTGACCCCAAGGACTGTAGCCCACCAGGCTGCTTGGTCCATGGGATTCTCCAGGCAAGAATACTGGAGTGGGTTGTCATTCCCTTCTCCAGGAGATCTTCCCGACCCAGGGATCAGACCCTGGACTCTTACATTGCAGGCATGTTCTTTACTATCTCAGCCACAAGGGAAGCTGGTCAGGGCTTATCTGAAACTTCAGAAAAGTCCTATGTCAGAAGGAACTTCATTTTAATTTGATGCATTTGAGTGTAGCTACACAAATTACAGAGGTTTTGTATTGGTGATAGTGTGATGAAAGGAATGGGAAATTATCTTAAAGCAAGGAAACATATTTCTTCAGTGACTGCTCTGGGCGAAACCCTCTGCTCTAGGCTCTTACATATATTATGCCATTTAATTTTCCAGAATGTTCAGGTGCTTTATACATTATCATTTACTCTTTCCAGTAACAACAGACAAGTTCTTAGCTACAGTTTAAAGATTCATAGAGGTTGGAGAAGGAAATGGCAACCCACTCCAGTATTTTTGCCTGGAGAATCCCAGGGATGGGGGAGCCTGGTGGGCTGCCATCTATGGGGTCACACAGAGTCGGACACGACTGAAGTGACTTAGCAGCAGCAGCAGAGGTTACTTAAAATACACACACAGCCGGTAAGTTGTAAAAGCTGAGATTCAAACTCAGGTCTCCTGACCTGAATCCTGGCCCTTTCTGCTCCACACACTGGGCTTTCAGAATTTCAAGGAATGTTGGCTCTAAAAGACAGAGCAAATCTGATTTGTTAAAGATTTACTTTGTAAGTTGGTTAGTAGTTTGGGTTACTTTTTAAACGTTTTTCTCTGTGAGGATTACCTTAGCCAGTTTCACAATGGTTGGAGAAGATTTTTTTGTCCTTTGCTTGCTTTCTTGGCCAATTTTATGTCGCTTTCCAGTGTTCTTAAGAGAACACGCTAAGGCGTATTGCCCTATTTAAGTTAGTTTTTAATTCACGTAGTGAATATCATCAGCATGGGCTTTATATCGCTCTGTGGGAAATTATCTACTTCTGACTTACTAAGCAAGGGTCCTGCTGGGGAAAAGGCAGCATAGAGGTTCACATCACCAATTTTGGAGATCAACATAGTTTCACATGGTAGCTCCATCCATTCATTGGCAAAGTGGCATCAGGCAAGTTACTTAGTTTCTGTGAGGCTCAATTTTTCTTTATGTAATGGAAGAATATAAACCATGGCTTACAGTGTTGAAATTTGTTCTTGGAGTAAACCTCAGGCTCTCACTTCCCATGTGTACATTTATTGGGTGCCCACTGTGTGCCTTAGGGGGCTTCCCAAGTGGCTCAGTGTTAAAAGAATCCGCCTGCCAGTGCAGGAGACATGGGTTTGATCCCTGGGTTGGGCAGATCCCCGGGAGAAGGGAATGGCAACCCACTCCAGTATTCTTGCTGGGAAAATCCCATGGACAGAGGAGCCTGGTGGGCTACAGTCCATGGGGTCACAAAGGGTTGGACACAACTGAGAAGCCCACACACACTGTGTGCTGCATATGGTGGTGATTGTTGGGATGTAGAGATGGAAAGACCCAGCCCCTGGCCAAGCCTAGAGGCTAGTGCAGCGGGCATTAGAATCTAAAGAAAGATGGGCTGTCAGGCTCTCAGCTGGGGGTGTGTATGGCTGCTGTGCTGGTGACGGTGATGGGAGAGAGATCCAGGAAGGAAGGCTTCTAGGAGGGAGAGCACATGGATCACCAGCTGAAGCTTAAAGATCGAGGATGAGTTGGAAGGGTATTCTGGGTGGAAGGAATAACACGTGCCAAGATGAAGGCGCATTGTCACGTGGGGGTCGCAGGGTAGTGAGGATGTCTGGAGCTGGGAATGCAGAACCATGGGCAGTAAGGAACCAGTGAAGAGGAGGGCAGGACTGCCACACCCCAGAGGCCTTTTTCAGAAGAGCTGACTTTATCTAGGAGACCGAGGGAAGCCTCCTGGCCCAGTTTGGACTGTCAGCCAGGCATTTAACATTAAACATTTATGGCATTTAACATTAAAACTAAGACATTTCCAGAATATATATTCATTTGAAATAAATCCGTTGCATGTGAATATAACATTTTTTAAAAACTAACCACATTTTCCAAAACAAAAGTACTTAATAAGGAGACTGGCACTGTTCTACATTTTTGTAAAGTTAATGTCTGACTTAATTGAAGGTGGTTGGGTTATGCCTCTGTCTGCTGTGTTCTGTGTGTATGGTTGGAATGGTGATACAGAAACATAGAAGTTAAGAAAGGAGACTTCTAGAGATAGCTTTCACTGTGTAGGTCGGGTGTCTGGGCACATGGTGATGAATATGAGAAAAGCTGAGTTTTGAGATGGGTGGGTAAAATTCACCTGATTTCTAGAAACTGTTCATGTTCTTCGGCTGTGAAATGGAGTATGGTGAAAGCATCCTGAAGGGTTATTAGGATCATGAATTGATATGTATATTTTGAACTTACTCTTCATTTTAAAAGGGCTGTATGTTGATTAGTAAAAACAACAATAATATGATTATTGTCAACATTATTGGGTCAAGGCATTGTTCATGTTATTCGGCTGTGAAATGGAGCATGGTGAAAGCATCCTGAAGGGTTATTAGGATCATGAATTGATATGTATATTTTGAACTTACTCTTCATTTTAAAAGGGCTGTATGTTGATTAGTAAAAACAACAATAATATGATTATTGTCAACATTATTGGGTCAAGGCATCTGAAGTATGCTAAGTGAGGCAGATGAAGAAATAAATTAAATATGTGGGGAAATTGGGAGAGAGTGCTGACTCGGACATGAGGGCTTGGTGGTGGTTGAAAGAGTGGACAGAGTCATCTGGGGAGAGTATATGGTAAGAAATATTCCAGGGCCAAGTTTAGGACACTTGCGATGACCAGCATTTAAAGGCAGAGAAGAACAGAACCCAGAGAAAGAATAACCAGATGGATAGAAGGGAATCCAGGAAACAGCTCTGTGGGAGAAACCAGTGAAAGATGGCTTCATGGGGGTTGGAGACCATGGAGAGGAAATCTAGGGANACCAGCATTTAAAGGCAGAGAAGAACAGAACCCAGAGAAAGAATAACCAGATGGATAGAAGGGAATCCAGGAAACAGCTCTGTGGGAGAAACCAGTGAAAGATGGCTTCATGGGGGTTGGAGACCATGGAGAGGAAATCTAGGGAAAGAATTGAAAGCTATAGCTTGAATTTAACTTGCATAACCAGTCACCTTGGGCATAGTTTCCCTGATGGGAGCCAAGGCAGATCATGGTGAAGCAAAGAGTAAACTATCAGGAGCGGAAATGTCTTCATAATTAAAGTGAAAAATATCCATCGGGCGTATCTGCTTAGACAGAAATTGTTTCTTTTCCATACCTACCACCATCAGGACGTGGTGGTATGGAAGTGGAAGGCGTGACCTGGACTGACGTCTTCCTTCTTTTTCCCACAGGATTCTGCTTCCAAACCTGCAGGCATCTCAGGTGGGAAACCGGCTACGCCCAACCCCTCCATTCTGAGGAAAACACCTGGTCCGAAAGCCAGAGTGGGGCCTTCTGTTTCCTGTTTGAGGCGGAATAGCGACAGCAGAAGTCTCACCTCCGATCGGGCCGTGTCTCCCCAGAGGATCAGGCGTGTGTCCAGTTCTGGTAAGAGTCACATAATTCAGCTGAGCTGTAGAGCAGCTCGTAAACTATTCAGATTTACATCGGTCCCATCAGGAACCTGTCTCAGAGAGACAGGTTTTGGTTCTAGAACTCTAGTGCATTGTGTCACGAAAGCGTTTAGTCTTTTGTGGACTAGCATCTTGCACAGGGAAGGTGGAAAAAGAAGTCCAAGACACAGCTCTGATCCTTGAGCAATGCTGAAGGCTAGTTGGGGAGAGAGATGTGTATACACCAACATAAAAGCTCTCCAGAAGCCGGCATGTCTCCATATACAAGCAGGCCCTGGTCATACAGGAATCATTTCACTTTCAGATGTTTTACAAACAGTGAAGTGCTTAATAATACTTCNAGCTCTGATCCTTGAGCAATGCTGAAGGCTAGTTGGGGAGAGAGATGTGTATACACCAACATAAAAGCTCTCCAGAAGCCGGCATGTCTCCATATACAAGCAGGCCCTGGTCATACAGGAATCATTTCACTTTCAGATGTTTTACAAACAGTGAAGTGCTTAATAATACTTCTGTGATACACTCCTTTCATCATGTGCCCTCATCAAAAATGAAGAGACTAGTGTTCTTCTTGAATTTTACTGAAAGGTGTTTTATAAAATCTTCAAGGAGGAATGTCCTTGGTGCTCCAGTGGCTAAGACTCCACGCTCCCAATGCAGGGGCCGGAGTTTGATCCCTGGTCAGGGAACTGGGTCCCACATGCCACAGCTAAGACCCGACGCAGTCAAATAAATATGTTGAAAATCGCTGGGGATGTGAAGGTGACAGCAGAGCTACATTTTTCTAATACAAACGTTGTTTATATTGGTTTGCATATTAGAAGTAGTGAAGGCAGATGTATAAAATTTGAGAGCTTCCAGAGTAGCTCTTAAATGTCTTCCTAAGTTTGGCTGAGGTTTGCATTTCTCTGTGTTACAAAATCAGAACAGGAAGCAGGGAAGGCAGCCCCTTTCAAAGAGTCTAAGACAAAAAGTCTGCTGGCCATTCCAGTTGACTGAGAGCACCCCACAGGGTACACCCCTCATTTTAGCAGGTATAGCACTGAGCAAATGAAAGGCATGTCAGATAGATTTAGAAGTGAGTTCCTTTATAAAAATAGCAGCTGCTGTTGAATGGTCTAGGGGAGAAGGTGCCTCAAAGTTTCTGTGTCCTCAGACATGAGAACATTCTGCAGAAACTTAACAAAACCAGTGAAATCCCCAGGGATCTCTTTACCTGTCTACACCTTAGGATTTTGAGGTTTTATTTTCCAATCCTGTTATGAAGCTGTTATGTGAGAAGCTTATATAACATACAGACAGGTTGATTTATTTATATCCAGGCCCAAATAAATCAGGGCTTGTGCATCCAGATCTTGAGGGTTGTGAGGAGCAAACCCAGGAGGAGGAGGAGGAAGGGGGCTTTGCACACATTTCCATTTCTACCCCCAGAAGAACTCTGGGAGAACAACAGTAAGAGGCACTCAAGACGTTGGGAGAAGCAACAAACCTTATTCGGGATGTTGCCACAGTCTGGGCAGTTGGGCAGAAGTGAGTTCAAAGCTTTGGTCCTTAAGGACTGCTGCTGCCATCCAAGGCTCACAGATTTGCAGATGGGAAGCCCCTTTCCTGCTCAGGCATCAGGGGCCCCTGTGGCCTGGCGGCTGGGAGGGCCGTAGCTGCTGGCAGCTAGGCCTGTTGAGAGGAGCGCTGCCTTATGGCAGGGCCGTGGCCCCAGGGAGCTGCCTGAGCGAGTCATGTACCTTCCCCCAGCTTCTGTGAAGTGACAGGGTTTGAGACTGTCAGGCTTTTGCAGTCCTCATCTGTCTAGGGGCAGTGTGGAGCTCACCTGATTTTCTAGTGGCTGCTCGTAGTATAATTCTATCACATGGTGCTCAAATCCCAGAAAACCTAAAATGCACGCATTTCTACAAATTAGGCCAGTACCCAGAATATATTGTAAAAGATGAGATTCTTTTATATAGGTGATCCCACCAAGGAGTGACATATTTTTGAAGTCCCTTTACTGTATGCTACAGAATGCCATACCTTAAAGAGAGAAAAGTAGGTCTGCCTAGTCTTCATGAAAAGACAGGACATTTTTTGAGCTTTTATTAACCTGTGTACATAAGCTTAATAACTAAGTCATGCACTGAGAGTTTTCAATCCAAGTTAAAAACTCAATTAGGCAAAAACTGAATCTCTTACTTGGTAATTTTCCATATATAAACGCAAAAAAAATGTCTGTAGCCAGAAATTTGTGGGTTTGCATTTGAGTTGAACAGTTGGAAGATTAACTTGGTGATGCTATGTTTAAAAATGTGTTTATTTTTTAATAAAATTAATAGTAACTATAACTTGTTTGCATGCTGACAGTAAATTAAGAGGTGTTTGTCGTGGAGAACAGGAAACTTAATCATCACACAGTTAGAACCGAAAATTAAACAGCAAAAACAATGTGCCTTTGGATCATGGAGAGCATGTTGCCATTTGCCGCACAATGAAATGTTTGTGTCTTCGAAAATTGAAACCAAATGGACATCCTCTGTGCTCATACAAAGTTGCTCTCCTGAAAGGTAACCAGCAGGAATGCTCCAGCCCACTTGGGGTTTTTAATAAATCCTTTCAGAGAACTAAGTAGAAAACCAGACCTGGAGCTGTGAAATAGCCATTTTCTTGAAGCTATAAAATGAGTATGAGGAAGACTTGCAATTAAACCCAATGGAACTTTTCCATTTCACTTGTCAAAACTTGGGAATTGTAGTGTACAGCATGGGAACTGTAGTGAACTCTGCTACATATTAATATATAGGAAAGTTGTTAAGAGAACAAATCCTGAGAGTAAGTCTCCTAACAAGGAAAAGGGTTTTTAATTGTACCTATATGAGATGATGGATGTTAACTAAACTTATTGTGGTAATCACAATACATGTAAGTCAGACTATTACGCTGCACACCTTAAACTTATACGGTGATGTATGTCAATCACATCTCATTAAAACTAGAAGTAAAAAAGTAACTTAAATCTGGAAATTTATATGAAACTAGATTAGTGATTATAACAAACCATATGTAGGTGAGTTGGTTCCTTTTTCTGTTTTTCAGGAGAGACTGACTTAGCTGAATTTATAGTCACCATGTATCCATTTGAACTTAATCCTTGTGTCTCCTTGGAGACAGCCGTCATTCTATTTTGCTTGGCCTGATGCTTCTTACCACACCTCGTACTTGCTCGTGTGGAATATAGATGAGGCTGATGTTTAGACCACAGCTTTCCTGCTAAGAGCCATGGCTTAGAAAGCTCAAATTTGCAGTTTCTGGCTGAGCACTGAAGTCATTTTTTAGCATGTGTGAAATGTGGACCAAAATGAGTAGGAGCAGACTTGAGGGAAGGGAAAGGCCCCACTGAGCTCCTCAAGAGCTGTTCATTGGCTGCATTGCCAGCTGCCCTTGCCCATTCCAGCTCCCCAGTGACAAGTACTTTTAGAAGAACACTTACTCCTCGGTTGATTAAAAGATGAGGCAGTGGGTACCCAAAAGGTAGTTGGCACCAACAAGGGAAGAAGAGAAACGGGCAGGGATGCAGGTGGGCCTGTCCTCATGTGACTGAGTGGGATCGCTCATTAGACGCCCCCACCACGCCAGACACCCAAGGCCCTAGAACATAGGAACCCTCAGGAAATGGACCTTCACCTGATGGGGGAGCCATTAGTTTTTCTTTGTTTTTGAATCCTTGGATTTCAGTGTTCATGAAACTAGGTGGTATTTTCCCTGTAGCAGCAAGTTCACACTTTGATTGGACTGATAATGCTATAGACACATAGAGGTCTCTTAGCACTTGTATCTGAGCAAGAGTTGAGACTAAGCTTTTAAGATACACATTCCTTTTGCCCCTTGCTCTCTAGGGAGTAGAAGGTATAACCCCGAAAATAAGGTGCAAGAAAGGATTTCCCTCTTCAGGCTGATTTCAGATGCTGCCCGTGAGACCAGTGAGAGCAGGTATTTGGGAAGCCTGTGTGGAGGTAGCTGGCTGCCTGGGGAAGTGCCTTCGTCTCTCAGCATGGTGGGCTTTAGATGGCCACAGAGCATTTTAGAGCAGGGCAGCCTGTGTCTCTGATTATCTGTTTAGGAGAACCTGGTTGCTTTCAAATGAGCGCGTTCCAGTCATAAATGAAGGGCAGGAATTCCAGTTTAGAAGCACCATGTCAGGGCAGCAAGCAGTGAACCCCCATGGCAGCAGTGTCTTTTGTGAGTATCTTATGTCTAGGTCTGTACCATTAACAGAAATTTTTTGGGGTAATAAGGAAGAAAATATGCAGCAGGCCAGAGAGGAGGAAGAAAGACGGAAAGAAGCCACTGCACACTTCCAAATCACTTTGAATGAAATCCAGGCACAGCTGGAGCAACATGACATGCACAACGCCAAGCTCCGCCAGGAGAACATCGAGCTGGGCGAGAAGCTGAAGAAGCTCATTGAGCAGTATGCGCTGCGGGAGGAGGTAGGGGCGATCAGGTGTTTAGGCGACGTTAGCGAGGACTGTCCCCTGTCACGATGAACCAAAACCATTCACTGAAACACTCATTCTGGGGTGTTTTAAAACCTTTGTGTATGTGTAGTGGAATCCTTTCCTCGCGGGATTCTCAGGGATGGCCCAGAAGTCACTGGATTTGGGTCTGTGAAGCAATTTCTTGGAGACAATGTTAAGCACAACTTGTCTTCCATGTGATTCTGGAAGATTATGACTTGGGCATAGATTTCCCCCCCCTTATCTAGACTAAAAATGAGTAAGTAACCTGGCTCCCAAATATGCTGTATTTTAGACATCTATAATATATATGGTCTACACTACCATTGCATCCTGGAGAAGGAAATGGCAACCCACTCCAGTGTTCTTGCCTGGAGAATCCCCATGGACAGCAGAGCTGGTGGGCCACAGTCCATGCGGTCATGAAGAGTCAGACATGACTGAGTGACTAAGCACCATTGCATTATACCTGTGTTTCAACTTCTTTTAAGTGGGGGTTTTCCACCATTTAGGGGAGGAAAAAAAGAACCTGTTTCTAAACTTTTTTGTACCTAGTTGAAGTAAAAAATTTACTGGAAGAATCTCTGGCTGCTTATCTTGGTCGCTAGCCTCCAAACTAAGACTTGTACAAGCTAGTTGGGAAGTCTGGGTATGGTGTCTAGATTAAATGCAAATAGATGATCATGTGCTTATTAAAATTCCTCCCTTTTAGAAGTCAAATGAGTAGAAATAAAGGGTTAGGTTTTTTAAATGAAAGATACCCTGCCTTTTAAGTTAGTAAAACATTGTTCTCTTATGTGTTTTGTATCACTTACACAGATAGATTAAAAGACCTGATTTTAAAAACAGAGAGATCGTGGCATCTCTTTGGGTTATTTTATCCAATTTTCAAGGCAAATTTTAGATTCTGTTAATTTAGAGTTTTACATATGGCCCTTCAAAAACTTAGTTTTTTGAAAGGTTTTCTATCACTTTCGATGCTTTTTGCTTACCTTTTTTATTCTTATCATTATGGAAAATTACAAAGAAAAGTAGAGACTGTATCACCTGGTGTTAGCAGATGAAACTATAATTTCAGCTATATTCCCATCACTTCCTCCTGGGTTATTATGAAGCAAATCCAAGGTATCAGTCCATTCATGTATATTTGAGGGTGGACCTCAAGATGAAGGATTCGTTTTTAGGTGTGACTACCATACTGTATTCACACCTAAAAAATTAACAGTACTTACATGATATTAAAATCTAGTTGTCATTTAATTTTTCTGGTTGTCTCTGTCCTTTATTAAAAAAAGAAAAGCTATTTGAATCAAGATCCAAATAAAACCCATCTGTTTTACTGTTGATGTGTCTCAAATCTCTAAGATAAAGATTTCCTTTTCCCTTTTTTTAAGTTCTTAGTGTGTTTATTTAAGAAACATTTTTGTCCTAGAGAATAAACTTTCTATTAGATTATAAAGCTCTCACTTTTCTTAAAATTATTCTTTTAGTTTTGTTGTTTAATATGACAATGATATAGAAAATCTGCAAGCTTAGTATATTTAAATCACATTACTGTGAGCCTTATTCAAGTATTATTGAATGTTCTTTCCTTGGTCAGAGAGGGATGTTCTGATGACTTTATCATACATAAATAACCACTAAATACTTCCACTTGGAAATAATAACCTTTTGCCAAATGTATCTGGTAAGTGGCAGGTACTAAGCACCTTACACAGTACCACCGTTGCACTGGCATTTACAACTTCGCATTATGGGTATGGCTACCCCCAGAGAGGGGAGAATTTGTTTGGTGCCATTCCTCCTGTAACAGCATGCTGCCTCCAACTGAGAAATTGGGAAATTTTAATGGGGAGAAAAAACTATCCAGGAATTCCGTGCATGATGGATGAGTTTAACAGTTTGATCTCCTTAGCCATCTTTTTCTTGATACAGTTTGAGCCTCATTCTCACCTTAGTGCTGAAATAGGAGGTACAGGGCAGCTACTGAGGCACTGATGGGCCATCTTCAGAGGGAGGCATGTTGAGCACAGGCTTCTGCCAGCACAGCTCTCTGACAGGCACCCACTGGTGTTAGCCCTGGCAGGAAAAGCAGCCTCACGACTGAGGTCTTGTAACTTGTCTCATGTGTCCTTGTCATTCTGTCCCTCTTCTCATTAAGTGATGGAAGAAATTGTCCTTTCCCCATAGCACATTGATAAAGTATTCAAACATAAGGAACTGCAGCAACAACTTGTGGACGCCAAACTGCAGCAGACGACACAGCTGATAAAAGAAGCTGATGAGAAACATCAGAGAGAGAGAGAGTTTGTAAGTGCTATTTCTTAAAAAAAGAAATGATGGCCAAAATTGTGACCAGAGCCATTCTGTGTTTCAGGTAGCACTAGGTTGTGCTAATTTTTTTGTTCTAGATTATAAAGGGCATGTGTGTTAGAAAGCATTAGCCTTTTCTTTCTATTCAACTTTACATACAGAAGATACACTGGAGGAATTAGACCAACTTAGTGCAAAGACCTGCATTCATTGCACTTTTCTGTGCCTGGAATATTTATTTCACTTTTTAGATAATGCCTACCAAGTTTAAGGGTTATACCAGTATTTAGCACATTATATTCGAGAATTCAGTTTAATAGCAAGCTTTACAAACATGGGTGTCCTATTGATACATACTGTTAGATTTTGTTTCCAAACAGGTAACTTGAAACTAGGGAAATTGTTTATTCTAGTATACTTTTCTGATAAAAATTTAACAGAATTCTCTACACCCTAATCACTCAGCATTATTCCCAGAATATGTACTCAAATTATGTCGTCTGTCAATAATTGTGAGTACAGTGGAATCTCATTGGGTATATATACTTAATACATGCAAATTCAACTTTACCTGCTTAACCAAAAAAAAAGAAAGAAGTGGTTACAGTAATGAAAAGTGTCCCATGCAGCTTTCACTCAAGTCCCTTAGGCCCCAAGGTGAGCCAAATACGAAGACTCGGATCCCAGTGGGGCCTCATGATGAGAACGTGTCATGCTGAGTGCAAGTCTAGGGTTAAGAGAGATGTATTTTTTTGCACAGCGTCTCCTTTCACATGAACTGACAGGGCCATCCTATGCATAATTGAAGAGACAGTTGTCATTTCCCCAGTTGGAGTAGAAATGTCATACATGCACATGCTCACACGATACATGTATTTCTGGTTGGTTTTAAAGACTTTTCAAGACCAATGGACTAAGTGTGACATTTTACTTCAGGAACGGAATTTCACAGCTGCCTACTACTATGTAATTTCATTATATAATTTTCTTAAACTCAAGTATATAAATTAAAGTTTCCATTCTGTTAGTCTCCCCCACTTAAAAAAAGTGATCAGAAACCAGTTCTCTGATTTCATTGTTTTTGCTCCCTACCCTCTCCCTCATCTTGCCTCTCGTGGAGCAGAAGGGCTTTCTAATTTTTCTTTTTTCCTGTACTGTATGGCATGTGGGATCTTAGTTCCCTGACCAGGGATCAAACCTGTGTCCCTCATGGTGGAAGCACAGTGTCTTACCCACTGCACTGCCAGGGAAGTTCCAGGGAGACTTTCTGAATGACCCAGATAATGTCAAGATTCCCACCCATATTTTCTGCTAATATTAGACTTCTAATTGTTTTCATCTAAAAAAATACAATTTAACCCTGAGTTTTATGAACTTAGGCCTCACAGGTACTTTCTCTAAGGAATAAAAGTGTATTGCTACATTTATGAGTGTTAACAGTGGAACAAATCAAAGATACAGGTAATTAGCAATTGATGTGACAGATTATTTCATTCATAGATGTAGTGATATCAACTTTTTCATGATTTAACATCTCATGGTTCTTGATAAAATAATGAAGGATTAAGCCCAACTATCTGGATATTGGACCTTGTAGCCATCTTTTAATTACCATTAGTATTTTGCCAGAATGTTTCTGTTTTCTAGTTATTAAAAGAAGCAACGGAATCAAGACACAAATATGAACAAATGAAACAACAAGAAATACAACTGAAACAGCAGGTAACTTGACGGCAGGGGTGGTAGAATTTGTAAGGGAAAAAAAAATCTATGGTTCATTTGAAACGTACCTTGAATCTCGTCTCAGATGCTTTTGCTTGTTCCCAGCAGACCTGAGAGTGGGTCACACGTCCCTCTTGGAGTTTTCGTCTTCATTTAGGGTGACCCCCTCAACCTGACCTGCCTAGGACCTTCCTGGTTTAAAGTCCTGAGTCCCAGGAACCAGGGAGATGGGACAGTTGGTCCTACTGTCTGCAGGGTCCTAACTATAGTCAACATGCTATGTGAGATCTCCGGTACTTACCCCCTTTCTCCTCACCCTCTGCCTCTGGCAACCACCATTCTATTCTGTTTCTTTGTGTTTCACTTTGTAAGATTCTACATCTGAGTGAGATCATACAGTATCTAGTATTTGTCTTTCTGTGTCTCACTTATTTCACTTAGCATAATGCCCTCAAAGTCCATCTGTGTGGTCACAAATTGTAAGATTTTCTTCTTTCTTATGGCTGCATAATATTCCGTTGTGTATGTATACCACATATTTTAAAAAATTTTCTTTTTGACTGTGCCACATGGCATGCAGGATCTTAGTTCCTTGACCAAGGTTGCAATCCATTCCCCCCTGCAATGGAAGCATAGTCTCAACTCCTGGACTTCTGGGGAAGTCCATATACCACAGCCTCTATACATTTGTCTGTTGATGGACACTTTGGTTTCTTTCACACCTTGGCAATTGTGGATAACGCAGAGCAGGAACATGAGAGTACAGATCCCTGAGATCCTCTTTTCATTTCTTTGGATACACACCTAGAGGCAGAATTTCTGCATCAGTGAAAGCTCAGTTTTTAAGTTTGTGAGGAGCCTCTTCACTGTTTCCTGTGGTGGCCGCGCCAGTGTAATCACCGACAGTGCACAAGAGCTCTTTTTTCGCTACACTCTCACCCGCACTTGTTATCTCCGGCCTTTTTTGTTTTAGCCAATCGGACAGGTGGTTTTGATTTGTATTTCCCTGATAACTTGTGATAATTGAGCATCTTTTCATGTACTTGTTGGCCATTTTTATGTCTTTGGGAAAATGTCTATTCAAGTCCTCTGCTGGTTTTTTAGATTTTTACAAATTTTAATTAATTTTTTTGCTATTGAATTGTCTGTCTTATATATTTTGGATATTAATCCTTTATCAGATATATGTGGCTTGCAGATATTTTCTCCCATTCTGTATGTTGCCTTTCCACTGTGTTGATTGTTTTTTGTATAGAAGCTTTTTAGTTCAGCGTAGTCCCGTGTTGATTTTTGCTTTTGTTGCTCTTGCTTTTGGTGTCTTATCCAAAAATTCATTGCCAAAACCATTGTCAAGGAGCTTTTTACCTATGTTTTCTTCTAGGAGCTTACAGTTTAAAATCTTTTTAAGTTCTTAACCTATTTCAAGTTAATTTTTGCAAATGGTGTTAACAGCCTAGTTTCATTCTTCTGCATATGGTTATCCAGTTTTCCCAATACCTTTTATTGAAGATACTTTCCTTTTCCCATTGAGTATTCTTGGTTCCCTTGCCAAATATTATTAACCGTATTTGAGAGGGTTTATTTGGGGGCACTCAATTTTTTTTCTTTTTTGTGGCTCCATACAAATTCTAGAATTCATACAAATTCTGGAATGGGTGAATTTAACTCAGATGACCATTATATCTACTACTGCGGGCAGGAATCCCTCAGAAGAAATGGAGTAGCCATCATGGTCAACAAAAGAGTCCGAAATGCAGTACTTGGATGCAATCTCAAAAACGACAGAATGATCTCTGTTCGTTTCCAAGGCAAACCATTCAATATCACAGTTATCCAAGTCTATGCCCCAACCAGTAATGCTGAAGAAGCTGAAGTTGAACGGTTTTATGAAGACCTACAAGACCTTGTAGAACTAACACCCAAAAAAGATGTCCTTTTCATTCTAGGGGACTGGAATGCTAAAGTAGGAAGTCAAGAAACACCTGGAGTAACAGGCAAATTTGGCCTTGGAATGCGGAATGAAGCAGGGCAAAGACTAATAGAGTTTTGCCAAGAAAATGCACTGGTCATAGCAAACACCCTCTTCCAGCAACACAAGAGAAGACTCTACACATGGACATCACCAGATGGTCAACACCGAAATCAGATTGATTATATTCTTTGCAGCCAAAGATGGAGAAGCTCTATACAGTCAACAAAAACAAGACCAGGAGCTGACTGTGGCTCAGATCATGAACTCCTTATTTCCAAATTCAGACTTAAATTGAAGAAAGTAGGGAAAACCGCTAGACCATTCAGGTATGACCTAAATCAAATCCCTTATGATTATACAGTGGAAGTGAGAAATAGATTTAAGGGCCTAGATCTGATAGACAGAGTTCCTGATGAACTATGGAATGAGGTTCGTGACATTGTACAGGAGACAGGGATCAAGACCATCCCCATGGAAAAGAAATGCAAAAAAGCAAAATGGCTGTCTGGAGAAGCCTTACAAATAGCACTGAAAAGAAGAGAGGCGAAAAGCAAAGGAGAAAAGAAAAGATATAAGCATCTGAATGCAGAGTTCCAAAGAATAGCAAGAAGAGATAAGAAAGCCTTCTTCAGCAATCAATGCAAAGAGATAGAGGAAAACAACAGAATGGGAAAGACTAGAGATCTCTTCAAGAGAATTGGAGATACCAAGGGAACATTTCATGCAAAGATGGGCTCGATAAAGGATAGAAATGGTATGGACCTAACAGAAGCAGAAGATATTAAGAAGAGGTGGCAAGAATACACAGAAGAACTGTACAGAAAAGATCTTCACGACCCAGATAATCATGAGGATGTGATCACTAATCTAGAGCCAGACATCTTGGAATGTGAAGTCAAGTGGGCCTTAGAAAGCATCACTAAGAACAAAGCTAGTGGAGGTGATGGAATTCCCGTTGAGCTGTTTCAAATCCTGGAAGATGATGCTGTGAAAGTGCTGCACTCAATATGCCAGCAAATTTGGAAAACTCAGCAGTGGCCACAGGACTGGAAAAGGTCAGTTTTCATTCCAATTCCAAAGAAAGGCAATGCCAAAGAATGCTCAAACTACCGCACAATTGCACTCATCTCACACGCTAGTAAAGTAATGCTCAAAATTCTCCAAGCCAGGCTTCAGCAATATGTGAACCGTGAACTCCCTGATGTTCAAGCTGGTTTTAGAACAGGCAGAGGAACCAGAGATCAAATTGCCAACATCCGCTGGATCATGGAAAAAGCAAGAGAGTTCCAGAAAAACATCTATTTCTGCTTTATTGACTATGCCAAAGCCTTTGACTGTGTGGATCACAATAAACTGTGGAAAATTCTGAAAGAGATGGGAATACCAGACCACCTAACCTGCCTCTTGAGAAATCTGTATGCAGGTCAGGAAGCAACAGTTAGAACTGGACATGGAACAACAGACTGGTTCCAAATAGGAAAAGGAGTACGTCAAGGCTGTATATTGTCTCCCTGCTTATTTAACTTATATGCAGAGTACATCATGAGAAACGCTGGACTGGAAGAAACACAAGCTGGAATCAAGATTGCCGGGAGAAATATCAATAACCTCAGATATGCTGATGACACCACCCTTATGGCAGAAAGTGAGGAGGAGCTAAAAAGCCTCTTGATGAAAGTGAAGGAGGAGAGCGAAAAAGTTGGCTTAAAGCTCAACATTCAGAAAACGAAGATCATGGCATCCGGTCCCATCACTTCATGGGAAATAGATGGGGAAACAGTGGAAACAGTGTCAGACTTTATTTTTTTGGGCTCCAAAATCACTGCAGATGGTGACTGCAGCCATGAAATTAAAAGACGCTTACTCCTTGGAAGAAAAGTTATGACCAACCTGGATAGTATATTCAAAAGCAGAGACATTACTTTGCCGACTAAGGTCCGCCTAGTCAAGGCTATGGTTTTTCCTGTGGTCATGTATGGATGTGAAAGTTGGACTGTGAAGAAAGCTGAGCGCCGAAGAATCGATGCTTTTGAACTGTGGTGTTGGAGAAGACTCTTGAGAGTCCCTTGGACTGCAAGGAGATCCAACCAGTCCATTCTGAAGGAGATCAACCCTGGGATTTCTTTGGAAGGAATGATGCTAAAGCTGAAACTCCAGTACTTTGGCCACCTCATGCGAAGAGTTGACTCATTGGAAAAGACTCTGATGCTGGGAGGGATTGGGGGCAGGAGGAGAAGGGGACGACCGAGGATGAGATGGCTGGATGGCATCACGGACTCGATGGACGTGAGTCTGAGTGAACTCCGGGAGATGGTGATGGACAGGGAGGCCTGGCGTGCTGCGATTCATGGGGTCGCAAAGAGTTGGACACGACTGAGCGACTGAACTGACTGACAAATTCTAGGATTATTTTTTTATTTCTTTGGAAAATGCCATTGGGATCTTGATAGGGCTTTGACTAGTATAGACATTTTTAATGATATTGACTTTTCTGATCCATGAACACAGAGTATCTTTCCATTTATTTTTGTCTTGAATTTATTTCTTTTTTCTTTTTCAGATGTTTTGTCAGTGTATAGAAACACAACTGATTTCTATATATTGATTTTGTGTTCTGAAACCTTACTGAATTTATTCTACTAGTTTTTTGGTGGGGTCTTCAGGATTTTCTGTATATGAGATCATGTCATCAGCAAAGAGTTTTGTTTCTTCCTTTCTTATTTGTATGCTGTTAATTTTTTGTCTAATTATGCAGGCTAGGAATTTCACTCTTGCGTTGAGCAGAAGTGGTGATAATGGGCATTTTTGTCTTATTCCTGATTTTAGAGGAAAAGCTTTCAACCTTTCACTGACTCTTGAGTATGATGTTAGCTGTGGGTATGTCACATATGAGCTTTATTAGGTCACATATGACCTTCTTTTTACCTAGTTTGTTGAAATTTTTTATTGTCTTTTTCCGCACCACACAGCTTGTGGAATCTTAGTTCCCTGACCAGGAATTGCATCAGTACCCTCAGCAATGAAAGCACAGGGTCCTAACCACTGGCCTGCCAGGGAATTTCCCATTGAGCTTTTTTTGTTGTTGCTGAGCATTTTTATCATGAATGGTGTTGAGTTTTATCAAATGCATTTCCTGCATCTGTTGAGATGATCATATGATTTTTGTCTTTCATTCTATGCTGTTAATGTGGTATATTTATTGATTTGCCTATTTGAACCATCCTTGTAGTTTTCTTATCTGGCCTGTCCTATCTTTTGGTACCAGGGCAATGCTGACCTTGTAGAATGAGTTTTAGAGTATTCCCTTCTCTTTACTTTTTGGGAAGAGTTTGATAAGAATTGGTATTAGTTCTTTCAGTGTTTGGTACAATTTACCCATGAAGCTGTCTGAGCTTTAGGCTTTTCTTTGTTGCCTCCCCACTTTTTAATCCAGACCCCTTAGGTTTGTTCTAATACAGTCTTTCTCTGTGGGTGCCTTGTGTGGAAGAAGGGTAACAGATGCTTCCTCCCTACCCAGAAAAGAGGTGCAGAGAGGAATTCCCATGTCTTCACAGACAGGTGAAATTAGGTATTTGTAGCAGTAATTCATCCTTTCTCAGAAAAAGGTTAACTAGATGATGAAAAATGTATTTCTCATTTTGAAAGTTTATCACATAACAAGTTTCTTTAATATATGAACTCTAGATTCATTCTAAAATGCAGACTGGCCTGAATCTTTATGAATACATCTTTCTTTTTTAAAAATTATTTATGGATGCACTGGGTCTGCATTGCTGCACTCAGGCTTTCTCTAGTTGCAGCAAGCAGGGGCTACTCTTCATTGCGGATTGTCTTGCGATGGAATACAGGCTCTAGGTGCCTGGGCTCAGCTGCCCCGTGGCATGTTCCTGGAGCAGGGATCGCTCCCATGGCCCTTCCATTAGCAGGAGGATTCTTGACCACTGGACTGCTAGGGAAGCCCTGTACACATCTTTTGCGTGCTCTTGGTCTTTGGGCATGTTTTACAGTGTGGTGACACTCATTTCCTGCAAAGCTAGCCTAACTTAAAGTGACAGTTGGAGAAGTCTTTTGAACTTTCCACCATAAATTATTGTGCTACAATGCTTCTAGGAAATTTGAACCCCTTATTAGCCCTGTAGTCAGTTGTCCATGTAAAAGGAGAAGAGAATCGATGTGGAAAACATATAAAGTCTATATATGGCTTCAGAAGATGGACTTTAATGCAAGGCCCCAGAGGGCCCTTCTGCCGAGTTCAAGCAGCTCACGTTCCGTTGAACTCTTAGGAGTGCAGCTTCTCTTGTCTCCTGAGTAATGCTATTTGATCATTACTGTTTCCTTTGCTGCCACCTCTTCTTTTTCTGCTCCCTAAATACGCGGTTCCTCCCAAGAGTCAATCTTGTCCTCTGTTCTTGTTTGCCATGTCCGTTTCCAGGCTTTGTTGATGAACTCTGTCTTTTTGGTGTGTTTTCACCGTTTTGTAATCTAGGCTCCTACGTCCAAGATGGTAGTTGTCACATACTGATTACCCAGAGGGGGGCAGCACTGACCTCTGATGGGACAGTCCACCCAGATGTTCCGTATTTGATAAAAACAGACCATTCTAAGACTCTCCCTCAAGTGCCAGGACTGCTCTGTCCACCCGCCCGAGCCTCATCGCCATTCCCGACCCCAGGCCAGCAGCCCAGAGACTCTATCACCGTGCGCCCCTCTATGAAGCTGCTCTGTGTGGAAATCCTCTGTGCTCTTCTCTTGGCTCTGAAATTTCTATTCGTCCTGGCCCCTGGCCTCACCCTTCCACGGGCACGATTTGGCTGTCTTATCACCTCCTCTGGCCTGGTGCCACTGGTAGCTTTGCTTTCCATCTGCATCTCCTCAGCCAGCAGAGCTGTCCTCTTTCTTGCTACCAGCCTCCCCGCTCTGTCCCGGAACATCGCCCCTCCCCTCCCTGGTCACGGCTTCCCTCTGCTGCTATGAACACAGCACTGCTGAAGGTGGAAAGGCGTCGCTGATACTGCTTCTTGGCCTCTGGTGGTCTTTTATTCTCTTCTGCTTTCTTTGTATGTATTGTGTGATCTTGAGCAAAGCACTTTATTCCTCTGGGCCTGTTTACTCATCCTAAACTAATGCAGTTACGTTAGGTGGACTCCTAGGGTTCCTTCCTTGTCTGAAATGAAAAAATTCAGCCTGCCCTTGAGACCTAGCTCTGGCCTCAGCCACAAGCAGCAATTTTTTTCTGACCCTTCCCGTGCCTTCTCCAACCCCGGCTTTGTGAATTCCTGTCCTGTGGGAGGAAAAAGTGACTTGTGTTCCACATTTTGCTTTCCTTGTCAGTTGGTGTTATTTTCCCAGCTAGAATAAAAATTCCTTCAGGGTTGGAGTTAAAAGAAATATTGATGTTTCTACCTCTTTTATCTTTTTTTCCCTTAACTATACTCCCACTGAATTCTTCTCTCCCAACCAAACCAGTTCTTTGGTTTTTGTTTCATTTTCTTGCCTACGTTAAAAAAGAGATATCTCTGAAATCAAGCTAAGAACTATGCAGGTGGTATTCCAAAAGAATGATCTTTTTCCAAGGATCAGTTTTTCAAATATAAGGAAAGGAGGTATTTGATAAAGGATTTGCACGAAATTTAAAAGCTATTCCACATCCTTCAGTTTTTATTATAATTGGTCAAATGGAGCTAATATTTTTATATTTTAAATACTTAAAATATAAAGATATGAGATCAACATAACCTCCTAAGTTTCAGTGCATTTTGGTAGGTTTTTAGAACTGCAGCCATTGATGTCTGGGATTGAGGATTGGGTGTGCATCTATTCTTATTTCTGTCACTTAGAACAGGTAACTAATGTTTAACCATGTTAGGTTCTTTTTGAAAGTGTGAGATTTTAAGTCATTTACCTAGAAGTCTAAATTTTTCATACTTGTTTTCTGTAGCTTTCTCTTTATATGGATAAGTTTGAAGAATTCCAGACTACCATGGCAAAAAGCAATGAACTGTTTACAACCTTCCGGCAGGAAATGGAAAAGGTATTTCCCTATTTTAAGTGGAGTATTTGCCTAAAAGTGACTTTATATAATAAGCCATTTTAAGCATGTTCGTGGCTTGGGTGTATTCCTGTTTTTGTCGTGCTGTCTTCATCTCTTCTGATCCTCCAGTGGCGGCATATCCTGTCACTTTGCTCTCAGTAGTACCACATGTAGCTAGTGCTCTCTAGGCCACCAAAGTTAACTCCTCATTAAATACAATTTGTTCTTAGCAATAAAGTGGTTTATTTCTTGTTGTGTCTGTGGTATTGGCTTCAGGTGATACCCCCCAACCCTCCCCCAGTCCTTTTCACAAAGCATGGTGTCCTTGAAGATTAAATTATTTAATGACAAGCCAAGCCCAGAATGCTAGCCAAGTATTTTGGTTGGTTGATAATCATTGGTATTTCTACCTTTTTAGGTTTCTTCTTTTATACTCCCACTGAATTCTTTCTCCCTCCACCAGAGTGATTTTTGGGGCTCTGGTTCTTTTTCCTGCCTACAGTAAGGAGAGCTGTATCCTGGATATTAAACTAAGACCTAGTGTCTACACCTGTGCCCATGTGTCCATCCTTACACCAGAGGCTTTTAGGGATGGAAGCATAGTGGGAGATGGTGGTGGCAGGACCATGGCCCTGGGCTGAAGGTCCACACTGTGTGACTGGAGGCGAGTTCTGTGCCCTTTCTCTGCCTTCCTCCTTACAAATAACAAAAATGCTTGCCCTTCATAAAATGGCGTATTTCAGGCAGTGCTTGGTGGGGCAAGGGCTCTGGTGACCCCCTTCAGGCATCAGGGGAACCCAGAGACTGTGGCCAGAGGCATGGGAATGGTGGGGGCCCGTTGTCCTTGTGCCAGCTCATTGGTGCCAGAGTGAAATCTCGTCCTGAATTTCTGAAAACTGGGCTCTGGCGGTGTTGGTTAAGAACATTCCTCTGATTTTTGGATCCATTTTATTTTTAGCAAAACCTGAAGCAGTGAGTCGTAGTCGTATCAGGGAAGCTGGTTAATGACTTTCCACTGGTCCCCAGTTCCCTCTGCTGCTTCTGGTTCCCAGACGGCTGCAGCCTCCGAGGTTGGGGCAGAGGCAAGCTCTCCATCTTGGGGAGGAGGGGGAACCTCATTCCTTCCAAGAATCACATGAAGTTGTTAATGCACAGAAAATTCAGGAACAGATGTTTTTGGTACAACTTGGGAAGGAGGATGGTTGCTCTTGGCCCAAGCGAGCGTTTAGTGTGCTGGCGGGCAGATTCCACCAGGTGTCGCTGCCTCTGAAAAATGAGGAGCTGAGATGTGTTTTTCTCATTGTATGAACCCCGCTTTGGCCACCGCCACCCTGGGAGTTGGAGAGATGAGCTCTATCCCCCTCCCCCGCCCCGGCACTGCAACCAGCGGTGCTCTGGGGTGGGCAGGGAGGACTGGTCAGGGCTTGGGGTTGGCTGTAGAGATAAGAAATGGCACTCTGAATTCAAATTTGCAATTGTGTCAACTCACAGATGACAAAAAAAATTAAAAAACTGGAAAAAGAAACAATCATATGGCGGACCAAGTGGGAAAAGAATAACAAAGCACTTCTGCAAATGGCTGAAGAGGTGAGTGGCTTCCCGCAAGGAGGGTGTGATGGGAAACGCCACCTTGCGACACTGCTGTCACAGTTGGGGACTGGCCAGAGCTGGGCAGAGAGGGGTGGTGTGTGCAGTCTGTCCTGTCAGGAGCTAGGCTGTAGGGAGGACCCTGAGTGAGGTGTTGGGTTTCCTGCCACCCAGCCTGCTGGGATCCCCAGCTTCTAAGACCTGAGTTGTTGGGCTCCAGCAAGTTTGATTGACTTGGTGTGGGGGTCGGGGTCAGGGAATCTGCCTTTTCGCCAGGCGCCCACCTGGCTGGGTCAGGTTTCTCAGAGGGAGCACAGGCCACCAACTCGGGTGCCTGTCTCTACCTTAAGTCCTTAAAAAAAAGCAGCATAATACTTTCTGCCAGTCTTACAAAGCTGAGGTTTGCTAACACTAAATACTACTCTGAATCTTGTTCTCATCTGAGGATTGATAAAATGAGAGAAATGTATGTAGAAATGAGTTCTATTTTTAAGCAAGCCCTTATTTTATCTGCTAGTCTTTGGTGGGGAATATCTTGAATTTCCTTATTAATTTATCAATACAAAATGTTATTAAAGGTAGACTTTGGTTTTTTTTTTTTTTTTTACTTTGCTTCTTTTTAAGAAACATGACAGAGGGATTTTCATTTTGTCACATCAGAAGCACGTTAACTGGTGTCCATAGTTAAGTGTACAGAATGCAGCTAGCTGGATGTTAGGAAGTGTTTGAAGAAATTGAACATGTTCAGGTGACCCAACAAGTGGCTCAAAAGACTTAATTTGTTGTATCCAGTAATGTAATTCAGTTAGGCTCAATAAACCCTGCCTTTTCTCCTCTTTATAGAAAACTGTCCGAGATAAAGAGTACAAAGCCTTTCAAATAAAACTGGAACGGCTGGAGAAGCTGTGCCGGGCTCTGCAGACAGAGAGGAACGAGCTCAACGAGAAGGTGGAGGTGCTGAAGGAGCAGGTGGCCGGGAGGGCGGCAGGCGGCGGCCCAGCGCCGCCCGAGGCCCAGCCCTGCACCACCTCAGCTTCTCCCGATGAGTCTGGTGCCACCTGGCAAAGTGCCGCCCGGGTTATCCCTGAAGCCGGGTCCCTGGGAGCCGGGCCCGGCATCGAGTCAGTTGACTGAGACCAAGTATGATCACTGTACTGAGAGCTCTATTTTGTGTATAACTTCCTCTGTTAGTAGTAACTTGGTTTTGTGGTGAAAATTTTCTTACTTTTTCTACCATATCTGTATTTTCTTAGAACTACTGGACTTAAGTGGTACAGGAGGCTGCTTGGCAGGTTTGAATAGTTTTACTCTACATTTTCCTCAGCCGTGTTGCACATCTGCCTCGTTCCCCTTCATCAGAATGCATGTGCTCATTGCCTTTTTCCCTCTCCCTTGCTCCTTGCACAGAATTTTGTCTGAATTAAAATTTCATTCAACAGGGCTGACCATTACAAGGGAACTTTGTTCTGATAATGGTTCCTTCTTTTTTTGGCTGTGCTTTGTGGCCTGTGGGATCTTAGTTCCCCAACCAGGGACTGAACTCGTACCCTCAGCAATGAAGGCACCGTGTCCTAACCACTGGACCGCCAGTGAACTCCCTGATAATGGTTCCTTGATGTGAAAACAATATTCATTTAAATACCCACCCCTCTCTGTGAATATAACTCCAAAAAAAAGGAAAATCAAGATGATTCAGTTCAGTTGCGTCCGACTCTTTCCGACCCCATGGACTGTCGCACGCAAGGCCTCCCTGTCCATCTAGATGCCAATAAAACTGAAGGCTTGGGTCAGAAACAAGCACAGCATATTTGATTCAAATTAGCTTTTTGATATATCACTTGACAAATTGAGACGTCCGCAAGCCTAGAATTTCTGTTTTGGCAGAATATGTACATTGACGTATAATTTAAACCAAGTAGTATATATAGGCAAATCATTGGAGAAACAGGCTGTTTATGTGACTAAAAAATAGTCCCATCACCGTTTTCAGGTTAGAAGCGCCTGGTTGGACCACCTGAAAGCCTAGTGTGGGGAGCCTGGTGGTTTGCTTTTCAGTTGGGATTTTGGGTGCACATCCTCCACTTGCCATGGAGAATTGCCACCAACAGTCAGTTTAAGACAATGAGGTAAAACCATTGTGTGGCTTTTCTTAAGCAGAAGGCCCTCCACTACTTTCTTGAAAGTTGGTGTCCAACTATTCTGAGGCCAACCAGCACAGCTCTCCAGGGTTTTTAAAAGGGAATTTGAATTATGATCATGCTAGCTGAAACTGATTTTATTTCATGTCTAAAACAGAAAGACTGGAACCAGCGTTTTTAACTTAAAGGAAATGTGGCAGAGAGCTAAGTAGCCAGGATCTATTTATTACTTACGCTTTCAGTCTGTTTCTCACCCTTAGTTTTTATTCTTTTTTATGGAAAAACAACACAGTATTATCAAGGTGTCTACACTTGGAATGGGGGACTTCGGAAATGCAGCACATCACTCTTGGATTTGTTCTTTCATAACTTTCCTTTGTTCTTCACAATGTCAAATGTGGTTTAGTTTATACACATCATTAACCAGGCTGCACTGAAAAGAGTTTGACTTTGTCCCTGGTACAATTTGCATTGAAATACTTTATGAAATTAAAAAGGTTCTACTAGAACTGATGTTAGCACATTCCACTGAGCAAAACTATCAAACTGACACTTCTTGAATTGCTTACTGGACTGAACAAACTCTTCTGTCCAGTTAGAAGGGTTTTTCTCTGTTAAAGTTTTATTTGTCCTGTCACATTCGGGGTCTAAACTGGGTTGAAAGAATTGAAATTTGTCGGCAACAGCACCTGGAGTGGAGGATTACATCTAAGCTTCCACCACTGGTCATGTTAATCAAAGGGCCAGACAGTGGAGGAAAAGAAACCCACTGTTATCTAATTACTGTCAAAATGAGTCAGAAGCAAAAACAAACATCTTTCTCCAACAGCCTTTTATAAATATCACCTTTGGCTACTAAATGAAATATTGGACTCATTTCCCTGAGAGGAAATGAAGGTATATATCAGAAATATACTCTACTGTAAAATTAGTACTAATGATCCCATTTCACAAGCGCTCTGCTGGATGTACAGCTCTTACTGTCTTAAGCCATTTGTGTAGCCCGCCACGTTTCTTTGTGGTGCTTGTCCTGTGTGGAAGATCATAAAGCTCGGACCTGTTGCATATTTTCAAGGGCTTTATAAAGCGACGTAATTAACAGTACTCGGCCTGCTGCTTTTGGCTTGCTATGTATTTTTAGCTAGATGCTCTCATGGTGTTTAAAGGACATGGATTCTGTCTTGGGTGCATTTAGTATCCTTTCAGAATCTTCCCTCTCATTACCCTGTGAATATATACGAATGGGACCCTCTGAGAAGGACACGCTCCTAAGGCAATCACCTCGCCAGCCCAGCATTGTGGCTTTGTAGCACGCTCCATTTCTACCACATTCTAGAACACAGATGCTACTAAGGCTGGCCCAGGAAAGAGTAAATGTCAAATTTGCTTCAACTGCATTTGTTGCACCATCATGGAATCTTGATGTGTATTATTTATAGTGGCAGGAGACTCCAAGGAATAGAGAAAACTTGGGTCTTGGATAATGGACCATTTCATTCTCAGACTTGTAGGAGTACATTTCTTGGTCTTAAGACCAGTATTTTTTAGTTATGTATGCAACTGCCTTTATTACACCTGGTTATCAATTCAATTCTCAGGTGTTGCAGAAAAATCTACCTCTTTCAGACTGTAGATGGAAATAACTGTGAAAAAATGATGCAGATATCTTCTAGTTTGTGCTAAACACACTGCTTTATTTTTACAGCCCACGTCTTTCATGAGGATACGAATTGTTTAAGAGGCAGTCTTGTTTTGCTTTTCAAAGACATTTTGTAGAGATTTTTCACTAATGTGAATCTGATTTTATCTACTCAATTCTGTATAGATTAAGTAAATATGTATGATAAATTTAAATGCTTCTGTGTATTTTGTTGCCTGTGTGACCTTAATGTCTGTCAAATCCAAAGACAGTTGTAGATACTGTCCTTGTGCCTTAAAAGGTAGTTTCATTATTGTATGACTTAAGAAAAAAGGGCTGGTACCCCAGCCACTCTGGCTGGGGACAGAAAACAAGTTTTATGTAGCCAGACATGTTAGGACTTAAACAGAGGACTAGGAAAATTCTGCACTGTAGCTGTTGTCAAAGCTTTAAAAATCCGAAGGACTATGTATTTCTTCAGTTTGGCCAACTCTTAGCACATTCCAAGGTGTTACTTATCTAACTAGCAGAGTGTGTATGTACACTGAGGTACATAGGAAAGACCTTAGTTGACGGTGAGCAAAAGTATTTAAGCACACACACAAAAATAAGTAAGCACAATCATAAATATAAGGAATTGGCAAGCTTTTTCTGTAAGTCAAAAGTAGTTTAGGATTAGTGTGCTGCCTTTTTCCCAAACAACCTTTAAAAATCAATGGAGAGAATTCCCTGGCAGTTCAGTGGTTAAGACTCAGCACTTTCACTGCCTGGGGCCGATTTAATCCCAAACTAGGATTGCTTTGCTCAGTTCAGTCGCTCAGTCATGTCTGACTCTGCGACCCCATGAACTGCAGCACGCCAGGCCTCCCTGTCCATCACCAACTCCCAGAGTTCACCCAAACTCACGTCCATCAGGTCGGTGATGCCATCGAGCCATCTCATCCTCTGTCATCCCCTTCTCCTCCTGCCCCCAATCCCTCCCAGGGATTCTGCCTTGTGATACAGCAAAAAAAAAAGTTTTTAAATTTTAATAAAAGAAAAATCAATGTAAAGACTATTCCTAGCTGGCAGGCCTTACAGAAGAGGTTGAGGGCCAAGCTGCAGGCTGGTTTGTTCCTTCTGCTGACCTGCAACACAAGCAAACAAGCTTGTATTTTTGTTTAAACCTGTCCAAGTTAAGGCCCAAATGGCATATGGGTCAAATGACATGTGAGTTAGGTAGTTCTAGGTTCACCAATCAATCACCAAACACCTAACTTCTCCCCATATTTGTATTGAGATACTACGGTGTACCCTGGAAAGAAAATTCAGTTAAGTTCTCGGCGTGTAGTGTATACCCAATAGCTGCCTCATAAAAAAAGGGACATCCATCCATACACAAGCTGCCCCACAAACTGAGGGTCTAAAATAATAAAACAAAGGTTATTTTAAAACTTTATTTCTGCAAAGCCAAACAAGAAGTGTTGGAGGGAAAAATTGTAAAAGTTATTCTTGCATATTTGGGAACAGCAAGCACTTAGAGAAAACAAGGACTTATATAGTTAAATCAAAGGCAGTACCCTGCTTACTTGTATTTTAAAACAAAGCTGATAATCTTTCTTAAGCAACATTCTTCCCTAAAAGCTACAATATGATACAGTACGCAATAGCTCACTTGAAAGTGCTAGGATCAGAAGGTAAAGAACGCCATATGCCACCCCACTTCAACTCCCTACTATACAATGCTGTTTTTGCGCTTGATAAGTCAAGCATTCGTGTAGCATTACATTCAAGAGAAACATTTCTCGTACTGTGGGTTTAAGATCCTTGCCCCTCCAGTTCCGGTGTTGTGACATCTGACTCTTCATCATTGTAAATATTTTCAGCCTGGAGATAATAACCAAATAAAATCAGAGGTAAAACTCCCTAAAAATTTTACAAGACTATCTCAAAACAGCATTTAATAGTTCCATCCAGATTTCAGGTGTCACTGGCCAGTGTGATTTAGTGTTGGAAATTAAATGTGGATAGAGTAAACTTCATAGTTTACTTTTTGTGTTTTACTCTCAGACTTTAATAAATTTAACGAGGAACAGGCAGGCCAGTGTTCTCAAAAATTATTTGCCAGGGTATAATTTCACACATACATCTAGCTGACCAGGCACTACTTATTTAAGTTGTCCAAAAAAGGCATTTTCCTAAAGCATTTCAGGCATTTAGATGCAGCAATCGATAGCCCTGAAGCTTATGAAAGGGCTGGTAAACCATGTCTCAGAAATGTCAAGTGTGCATCACAGAACTCAGGATCTCAGTGTGAATACACTGCATGACAGCAGACACTGGACATGGAGCAATGATGCCAAGAGCCCAGTTGATGAAGAGTCATAATCATGAAAATTGGAGCAGTAGTTATGTCTACATCAACATGTGGATACTGAACTAAAGACTTGTTAAAATGGAGAAAGGTCTTTTAAGACTTTCCTTCTATAAATATTTGATGTAGTATGCACCGAAATACTTGAAATATTTCTACTATATCATTAGTAAAAATTTCTTCAAGATAGGAAAAATAAACACTTTAGCTCACCATTTGCCATATCTGCATGATGTTATCCTCAGACACCGAGCAAATGACCCAAGGCTCATTTGGGTTCCAACTAAAATCTGATATCTTGGCAGTGTGTCCTCCATGAATAAACTGTTAATAAGAACAAAAAAGTCTTGGTTTCATATCTTATGTTAGAAGCTAGTTTTTAAGAGCATCAGTCTAGAAATGGGTTGCTGAACTGCAGTCTGGAGGAAGGGTGCTAATCTAGCCCTCCACCACTCTTTGCCCATTTCCAAACCCTCCAGAAAGGTGACAGGACAGAACAAATGCTTAGGTAACACTGTTAATAAGAACAAAAAAGTCTTGGTTTCATATCTTATGTTAGAAGCTAGTTTTTAAGAGCATCAGTCTAGAAATGGGTTGCTGAACTGCAGTCTGGAGGAAGGGTGCTAATCTAGCCCTCCACCACTCTTTGCCCATTTCCAAACCCTCCAGAAAGGTGACAGGACAGAACAAATGCTTAGGTAACCTTCACCTAGATGCCCCCAATACTGTTAACATACCACTGGCTGAGCCACCAAAAAGTTGCAGACAGCATACCTTATCCCTGAATACTTCACTCAGCCTATATCACCTGAAATAACATTTTCCTTCACAACCACGGTGCTGTTTCCATACCTAATACAATCAACACTCAAATTCTGCCTCATTAGCAGATATATAGTTAGGTAAAATGGCACCCCCGGGGAAGGCAATGGCACCCCACCCCAGTACTCTTGCCTGGAAAATCCAATGGACGGAGTAGCCTGGTGGGCTGCAGTCCATGGGGTCGCTAACAGTCGGACATGACTGAGCGACTTCACTTTCACTTTTCTCTTTCATGCATTGGAGAAGGAAATGGCAACCCACTCCAGTGTTCTTGCCTGGAGAATCCCAGGGATGGGGGAGCCTGGTAGGCTGCCGTCTATGGGGTCACACAGAGTCGGGCACGACTGAAGTGACTTAGCAGCAGCAGCAAAATGGCACCCCACTCCAGTAGTCTTGCCTGGAAAATCCCATGGACGAGGGAGCCTGGTGGGCTGCTGTCTATGGGTTCACACAGAGTTGGACACGACTGAAGCGACTTAGCAGCAGCAGTTAGGTAAAAATATTCAAGGTAGTACATTTCCAGGATGTCATATACTCTTTCCTGAAACTGGAACACCTAGAGACTCCCGGTTCTTCTGTGGCCCCCTGAAGAATCCCCTTCTCCCCCTTAGTAAAGGAAAGGCATAGCTCTCAGCCATCCTTCAATCTCTCCAACAAGAAGACATACTGCCCCAAGGCTGGGGTGGGGGGAAATTTCCAGGACTCCAGAAAGTCCCCATTAGGGATAAACCGAGGTATTTGCTAAAAAAAATGCAGAAGGGAGCAAGCCTACTTCCTGTACAGGGCCTTATATATCTTAGAATTAAGATTCAGAAGAAACAATTCTTGGGACTTCCTGGCAGTCCAGTGGTTAAGCCTCCCAGCTTCACTGCAGGGGCACAGGTTCAATCCCTGGTTGGGAAACTAAGATCCCACATGCTGCACAGCAATGCCAAAAAATAAAATTTTTTTAATTAAAAAAATTCTTATAAGGATAATACGAATGTCCCTTGATTTCAGACTCTCAAGAAACAAAAAGAAAATCCCAGTGAATTTTCTCAAGGACCACAAAATTGTTAGAGATGTTAAATACAAAGTTATACACTGTCCTCTCCCTGTGATATATATATTAAAAAAAGTAAGAAATCAGTCACAAGAGACCACATACTGTATGATTCCTCTCATATGAAATGTCTAGAACAGGCAAATCTAGAGAGACGGAAAGTAGGTCAGTGGTAGCCAGGGGCTCACAAAAGAAGACTGACAGGTGATGGTTAAATGTACAGTTTCTTTCCGAGGGGACAAAAATGTTCTAAAATTGACTTGTGATGGTTGTACAATTCTATGAATACACTAAAAATCACTGAAGTGTTTAGATAGTGAACTGTATGGTCTGTAAATTTTATCTCAATAAATCAGTTAGTTACCAGGGACTTCACTGGCGGTCAAGTGGTTAAGACTCTGTGCTCCCAATGCAGGGGGCACGGGTTTCACCCCTGGTTGGGGAACTAAGATCCCATATGTTGTATTGCAATGTCAAAAAACCCCTCAAAATGAGAACAAACCAGTATTACCAAAGTTTAAAAAACTATTATTACCAAAGTAAAAATAGTTGGTAACAACACTTTAACTAAAAAACCACTTAAAATTTATGGAGCCCTGCATCACAAAACAAGACTTTTCAGACTAAATCACAATAACCTTCAATTTGAAATCATCCTCAAGAGAATTTGAACGTCCTGACTCCTTTTTCAAATACATGAAACAATGACAAATAGTCCAGTCTGCATATGACACTTCATCTTGCATAAGAAAAAGTCAATATATACCAGGAGTTCTGGAGGCCCATCTTCTGCATCTTCTGCTGATTGTTCTTCTCCAATTTTGCTATTGAGAAAAAACATAACGCCTTCAGTATTCAAATTCTTCTAGCAACAAAGTTTGCAAAGCCAGCATCAGCCCAGAAATCCCATCCTAAAACACTCTTAAAAGCAATGTATTTCTACACTGTTATCAGTTAGAGTTTTTGTATTAATTATTTGGTGGGAGGGCAGGGTGTTTACTTTCTGGAAATGGTAATAATAGCTGTTCATAAGTGAAGCTGCAGAATAGAAATTGTTAATAAAACATTAATTTAGAATTCATTCAATATCTTAACTGAGGCATTTCCTGAATTAGGATTAAAAGGTGAAAAGTATATAAAATATTTACAGAACTGATGCCCAAACCCTACACTTCACTCTTAAACCCTTTTTCATTCCAGGAGTGAAATACAACTACACACCAGTACTGCAGATCTGCTAAAGATAGGACAACAAAACAACTTTAAATATGGAATGTATAAGCCCAGGACAGGTTAAGTTTTAATTTTTTCTTATCTTAATTTCAATTAAAAAAACAAACACAACTCCCCAAAACTTCAATGTGTAGAATTTGCTAGCAGTTCCGACAGTGAAATCACTCAAGTTACACACCATTATCATCCTCGATACCTATTCCACAGGTGGACTTTGCTAGTTTGTTTTCAAGTAAAAAAGAATATTCTCAGATGTCTGTTTTAAAGATTCTCTACATTTTCAAGCATCTATCATGACTAGGGTTTCTTCTGTAAGAAGACAGAACATTAGCAGTTTAGCAGTTTTACTGTTCCATACACTGAAAAGTCTTTGTAATTAAAGCAGCCTTGACTAAAAACTCAGTCCACTTCAAAGCAATACAGGTAGGAAAGAAGTTATTTTGGGAAATGTTAGGATTTAGATTCCAGATAAGAACACCTCTACGGAGAGATACGTAATACAGCAACATTATTAATGGCTCTAAAAGCTCAAAAAAAAGCAAACAGTCTGAAATTCTTAGAATAGCAACCCTGCAGTCAAGGAACTTTAAGAATTGGGAGAAACTGTTTCCATAATGAACCCCCAGAAGAATATAAGCTCTGATGGCATTGGCTGTGCTTATCCTGTTCTCATCCTCAGCAGTTACACAACCCACAGGAAGAGCTCATACCTGTGGGGAAAAAACAACTGAAAAAGATTAGTCCTGCAGATATACGTTGAAATCTAAGGAGACACAAACAGCTGACGTCTTTACCCCTTTCTATAGCAAGAGTTTTTTCAATACCATTGTTTGGATGTTAAAACACACATGCACCCCAACCCTGACTTCAGTCCTAATTACAAAGAAAATCAAAACTCACATTTGCATCAATTTTTTTCACATTCCATTTGCTGATTCACTTCTATTTTATGGAACAGACTCTTTAGGAAGGTACTAAAGATTAATTTTAGACTTATTAAAGGTTAGCAAATCGCTCTTCTAGTCTATGAATTATTACATAATCTGCTATATTAGCATATTTATGCAATTTCTGTCACCAGATCCTGAGTTACCTTAAATCCCACACATTCAGGCGGCGATCAGTACCACTTGAAGCCAGAATGGTTTCATTATGTGGAGACCAGTGGACCTAGCAATACATATTTGAAAACATAAAGAATCATCCATTACTGGGTCTGTGGCTATTGTTCTAATCCTAGATATTTTCCCATTTCATCTTCTGTACCCTTTGNACACATTCAGGCGGCGATCAGTACCACTTGAAGCCAGAATGGTTTCATTATGTGGAGACCAGTGGACCTAGCAATACATATTTGAAAACATAAAGAATCATCCATTACTGGGTCTGTGGCTATTGTTCTAATCCTAGATATTTTCCCATTTCATCTTCTGTACCCTTTGCTTGGCCTACAAGCCTTCACTTTGTGCTGTCCCTTCAGGTGCTCTTAAATGAAACATCTCTTTAGCGTTCCCCTGGGAGGGTCATACTCCCCAAGGGTAACTCTGCTAGAGCTCCCAATAAACTTAGCCCCCAAACCATCCTAGAAGCTTTTAACATTTCCAATGAAGTGTACCTTAGCCTATGCACATCTCTATTTTAAACCATATATAAGATATTTCATTAAAAAAATGAATTTACTTATTTTTGGCTGTACTGCTCAGCTTCTGAGATCTCAGTTCCATGACCAGGGATTTAACCCAGGCCACAGCAATGACAGTGCTGAGTCCTAACCACTAGACTACCAGGAAACTACCTTCACTTTTTAAACTGATCCTATTTTGCAAAGAGTGTTCCTTTTACTTCTGAACTAAGAATATCTAGAAAACTCCAAGTTATTTCTCACTAGTTTACTTACACAGTAGGCAAGGAGCTTAAAAAAAAAATACAGGGAATTCCCTAGTGGTCCAATGGTTAGCACTCTAGGCTTTCACTGCCAGGATTCAATCCCTGGTTGGTGAACTAAGATCCCACAAGCCACATGGCATAGCCAAAAACAAAACAAAAAACCCAATGTCCCAAGTCCACTATGTAAAAGAAAAAAAATCTATAAACTTCCCTCTAGTAAAAAGTAACTAAAATCTGACAGAGACACCAGAAAACTGTCACATACCTGGAAAATTTCATCTTTATGAGATTCAAAGGTATGGAGTTTCAATTTTAAATTACGCAGATCCCATAAAGCTACAGTCTGAAGAAAATAAAATGAAAAGGAATTTGTTTCTGCACTTTATTTAAGAATTTTAGAATACTGTAGTAACAAAGACAAATAGGTTTGTAAACACCAAATATGTAAAAACTTAGAAACCTTATCCGCAGAGCCAGTTGCGAGAATGAACTCGCTGTAGGGATTGAAGGACAGGCAATTGACCTCGGCAGTGTGCGCATCAACCAGGTGGCTCGGCTTGGAGGTGGTGTTGGACCTGGTGTCCCATCTAAAACACAAAGGTACAAGGCACACAGCACAAGAGCAGGCCACTCAACCCTGCCCCGCCTCCCTCCCCCACACTTGTGCCCACATCAGCGCCACTCCATGCCACTCCTCTCTCACTAACTTGCCTTTCAGGGACACTAACCATGCAGAGTTGGCAACTTGGCCTTCCAACCACTAGGTGATATGCTCTAAACCTGCGCAGAACAAACTAGGGCTACCTCTGCTTTCTTGTTCATTATGTTTCTGTCTGGATTACCAACTATTTCAAGCATGCACAAAATACTACAGAGACTACTGTTTGATATCTATAACCTAGCCTAGTCAAATTCAGTATTTTGCTTTGTTTGCCTCAGATGCTAGTTTATGAGATAAAAAGCATTCCAGGTGCTTAAATGCAGCCCTGTAGCCATGCCTTGACGCACAATCACTCTCCTCCCTCAACTTCAATGCAAGTCACCCTGATCCCCGACTCTGATACATACCACTGCCCCAAGCATGTTTCTTCATGTGCACGTACCTGTTTTTTTCTTTTTCTAAATAAAAAGTTGTGTTCAATCATACAGCACAGTAACTCTTACGTAAAAAGGCCATACCTATTTATAGCTTATCATGTCAATTATACCTCACTAAAGCAGTTTCTTTTTCTTTTTTTGAAGGCTAAGACACAATTTAAAAGCTACCACAATCACTGAGGGTCATTCAGAACACCCATATAACAAAACCCCACTCAATTTTCCACCTTACATCATAAGTTTCTGATCATCAGCAACAGATCCAAACAAGGACTCATGCAGCAGGTGCCAGGCCACATCCTCTACAACAGCCGAGTGGCCGGTAAAAATTGCTTTAGCATCCACAATTTTGCCTTCCTTTGGTCCTGCATTAATATCCCACAGACAGACAGTCTGAAGAAGGAACAAGANAACAGATCCAAACAAGGACTCATGCAGCAGGTGCCAGGCCACATCCTCTACAACAGCCGAGTGGCCGGTAAAAATTGCTTTAGCATCCACAATTTTGCCTTCCTTTGGTCCTGCATTAATATCCCACAGACAGACAGTCTGAAGAAGGAACAAGAGTTAGTTATGAGAGACTGAATTTAAATGCTAACACCTTATTTAAAACTCTTTTATTAAAAACAAAGCTACTTACTATATGAAAGTAATTTTTTTAAAAAGTGAAGTTTCATAAACAGCAAAGTGTACGGGTATAACTTTCACAATCTGAGATGCAGAGGGGAAGGAAAGTACAGTGTAATGGGGATGGGAGGATAGCATGGTGGCAGGCAAGAAACATTCTGGTTCGAGTTTCCACCTACATACATTCAATCAAGTATCTAAAATTCACCTAGATTACACAACACAGAGAGCCTGGGGTTCAATATCCACCAAACTGAAATGCATATCTTAAAACTTCATGCTGGGCTGGGAAACTGGGAATTAAAACTAAAACATGTCTCTTAAATTAAAAGTGAAAGCTTTTGGACAATTGTCACTTCACAGCAGAAACCACTACATACATCAGCAAGTGCAACAGGTGAACAACCTAGAAACCCCTACAAGGCTACTGAAGAGACCACAGGGCCTGCCCAGACCTCAAAGGTTACAGATCCGCAGGCTTTGAGAGTTTGAGTCTTTTCTTAACATCTCGTCATAAAAATAGCTGAGAAAAGTCTGAAGTTCATGGGAAATAAGATGGGGAAACAGTGGAAACAGTGCCAGACTTTATTTTTGTGGGCTCCAAAATCACTGCAGATGGTGACTGCAGCCATGAAATTAAAAGATGCTTACTCCTTGGAAGAAAAGTTATGACCAACCTAGATAGTATATTCAAAAGCAGAGACATTACTTTGCCAACTAAGGTCCGTCTAGTCAAGGCTATGGTTTTTCCTGTGGTCATGTATGGATGTGAGAGTTGGACTGTGAAGAAGGCTGAGCACCAAAGAATTGATGCTTTTGAACTGTGGTGTTGGAAAAGACTCTTGAGAGTCCCTTGGACTGCAAGGAGATCCAACCAGTCCATTCTGAAGGACATCAGCCCTGGGATTTCTTTGGAGGGAATGATGCTAAAGCTGAAACTCCAGTACTTTGGCCACCTCACGAGAAAAGCTGACTCATTGGAAAAGACTCTGATGCTGGGAGGGATTGGGGGCAGGAGGAGAAGGGGACGACCGAGGATGAGATGGCTGGATGGCATCACTGACTCGACGGATGTGAGTCTGAGTGAACTCCGGGAGTTGGTGATGGACAGGGAGGCCTGGCGTGCTGTGATTCATGGGGTCGCAAAGAGTCGGACATGACTGAGCGACTGAACTGAACTGGGCAGTGATTGTCACCTCAATGGAGTAAGAGGTAATTCCATTAAGGTATATTCAAATTAATTCCACTGACACTAGTTATCAGCTTCCTCTCTTCATCAATCATTTTATTATCTGAAAGGGTTTCTGTTATACAATACATGTGGCCCTTAGTCTCTGTTGATACTTACACACTTGGACACAATTTACATGCATGGAAGAGGTGGAATGTGTCAAACTATTACCTGATCCTCACCTCAGAAAGATCCTGGGAAAATTACCAAGATGCCTCGCATATATGCAGCCCTTAGGAAACATCAGCTATTATGACTAGCAACTCCCAGCCTGGTGTCTTCAAAAAGTACTAGTAATTAAGTTCTTGACTATAACCCATCCTCCCTGTGTGGGAGACTATCCTGTGTCCACTCTGAGGGAAACAGAAGAAGCCTTTCTTTCAGAGACTCTATTCTGATGATGGGGTAGAGGGGCATGGGGAGTGTTACATCCACTTTCCAGGGATGGCAAGAGTGACATCCTCACTGGCCTAATTTGGGTCAACAACCTTGCCTCTCCTCTTTTCCAGGCCATTTTCTTGCCATCACAGTGATTCCGTGAGCTACCCTACCCAATGCCCTTGCAATTAATTCATTTTCTGTTTAAATCAGTCAGCACCCTCTTTGCAGCCACAAAGAAAAATACAGGGTTGGCCAAAAAGTTCGTTCAGGTTTTTCATTATATGGTGTGGAAAAACCTGAATGAACTTTTTGCCCAACCCAGTATTTATGGAAGTTCTTCAGAAAACTAAAAATAGAACTACCACATGATACAATCCCACTTTGACATTTACACAAAGAAAACGCAAACACTAAATAGAAAAGATATATGCACCCCTATGTTCATGGTGGCATTCTTTACAGTAGCCATGACATGGAAACCTAAGTGTCCATCAGTGCGTGGATGAAGATGTGCTATATCTGTGCAATGGAATACTACTCAGCCATAAAAGAGAAAATCTTGTCATCTATGACAGCATGAACTTTGAGGGCATCATGCGAAATGAAGTAAGTTAGGGAAAGACAGATACTATATGATCTCACTTATATATGGAAACTTATAAGCAACAGGAACAAAAAACAAGCTCACAGATAACAAAGAACAGACTGATGGTTGCCAGGAGTGGAGAGCAGAAGAAACAGGTAAAGAGGGTATACATTTATTGTTAAAAAATAAACTAGATATTTTTTAAAGATCACTCAGAACATCCACCTGAAGATTTTATCTTTAAAAATAAAAACTAAACGTCATGAAAATTTTTAATTTACCAAATTAAAAAAAAGGGAAAAAAAAACCCCAGGCACCCAGAGTTGGTTTTTGTTGTCTATAACTAAACAAGCTTGATTGAGCCAATTACCTACTTCAACGTTTCAAAAAGCTTAATCGAAATTGCCATTAACAGACATATACATGAGGATATACTAACAAGAAGGCAAGGGAACCTACTTTCACGTGGCTGACACAAAATGCTAACTGTGGCCAAGTTACATGAGCTTTCAAAAGTTCCAGAAGTCTACTCTTGGCTTGTGCTTGGAATCAAACCAAACACTTTATGCTTGCAGTATGGGAACCATGAAAGAAAATATGGGGCTGTTAGTGGCAAGAATGCTACAAACATTGGTCTATATAAATTAACATGATCACTTTGCATCTCTGTGGTACTTTTTCATTATTAAAACACTTTAAAGGATGCCAAGGCAGCTCCACAGGGAAAGATTAGCTGGAAAAGCTGGATATCCACACACAGAAAATGAAGCTGGACCCCTACCTCACACCATATCAATATGGACCAAAGACCTAAATATAAGAGCTAAAACTGTGGAATTCTTAGAAAAAACAAAGGTGTACATCTTTGTGATACTGAATTATGCAATGGCTTCTTAGATATGATATCAAAAGCCAAAATGATGAAAAATACATAAACTGAATTTTTGTTTCAGAGGAAATAAAAAAAGTGAAAAGACAACCTAAATAGAGAAATTTTTTTAAAGTCACATATCTGATAAAGGACTCATATCTAGAATATATTTTAAAACAAACTCTTAAAATTCAACCATAAAAACAATTTAAAAATGGACAAAGGATTTCAATACAAGTTCTTCCAAAGATGATACAGAAATGGCCACAAGCACATGAAAAGATGCTCAACACCATTAGTACATGTAAGTCAAAATCACAATGAAATACCACTTCAAACCCACTAGAATGGTTATAATAATGACAGACTATAACAACTGCTGGTGAGGACATGGAGAAACTGGAACACTGGTACATTGGTGGCAGGGATGTGAAGTAGTACAGCTGCTTTGGAAAACAGTTTAGTAGTTCTTTTAATAGCTAAACTTAAAGTTACCATATGACTCAGTAATTACAATCCTAGGTGACTACCCAAGAGAAATGAAAACATTTATCTCCACAAAAACCTGTACAAAAATGTTAACAGTAACAATACTCAAAGTAGCCCCAACTGGAAACAACCCAAATGTCTACCAATTGATAACTGAATTGTGGTATATCTATATAATGGAGTACTGTTCAGCCATAAAGAGATCTATTACTGACATATGCTCACATGGATGAACCTTGAAAACATCATGCTAGTAAAAGCAGTCAGACAGAAAAAGTTGCATACTACATAATTCCATTTATATGAAATATCAAGAAAAAACAAATCTACATAGAAAGTAAACTAGTGGTTGCCGGAAGAAGGAAGGAGTGAGGAGTAGACTGCTTAATGAATATAGTTACTTTTTGTGACATTTAATGAAAAGTTTTTAATTAGTGCTGATGGTGTCACAACTTTGTGAATAAAGTAAAACTCATAGAATTGTACACTTAAAAAACTGTAAAAAAAAAAAAAATAAACTAAAATGTATTAATCAGGCCTTACAAATGCTTTAAAGAGTCTCCATTACAGAGGTCTACTTTTATATGGAACACCTTTTGCCCACTTTCCCTCCATTCTATGGCTGCTTCAAGAGATTTGTGGAATTCTAAGACTCCAAAAGGGCAGTGTGATAACCAATGTTCTAAAACCTGTAGACATGTTATCACAACAATCAGTATTATCTTAGAAAATATTTCATCTATTAGTCTCCTTCAGTACAGGGCTGTTCGTGACAGTCTTTAACTCTTAGTACATGAGTAGATTAGGAAGAACAGATTTCTCACATGGTCATCAGATGCACTTAGGAGATGTCCACTCAAATTTGAATTCCAAGAAAGACCATAGCCTTCCTTTTGGTGGCCTCTTAGCCTAAGGTCAGGATTACACTCTCCACTTGGGTCTAAAGAAAAAAGAAAGAAAGAAAAAGAAATAACATTGATTACTAAGTGATTATCTGTTTATCAGAACTGGTAAGAGCAAATTCTCACTTCTGAGTAAGTCTTAACATTTATTATAATGCCTACAAAAGTACTGCACACAAACAAGGATTTGGTCTGACCCACTGCTGCTGCTAAGTCGCTTCAGCCGTGTCAGACTCTGTACGACCCCACAGGCGGCAGCCCATCAGGCTCCGCTGTCCCTGGGATTCTCCAGGCAAGAACACTGGAGTGGGTGGGTTGCCATTTCCTTCTCCAATGCGAGAAAGTGAAGTCAGTCGCTCAGTCGTGCCCAACTCTTAGCGACACCATGGACTGCAGCCTACCAGGCTCCTTCGTCCATGGGATTTTCCAGGCAAGAGTACTGGAGTGGGTTGCCATTGCCTTCTCCAGGTCTGACCCACAGCCACCCTGAAAAGCTGTTCTCTGTGCTAAATTTTAAATACTCTATGTAAACCAATAAAATGACTGGTTCCTTTGCAAAACATAGTACTAACACAAAACACTGAAAACTGTACCAGCCCACAAATTTACATGGTGACAATCCAAGCCAATTTTTAAAAGTTTTTTGAAGAAAGCAGCAGGTTTGGATGTTCAGTCCTTGCATGTCTCCAGAGTAGCCTACAACCATGACTGACCTCATCACCCCTGGGAATGTGACCCTCACAAAATTCTTCATGTCACTGTCTGATGTAGCTGTGTATGCCCAGAGCAGTGCGGCATGCTGTGGCAGCTTGTTGAGACTTGCAGGATTGTTGAGCAAGATTCACGAAGCATCTGACTTCACTGCTGGGGTGCAGAGTTTCCCTTACCATGGCTGATCACAGAGCAGGATATACCTATGTGACCAGACTGCCATAAAACCGCAGACACTGAGACTCAAATGGGCTTCCCTCAACAGAGACATCTCTACCCCTGTGATGTGTGGCCCCAGTGGAAAAGGACTCACTAGTCTATGCCTGACCTCTCTGGATTCTGCCTGATGTGTATCTTTCTCCTTTTGTTTTTGCTCTGTATCCTTTGTAATAACAAACCTTAGCCAGTTTTTTTCTCTTTTGCTCTATATCCTTTGCTATAATAAATCTTAGCCAGGAATATAACCTGCTGTGAGGTCCTGCATTAAATCACTGAACTTGAGCATGGTTTTTGGATCCCTGAAACCATTTCTAAATCTCTAAAAGTTGGAGTACACTAGTCTGTATGACATCAAAGCAATTATTTCGAATCAAGAAGGATCAAGCAGCGGTCTGACTTTATTAATGCATACCTGGTTTCGCAGGGTGCTTCGTATAGTCAAAAACCAGCACATCAGAAGATGGTGTTTTTGTAGCAATGATGTGAGGATTCTGCGGCATGTAACGAGCACGGTTTACTTCTCCTTCATGGTTAATTTTAATTTCACATTCAATTTTTCCTGTTACAGAACCAAAGCCACCAAATTCTAATGTGAGAAGAAAGAAATAAACACATATACTTACGATTAAAATTCATAAGTCACTTAATCAACCTGAGATTTTAATTTGACGGAATATAACACAAATTGGAAGAGAGAACNTTCTCCTTCATGGTTAATTTTAATTTCACATTCAATTTTTCCTGTTACAGAACCAAAGCCACCAAATTCTAATGTGAGAAGAAAGAAATAAACACATATACTTACGATTAAAATTCATAAGTCACTTAATCAACCTGAGATTTTAATTTGACGGAATATAACACAAATTGGAAGAGAGAACAAGAGTGAGACCAAGTGAGCACAGAAAAATATAGGTTCATTTGCCACTTAGAATTAATTCATTCAAGTCCAACTGAATTGGAAAATACTGATACCTATTCTTTCAAGTTAATTCAGTTCCATTTTGGACTTAAAACAATTAAAAATCTGCTTCTTTCAGTTGTGACGATGATGTAATTATTTATGAAAATTTAAATAACCATGCAATTAACACACCTCAGCCTTTTAGTTCAAACACAACTCATTTGGAAGTGCTGAAACTAGAATCGTATTTTAGGTTTAAGACAGGTTCATCCTCAGGAGCATGAACACTCCTTGAGTCTAAAGTCAAAAACATCCTCATATCAGAAACCCATGCTGACTAACCTCCACCCAACACCAAGACACAGACACAGTCACGCACAAGTCAGATCCACCAGAATCCTTGAACACATCTACTCAATCGAGTTGAACACGTTGGTTCAACTGCTGGTGGAGTGCCAAAGCTAAAATGAGTGGGCTAACCTTTCTATCTTGTGTGGGAATATGATTGTATGTTAAATAGTTATTAAAAAGACCTCGGAAAAGTGACAAAGCCACACAAAAAAGTACGATAACTTCGGAGAAGCAGTAAGATGATAGCAGAAAGATTACAAATAGAGAACATCTAAGCAGATAATAGCAAACAAGAATACTTTCTTTCCTGTGCTCATAGATTAAAACTTGAATTAGTTGCTGACCCATTAAAAGCTTGGAGGCTTGACATTATAACTGTTATTTCTTCTTGACCTATGTCACTTCTTCTTTGCACATTCCTTTTTTGCTCACTCTGTATCTCGGGTCAAGTAACACTAACTCAAATGTCTAATGGAGCCAGGGAGGTAACAAGTAAAATAGACTAGCTGGGGCCTGGTGAAATCACACTGAAATCCATAAGCCTTTTCTCAGTTTCAGCCACATCTTGCTCTGTGGGAACGCATAATCAACACTGGCTCCCAAGGCTTACTATTAGAATTTAGCCATTCTTAGGAATTCTCTGGCAGTCCAGTGGTTAGCAGTTGGTGCTTTTACTGGGGGGGTCCAGGTTGGATTGTGGTTGGGGAACTAAGGTTCTACAAGTCACTCAGGCAAATAAAAAAAAAAAGAATTTAGCCATTCTTCTTCTCTATGACAAATACCATTGCTTATTATTTCTGGGGCTGAAAATCATATCCCATTTCACACAACTCCTCTCACACAACCATATGCAATCACCCATTTCCCTCTGTGCACTTTCCCTTCCCATCATGTCAATGAAAGAAAATACCTCGGTCTTTCTAAGAACACCCCTCCTGATCCATCACTTGCTACCTCTTGAGACCCTGCTCCAAAGCTGTCGCTTTTTCTGTATTTTCAACCTCCCACCACTGTGGACCCATAGGACACTCTCTCTCTCACTCTTCTGCTACAAAGATTCTTAAGCTTCCTAATTCCTTTAGTGAAAACAAACTCAACAGGTTTCCTTTAATAAAAACTGGGCTTTCAGGTAAGATTTACTGTGTACACAGAGCTTTCTAAAACTCAAAAGGAAAAGTCTGAAAAAAAATCACTATCTTAATGATAATAGTATCATTAAAAATACAGTAACTAAAAAAAAAAACCATAACTAAAATTTTAAAAAGCTTGATGTCAACTAAATATTGCAGTCACTTGTTAGAATATAATTCACTGGACAAGTGACTAATAACTAAATATCTCCATATTATTATGCAAAGACTAATTCTTAAGCTGAAAGCCCAAGTAACTACATACTTTAGGCTTCCCTTGTGGCTCAGTCGGTAAAGAATCCGCCTGTAATGTGGGAGACCTGGGTTCAATCCCTGGGTTGGGAAGATGCCCTGGAGAAGGGAAAGGCTACCCACTCCAGTATTCTGTCCTAGAGAATTCCATGGACTATATAGTCCAAACAGTCAGACACGACTGAGTGACTTTCACTCACTTAGGACTAAAAGCCATTAAAAATTTTCTGATTACAACAATATTTACAGAAATAATGCATAAGGTTGTAAGGGTAATGGACTATGAATTGTAGAAGTGTTAAGCTGAGTAAATCATTTTGGGAAACTTTTATATTATTTTAGGTTGAGAATGACTACACCACACAACTCAGCAATTCCATTCCACTAGATAAATTCTCCCACAAGTACGAGAAAATTTGGCAAGGATATTCACTGAAGCACTGCTCCAAGAACAAAACACCAACAGAGATATAACCCAACTGCCCCTTGACAGAAGAATAAATGGGGGTTTAAGTATAATGGAATACTACACAGCAGTAAAAAGAATAACCTAGACATTTACATGGTACACACACACACAGAACTGAATGAAAAAAGCCAACTGTACAGCATTATGTGTGAATAATAAAAATAGTTGAAAATGGCACACTAATTTCAAGACAGTGATGAATTCTGGAAAGGAAAGCAGAGAGGAATGGAACAGGGTTGGAAAGATTTTAGCTATAAAGCAGTGTTTTATTTTTTAAAAAGTACTGGACAACGTTAAGATCTGCTCAACCATGTGGGGTTGTGGGGAAGCACTAACCCAGCAGGTCTGCTTGCTCAGTCCGCGCCGCTGATGGAAACTGGGGCCATGACTGACCCCTGATCAACTCCTGGGAACATGTACCTCAGAATATCCTCTATGTCACTGATGGGTTGATTTTGTGGTGTATACCTGAAGCAATGGACCATGCTATACCAATCTGTCAGGGTGGCTTTGTACAAATATCAAGATTGATGATACACACCTGAATTCATTACTGGGGTCTCAAGATTCAGTTGCCACGGCTGGCTGCCAGTATAATTTGCCTACACAACCAACCCCCAAGAAAGACAGAGACCCTGACCCTCAAATGGGTTTCCCTGGGCAGAGATAGCCCACGTCTCCCTGTTGTTTGTTGCCAGAAACAAAGGACATCCTGTGTGGCCCTGGATGAGATTTGCGCTGGACCTCCCTAGACTCCCTGATGTATATCTTTTTCCTGCTGCTTCTGTTCTTCATTTCTCATTGTAACAGACTTTAGCCTTGAGTATAATTTGCTGAGTCTTTTGAGTCCTCCTAACAAAATCATCAAACTTGGGTGGTTGTGGGAATACCAAACAGGGGAATTGTTTGGTTTGCAGGAAGGGAGTCAACAACTTTCATTAAAAAGCTATTAACCATCTGGTGTAAATGCCTGACTTTTTTTTCTATGCATACACCAACACATATTCTTACTATTACCAAAACTGTTACTATAATCACACACATCAGTTACTCAATTTATCTTGGACACCTTTCCATACCAGTGCATATAGATTTATCTCATGGTGCGAATGTAAAATTTCAGAGTTGAGGTTTAACTACCCAAAAGATATTGGTATTAAATTAATATATAATTAGAGGCTTATTCCTCAGACACCAATGCTGGAATATATGGATTACTTACCACCCTTTTCACTGTCACAGTGGGAAGCATCAAACTGTGCATCATCATTCGGAATATGGACTCGAGCAACCACGAGATGATTCTGCTCATCAGATGTGTGAGTCCCCAGCACTAGCCAATGAAGGGCATAATCCTTTCCTTCCGGTCTGTTTAGGAAAGAAAATAAGTCATACTAATCTTATAAGGGGCTTCCCTGGTAGCTCACGTGGTAAAGAATCTGCCTGCAAAGCAGGAGACCCAGATTTGATTTCTGGGTCAAGAAGACCCCCTGGAGAGGGAATGGCTACCCTCTCCAGTGTCCTCGCCTGGAGAATTCCATGGACAGAGGAGCCTGGCTACAGTGCAAGGGGTCAGAGTCGCAAAGAGTCGGACATGACTGAACAACTAAAACTTCGACTTCCCCCTCCACAATTCTTTAAGAAATCAGTTGCTAACAAATTGTCTATCACTGACTTCTGTATTCATAAATCATGACTTCTCACCTAACAAAAAAAAACCCTTCAATTTTAATATACTAGGTGTTTCTGGTTTCCCAGTAAGAGGTAAAAAGGCAGAATGGACAAAATAAAGTGCTGAGTCAAGAAAAACTGGGTTTAAACCCCGGCTCAAACTAAAATTAGTTATATGTGATTCCTTAAATCACAACTTCCCCGTGGGTCTCAATTTCTTCACCTAAAAAACAGGTTATGAGTAAAAATGACATGATGTGAAAACCCCTTATTTATATTTATGGTGCTTAACGTTCATAAAACAGGCATTCCCAGTTTTACAGGGTAAGGCAGGGGAGGGGGTCGTCTTTGTTACCCTATTCTATGGTAACTCCTTGTGGCTAAAGAAACCACTGATGCCTCTTGGCACTTAATCCAAGTGATGATTTTGCATCTGTATCTATTAACAATGTGTTCCCATTTGTATTATTCAGAACAACTTTCACCTGTGTCCCATAGTTCCACATTAGTAAGGCAGGCTGAGAAGGCTCTGAGCCCCAACATTAAAAAAAAAAAAAAAAACTAGACTGTTTCTAAATTCCAGCTGTACAAAGGATTCATTGGTTTAAAATAAAGGTTTGTGAATTACTTCCAGGCATATAATATAGTAATAACTAAAAAATACAAGATTAAATTTTACCAAGATGGGCTTAGGGTATGAAAGAACAGTAAATACACAAAAACTCCAAGAACAGAATAAGGTAACCATGGCTAAGCAATAGGAGTTCATTTGAAAAAGGACACGGGGACTTCCCTAGTGGTCTAATGGCTAAGACGGTGCACTCTCAATACAGGAGGCCCAAATTCCACCCCTGGTCAGGGAATCAGATCCCACGTGCCACAACTAAAGATCCCACAGACTGCAACGAAGATCAAAGATCCTGTAAGATCTGGCAAAAATAAATAATAAGTAAATAATAAAATATTTTTTTCAATAAAAAAGTGAATTTTCTATTTAAAAAATTAAGACATGGGTCTGAGTCGATGTGTGTTCAGTGGCCAAGAATATGATGTGGTTATAAAAAAATGTAATTACTTTCGTCTTACATGAATTTATATAGGGTAGGAAGAGGCAATACACATGGGAATTCATCTAGTAATTTGTGACTGGGAAAACCACACTTAGAAAATTAGGCTCTAGGCAATGCATTTTAGAAGGACTTAGGCAAAAATGAAACTTTTACAGGGAATAGTGGCTCGAAGTGAAAGGGAACTTAAACATACCTCATGAGAACCATTTGAAAAGAAATAGGAATACTTGAGAGAAAGGAGGCACCAGCAATATTAGGGCTGACATAAAAGGAAGAAAAGTGACTTGTTTTTTATAGCGTTAAGTAGAAAATTCTAAGACCTACAGGTAAAGTTACGGTCAAACATGTCAGTTCATCATATGACCTTTTTAAGGAGTAGAATTACAACATAGACTAGAGGGTCAACCTGGGTTCAATCCCTGGGTTGGGAAGATGCCCTGGAGAAGGGAAAGGCTACCCACTCCAGTATTCTGTCCTAGAGAATTCCATGGACTATATAGTCCAAACAGTCAGACACGACTGAGTGACTTTCACTCACTTAGGACTAAAAGCCATTAAAAATTTTCTGATTACAACAATATTTACAGAAATAATGCATAAGGTTGTAAGGGTAATGGACTATGAATTGTAGAAGTGTTAAGCTGAGTAAATCATTTTGGGAAACTTTTATATTATTTTAGGTTGAGAATGACTACACCACACAACTCAGCAATTCCATTCCACTAGATAAATTCTCCCACAAGTACGAGAAAATTTGGCAAGGATATTCACTGAAGCACTGCTCCAAGAACAAAACACCAACAGAGATATAACCCAACTGCCCCTTGACAGAAGAATAAATGGGGGTTTAAGTATAATGGAATACTACACAGCAGTAAAAAGAATAACCTAGACATTTACATGGTACACACACACACAGAACTGAATGAAAAAAGCCAACTGTACAGCATTATGTGTGAATAATAAAAATAGTTGAAAATGGCACACTAATTTCAAGACAGTGATGAATTCTGGAAAGGAAAGCAGAGAGGAATGGAACAGGGTTGGAAAGATTTTAGCTATAAAGCAGTGTTTTATTTTTTAAAAAGTACTGGACAACGTTAAGATCTGCTCAACCATGTGGGGTTGTGGGGAAGCACTAACCCAGCAGGTCTGCTTGCTCAGTCCGCGCCGCTGATGGAAACTGGGGCCATGACTGACCCCTGATCAACTCCTGGGAACATGTACCTCAGAATATCCTCTATGTCACTGATGGGTTGATTTTGTGGTGTATACCTGAAGCAATGGACCATGCTATACCAATCTGTCAGGGTGGCTTTGTACAAATATCAAGATTGATGATACACACCTGAATTCATTACTGGGGTCTCAAGATTCAGTTGCCACGGCTGGCTGCCAGTATAATTTGCCTACACAACCAACCCCCAAGAAAGACAGAGACCCTGACCCTCAAATGGGTTTCCCTGGGCAGAGATAGCCCACATGTCTCCCTGTTGTTTGTTGCCAGAAACAAAGGACATCCTGTGTGGCCCTGGATGAGATTTGCGCTGGACCTCCCTAGACTCCCTGATGTATATCTTTTTCCTGCTGCTTCTGTTCTTCATTTCTCATTGTAACAGACTTTAGCCTTGAGTATAATTTGCTGAGTCTTTTGAGTCCTCCTAACAAAATCATCAAACTTGGGTGGTTGTGGGAATACCAAACAGGGGAATTGTTTGGTTTGCAGGAAGGGAGTCAACAACTTTCATTAAAAAGCTATTAACCATCTGGTGTAAATGCCTGACTTTTTTTTCTATGCATACACCAACACATATTCTTACTATTACCAAAACTGTTACTATAATCACACACATCAGTTACTCAATTTATCTTGGACACCTTTCCATACCAGTGCATATAGATTTATCTCATGGTGCGAATGTAAAATTTCAGAGTTGAGGTTTAACTACCCAAAAGATATTGGTATTAAATTAATATATAATTAGAGGCTTATTCCTCAGACACCAATGCTGGAATATATGGATTACTTACCACCCTTTTCACTGTCACAGTGGGAAGCATCAAACTGTGCATCATCATTCGGAATATGGACTCGAGCAACCACGAGATGATTCTGCTCATCAGATGTGTGAGTCCCCAGCACTAGCCAATGAAGGGCATAATCCTTTCCTTCCGGTCTGTTTAGGAAAGAAAATAAGTCATACTAATCTTATAAGGGGCTTCCCTGGTAGCTCACGTGGTAAAGAATCTGCCTGCAAAGCAGGAGACCCAGATTTGATTTCTGGGTCAAGAAGACCCCCTGGAGAGGGAATGGCTACCCTCTCCAGTGTCCTCGCCTGGAGAATTCCATGGACAGAGGAGCCTGGCTACAGTGCAAGGGGTCAGAGTCGCAAAGAGTTGGACATGACTGAACAACTAAAACTTCGACTTCCCCCTCCACAATTCTTTAAGAAATCAGTTGCTAACAAATTGTCTATCACTGACTTCTGTATTCATAAATCATGACTTCTCACCTAACAAAAAAAAACCCTTCAATTTTAATATACTAGGTGTTTCTGGTTTCCCAGTAAGAGGTAAAAAGGCAGAATGGACAAAATAAAGTGCTGAGTCAAGAAAAACTGGGTTTAAACCCCGGCTCAAACTAAAATTAGTTATATGTGATTCCTTAAATCACAACTTCCCCGTGGGTCTCAATTTCTTCACCTAAAAAACAGGTTATGAGTAAAAATGACATGATGTGAAAACCCCTTATTTATATTNGGACAAAATAAAGTGCTGAGTCAAGAAAAACTGGGTTTAAACCCCGGCTCAAACTAAAATTAGTTATATGTGATTCCTTAAATCACAACTTCCCCGTGGGTCTCAATTTCTTCACCTAAAAAACAGGTTATGAGTAAAAATGACATGATGTGAAAACCCCTTATTTATATTTATGGTGCTTAACGTTCATAAAACAGGCATTCCCAGTTTTACAGGGTAAGGCAGGGGAGGGGGTCGTCTTTGTTACCCTATTCTATGGTAACTCCTTGTGGCTAAAGAAACCACTGATGCCTCTTGGCACTTAATCCAAGTGATGATTTTGCATCTGTATCTATTAACAATGTGTTCCCATTTGTATTATTCAGAACAACTTTCACCTGTGTCCCATAGTTCCACATTAGTAAGGCAGGCTGAGAAGGCTCTGAGCCCCAACATTAAAAAAAAAAAAAAAAACTAGACTGTTTCTAAATTCCAGCTGTACAAAGGATTCATTGGTTTAAAATAAAGGTTTGTGAATTACTTCCAGGCATATAATATAGTAATAACTAAAAAATACAAGATTAAATTTTACCAAGATGGGCTTAGGGTATGAAAGAACAGTAAATACACAAAAACTCCAAGAACAGAATAAGGTAACCATGGCTAAGCAATAGGAGTTCATTTGAAAAAGGACACGGGGACTTCCCTAGTGGTCTAATGGCTAAGACGGTGCACTCTCAATACAGGAGGCCCAAATTCCACCCCTGGTCAGGGAATCAGATCCCACGTGCCACAACTAAAGATCCCACAGACTGCAACGAAGATCAAAGATCCTGTAAGATCTGGCAAAAATAAATAATAAGTAAATAATAAAATATTTTTTTCAATAAAAAAGTGAATTTTCTATTTAAAAAATTAAGACATGGGTCTGAGTCGATGTGTGTTCAGTGGCCAAGAATATGATGTGGTTATAAAAAAATGTAATTACTTTCGTCTTACATGAATTTATATAGGGTAGGAAGAGGCAATACACATGGGAATTCATCTAGTAATTTGTGACTGGGAAAACCACACTTAGAAAATTAGGCTCTAGGCAATGCATTTTAGAAGGACTTAGGCAAAAATGAAACTTTTACAGGGAATAGTGGCTCGAAGTGAAAGGGAACTTAAACATACCTCATGAGAACCATTTGAAAAGAAATAGGAATACTTGAGAGAAAGGAGGCACCAGCAATATTAGGGCTGACATAAAAGGAAGAAAAGTGACTTGTTTTTTATAGCGTTAAGTAGAAAATTCTAAGACCTACAGGTAAAGTTACGGTCAAACATGTCAGTTCATCATATGACCTTTTTAAGGAGTAGAATTACAACATAGACTAGAGGGTCTGAAAAGCTCCTTTTGACTCCAAAATTCAATTATTCCAGTTTCCTCTGACTCTATCATCGTATAAGGATTTTTCTTTTTACTATAAATTCTTTCATCTCCACATTCGAAAAACAAGCCTACTTTTCTGAGCCCATCAATATCTCACTGCTTTCTTCGAATACTGGATGTTCCTAAGGCTGCAGAAGCACTCATTATAAAAGACCTTGTCCATTTTCAGTACCAGAATTCTTGGACCACTTAAGACGCCACTGCTGAGAAATTCACCTGACAATCACAGATTATCATCACAAGGTTATTCTTGGTAGGAATGCCTGAGATAGCCAAAGACTGAAAACAAATATCCATCAATAAGGAACTGGTGACCTAAGTTACAGTATATCCACAAAGGAATTCTACCGAGCCCTTCATATATCTAAGCATGCTTACAGGGGAAAAAAGTCTCCAATACAAACTCTTAATTTAAAAAATCAAGTAAACAGAGACTTCCCTGGTGGTTCAGTGGTTAGAACTCCAAGCTTCCACTGCAGGGGTCACAGGTTCGATCTCTGGTTGGGGAACTAAGATCCAAAGTCAAGTCAACAACCTCCTAACAGAAAGAGGGCGGAGGGGCATAGCATGTACTTCTTCATGCTGGCAGGATGGATAAGAAATCACAAATGACTGTTTCTGCTCTGGGTAAGGCAACCAGGAGAACAGAGGATGTGGAAGGGAAACTTAGTCTTCCTTCACTCTATGCAGCTTTATATTATCTGAATTTGAATGCATACATAGGTTTTTAGGTACAGCGTAAGTCTCAATATGTTTAAGAAATTATTCAATAAGACATATGAAGTAATGATCTACTGGTTTTGAAAAACAGTTTCTTAGAGATACCTAAATAAAAATTTAAAGAGCCAAATCAATTATTTGGATGATCACCTAACTGAATTTAAGGGCAACAGCTCAGAAAGTGCAAGTAATCATTTGGAAGCATGTTGTATGTATACAGAAGACGAGCCAGATGAGGTTGAGTAGGGCCTACCTCTCAAAGAGCCAGGCTGTAAGAGTATCCAACATTTCTACTGTCCTACATAGTGACAAAACACAATCACAGTCCCTTCATCGTCCAAACAGAAACCTGCAAAGCACCACTCAGCCATCTTCAACACACAAGAATGCAGGCTGGCTGGCATTTTCTTGCACTCCGAGAGCCACTGCCCATCCCACAACCAGATCCCACTTCTTTGTATGCAAAGAACCCCATGGAATATATAAAGTATTTTCTGTTAAGTTCCTAAGTGTTAATATAAAAGTAGTATCTGGGCTGAGAAAACACAGATTTATTATCTTTAAAGTCTTTTACACAAAAAACATAATAGGTAATGTGACATCTTTAAAAAGATTTCAGTAAGCAGCTTTCATTGAAATACAAATGGAAACAGAGCTATTCCACCCTAACAACTCATTTCTGAATAGGAAAGGGTGGGAGAATTACCATCAGTCACCACTTACTGTGTACTCATTCTGTGAAAGCATTTTAACATGTATGATCTTATTTATTTCCTCAGATGTAGGCTGTGAGAGAGAACTCTCAGCATCTCCATTTACAGACCAGACTATTTCAGGATAGAGACGGATCAATTTGTCCTAATTCACAAAGCTAAGAAGCAAGGGGCAGGATTAAATTCAGATCTCTAACCTTAAAGCCTGGGTTCTTTCCTACTGTCAAATATCAAAAAGATTCAAGAAAATGTAAATTAAGTTTTAAATCTGCTTAATAGGAAGACGCAGTCAAATGCCCATGCTGCACTACATCAGAACCTCAATACCCTTAAGCATTTGATGGTCAAAGCTGTAAATGTCAACGCTTAGAAGTCTCCATTATTTAGTTATTGGCTCCTCTTCCCACATCTGTATATTTACATTGAGATTTTTGAAAAGTCCATTGGAAGTCCCTAACTGTATAGAAGTCAATGTTCGCATATGGAAAATCTGGCCATTATATGAGTTTTATATGAAAGTAATTTACTCTTATTTTTAAAAGTTGTTGCAAAACTTTAGAGTTTAATAAATCCTCATTAAATGACATACACACGACAATCAAATTTAATACGTTTCTAAAGTACAAAGCCAGGTTCTTACTAGGAAAAGTGCAAGTGTATGAGAACCATAACCTAATGCAGAGATTGCCTCAACTCTGGGGCCACCTGGTTTGCATTCCAAAGCCCGCTCCACCACTTACTAGCTGTGTGATCTGGGGCATGTTACTTAACATCTCAGCCCATTTCCACATTGATTAAAAAGAAGATGATAATAAAAAAATAATTATTGTACTGTTGTATTAAACCTAATAGGGCATAAAACTTTTCAGATGTGCTCAACAAATGTCAGCAATTATTACCAGAGAAATTTTACAAAGAGGTGAAGACCAACAACAACCTCAAAGTGTATCATACTATACCACCTTTTAGTTGGTGAACTGCTGCGAAATTTTTTCTCCTTTGCCAATTAAAACGTATTTGTCTTGTGGGCTGGTTACAAGGAGGTATTCATTTTGCAAAAATTCATCAAGCCATACACTTATGATTCGTGCACTTTTCCCACGGATTGTTAAAAGAAATCCATTAGTCTGGGATCCAAAGAAAACCCAGCGTCTATATTTAAGTTCAGGAAATGTCAAATGTATCTGGTGCATCCTACAAATATCCTTAATCTCAGAACAGATTCTCTGTCCCCTTTTAATTCCACATTTACACGTCAGAAACCACCCTATAAATCAGTTTTGAAAATAAAAATCACCTGCTACATCACCCAAAGGCTTAATCGATTACTTATGTTCTATGTATAAGACGCGAAAAAATAGGAGATTCATGTTAACAGCAAAATTTATGCAAAATAAGAGTTGACAAAAACCCTTACTTAGTCACTTCAGGAAGCCACTGAACGGTAAGACTCGGCCACTGAAGAGCATGGGTCATAACCAGGTCATACAGAAACGGTGTATTCTTCTTCCAGATTTTATATTCTTCATTGATGACACGCTCCTCCACAGTATCTTCAAACACTGAAATTTGGACAAAGCCCACACGATTAAGTGTCTGAAAGGGATCGAAATCTATACTGGAGGTCACCTCGAAACGGCCACACCTAATCTCCTCTTTCTCTCAACCACTAAATTGGACACGACCAACTCACTGGTCTTCCAGAACGCGAGGAGAATATTAACACCAGGAAGCTTATTTTTTTGCAGTTTGAAATCAATACCGCCTGCGCATACAATACTGGGCAATTAATTACATAGACATCGCAATTGTTTTGCCGGTTACAGCTGTTCGCACCTGTTCCAAGATGACGACCCGTATGTAAAGGGGCTCCCCGACCCACCCGGCGAGACGAATCCACGTGTAGCAGAAACGCATCGGCCCGCTCCCCCCATCCCCCACAAGAAGAGGCCTCAGCTCCCAAGAAACCCGAGCCGGCAGCCATAAGTCGGCGGGTTCCAGAATCCCCCGGACAAGGGCCGCGACCCCGAGGCGGTCGACGCGCGCGCGTGGAAGATGGTGCCGTGCCCGCTTTCCGGCGACGGAGGCCGCCTCCGCCCGGGTGCAGAGCAAGCGCCGCCGCCAGAGGGGGGTGACGGCGGAGGGTAGCGGGAAGGGGGCCCAACCGCGGCCCCGCGCCTGGCTCCGGAAGTGCTCGGAGCCCTTCGCGCCGCGGCCCCGTCCCGCGTAGGCCCCTCGAGGCGCGCGCCCTGCCTCGCGCCCGGCCCCGCCCCCTGCTCCTCACGCCAATTCGCGCCTTTCGCCGGCGCGTGCCGCGGCCTCGCACGCTCACCGCCCCCCGCCGCGCGCCGCCCCTCGGGGCCTCTTACTCTCTTTACTCGCCATCTTGCGTCGGGTCGTTCGCCCCTCGCCGCCGCCTCGGACTCCCCTTGTTAGCCAAGCGCAGCCCAACCACAAGCGCTCCTGCCTTTCCCAGGCGCGTCACACACTTCTAGCTCTCGAAGCCTGAGCTCCGTCTTACAGCCTGGGAGCTCCCCAGACGCTGCGTCCTTCTCTGCTGCCTCCTCCCCGCTTGCGGGTACCGAGGTCTGAGGCGCTCTTCTCTCTCTCTCCAAACTTGGAACGAGACTTTTCAACCCGCGCCTCCCAGCCCGCCCAGGCAGCTGAGCGCAGGCGCATCCGCCCTGGGAAAAGGGAGAGGCGGTGGCTTGGGCGGGCCTCGGAGCCAACGGCTTCGTCTTTTTGACCAATGACTGGCGGCAGGCAGGTTTAACGCGGCGTTCGGAGGCGGTCTTTTGGGGGTGGGCGGGGCGATCCGCGGCAGGAAGTTGGCGAGGCGCAGGCGCGAGGGCTCGCCTGGCGCTCCCAGGGCAGGCCGCGGGGGCGGATGGGGGCGCGAGGGGGTGGGGCGAAAGGAGGCGCGGCGTGCAAGCTGCGTGGGGGCTGCGAGCCCCGGGGCGGCGAGCCCTGGGGCCGCGGGACGTGGCTGCTTGCTGCGGCTTTGGCGGTGGGGGTGGGGGGCTGGGAGGCTGCTGCCGCTTAGCCAAGCAAAATCTCAGCGCTAGAGAGGAAAATGGTTTCTAGTCTCAAGAGACTACTGTGCCCTCAAAGTCTCCCTGACAGTCACAGACATGCATAAGTCTGTGCGCTCTGAAGGTTCTCCCTCCAGCCGACTGGCCTTTTTTGGGGCCTGATCGAGCCGAGATGGGATTGTCGGAGGCAAAGGGGGCCTTTAGCAGAGGCCGCGGGCGTTTTCCGACTGTTCAAGCCGCTGGGCCTGCCTTGTAGGCTAAACCTGCGGCCTGTTCAAGCACAGGCCGCCAGCGCCCCGAGGCTGATTTGAGTTACGTCTTTGTTAACAAATTCTAGTCTTTAAAATGATATTTGAACCCTGTCGTACTGCAGAGGATTTTGTTCCTGCATTGCCATTCTTGTATCCTTCCTAGCCTTGGGCCTTGCTGAGTCATATTTGTCACCTGCGGGGATCCCAGGGTGACCCCACCCTAGGCTGGCGAAGCTGGAAAGAGCTGGGTAGAACTGACCCAGGACCGGCTTGCCTGAGCCTTGCTCTGCCCTGGAACTTGGTAGCCCCTGAGGGGTACGCAGGGGTGAGGAGAAAGCAGGCTGCAAGGCCAAAAGGGAATGAAAATGAGGGCCAGGAGCAAAGGGGATGGGCTGGGGGGAGGTGGCCGAGGAGCCTAGCACAAAGGCAACCTTAGTCTACATCCAGACTCTGAGAGGAGGCCCTCCCTGCAAAAGCACCCCTGCCCCAGAACACTTGCTGCTGTGCTATTTTCCAAGTGCCTTCTTGCAAGCGACGATGGAGATTCTCAAAAGAAATTGGGCAGTTGCTGCTCTGATGCCCACTTTTCTGATCGGGAAACAAACCCAGGCATTCCTCTAGTCCATGGCAGAACCACTCGTTTTACCTTATATAGAAATTTACTGTCTGGTGTCTCTGGTTTCCGATATGATACAATTCATTATTATAACGCTCTCCCTTTCATGTCAGGCCCAGGAATGTTAGTGACTGAAGCTGGGGAAGGGAGGAGCGGCTGGAGAGGGAAGAGGGTTGGAAGGGTGTTTAAACACAGCCCTCTTGTTCTAAAACACTGGTTGGTAAAAAAATTTTTTTTTTCTAAAAGGGGCCAGATAGTAAATATTTCAGTCTTTGGGGGCAAGTACTCGTCAGTGTTACAGAGAGAAAGCAGCCCTAGACAAGATGGGTGAACCTGGCTGTATTCCAATAAAACTTAATAGGCACTGAAATGTGAACTTCATATAACTTTCACGAGTCACAAAATGTTCTTTTGATTATTTTCAACCGCTTGAAAATGGAAAAAAAATTTGAGCTCCTGGGCCCTACAAAAACTGGTGGCAGGTTAGATTTAGATGGAGGACTGTAGTTTGCCCACCTTGTTCTAGAATAATTGAAGGCTTGGCAGCTGTTTTCCAGTCTCCCATTAATATATTTTACTTATTTTCTGATGGGTAGGCCTGATTTCTAAAACCTATTAATGTTTAAAGGGTTGAAAGAAATCTTTTCAGATGATATGATTTTAAAATCTTTATGCTGTCCACCTCACTAAGTGTCTGAGTAGGAAATACAGAACAGATATTTTGGGAGTTTGTGAAAATATTCAGGCGCTATCATACACTTAATCCAAAAGTATCTGGTGCAGCATACTCTGTTAGTTCTGGATTTGGTTGTTGTTAAATTGAATCTGCCAGTTTTATTTCTCCAGAATTTTTTGGTCTTTTTTCTGGCTAGGTACTTTTTTGCCTTAAAAATGTGGTACCAGTTTTTCTCCCTTGAATTGCAAACTGTAATGCTGTTTTTTTTTTAAGAGCTTCTAGTGGCTCAGAGGGTAAATCAAATTTTTTTTGCCTTTCACCCCACCTACTTAGCTCTGGTCCTAATCTTTTCTCTTACTTTCTCTGTAGTTGTCTTTTTGTCTCTCTTGCACTTAGCTAAGTCTACTAATCAAATAGGGAAGATCCCCAGGAGGAGAAAATGGCAACCCATTCCCGTATTCTTGCCTGGAGAATCCCATAGACAGAGGAGCCTAGCGGGCTACAGTCCATAGGGTCACAAAGATTCGGACAGGACTGAAGCTAGTGCACCCACAAGTTGTGGACTATCTTAACCAGGAGATGCCATGTTTAAGTACCTTTTTCTAACACTGCTTACCTCAAAGTTGCTATAGTGTTAACCACCAGTTTCTCCATGCCAACTGTGTTTTACAGATTAGTACACTTGTATATAAACCAAAACAAGTCATAACACACAGTGCTAGCCTTTAATATGTGCAGTGCACTCTGGTATTTTATTTCATTTTTTAAAATACTCAAATGACTCCCTACATTGCTTTTGCGATTGGGATGAGTCACAAGTTGTGGTGTGAGACTGGTCACTAGTATATGTTTTGAAACCTGTAGCCAGTTCCTGACTACCCTTTATGAATTTTTAAAAATTTTATTGAAGTATAGTTGATTTACAATGTTGTGTTAATTTTTGTTGTACAGCAAGGTGATTCAGTTATACATATATATATATATATATTCTTTTTCATATTCTTTTCCACTATAGTTTATCATGGGATGTTGAATATAGTTCCCTGTGCTATACCCTAGGACTTTGTTGTTTATCCATCCTATGTATAATAGTTTGCATCTGCTAATCCCAAACTCCCAATCCTTCCTTCCCCTCCTTCTTCCCACATGGCAACCGTAAATCTGTTTTTTATCTGGCCGCCCCTTATAAAACAGCAACACACCCTCATCTGCCTCTACAGGTAATCACTTTCTGGCCCCTTCCTTTTTTTTCAGAGCACTTATTACCACCCGAGAAATGTTTGTTCAATAGGCTTTTTCTCCTACACTAGAATGCAAATCAATGGCAGGATCTTTGTTTTGGTGTACCCCCAGCAACTGAACCAGAGCTTACCAGACGAGGAAGCTCAGGTAAACAGTGCCAAGGTCACATAGTGAATGTTGGAGTTGGAATTTGTATTTACTTGGTCTTCTAATAAGACAGCAAAAATGATTGTATGTGATAAAATGAACTGTTAACCAAAAGGAATGAGAGAGGGAAATAATATCCTGACGTAGCTGTGGATGAATCTGTTCATTAGCAACTCTTTCTCACTAGTTTTTGGCAAAAAATCGTAGCCATTCAAAAAGATGTTGCAGTTCTTACTGTGTGCCAAGCAGTGTTATGGGAACTGGAGATACCTGGAATGAGCAACACACAACTCTCCTGCTCTTTTATACATCCCCTACCATATATTCCCTTTTTGCTGAAGTTAGCCTTTATTGTTTGTTTTTCATATTAAGAAAGGAAAGCTCATTACAGAAAAATCTGAAAATTACGCAAGTAAAAGAAGTACATAAAGAATACCAATTTTTGTTTCTGGTCAAATTGTTTTTATCCAAATCATTAGGAGTGGAAGAAAATACACGAAAACATGAATAGTCATTGTCTCTTGGTTGCTGATATTATGGATGATGGTTGTTTTGTTCTTGATATGTTGCTCTATTTAAAAGTTTTCTTCAATGGACAGACATTAGTATTATAAACAGAATAAATCCCACACATTTTATAAAAAATATCAAAGGAATGGTAGATGAGTGATGGAGACAAATGGACAGAATTGCTTTAGTGTGATACAATTCTAAGTAATCTCTCTTAAAATATTTAATGCAATTGTGTGAGAGGGAGTTGGAGGAAAATTATTATAAAATTGAAAGCACACTTTACTTGTTTGAACTTGTACTTTGTTTTCATTTACTATTGTGATATTAGGTAGAGTGAAGTAATTCTTTTATACTTATAAATTAGTTAATATTTAACCCTTGTGGAGTATCCCTCTAGATTTCTGAAAGGCCAGTTTACCCTGCTGTGCTAGCCTTTAAGGTTAAGCCAGTCGAGCTGTGCATTGGTGACAGTGAGTCAAGGAAATGACCTAGACCAGAATCCCTGGGGCTTAGACTTGGAATCACCAGGGCGAAGTAAATAAATACTTCTCAAATGAAAGATATTGAATAGGAAATTCCTCCTGACCTTTACCCAATCCATAGCAGAGATGAGAAGTCTCCTCGCATAGAACCTCCTTTTAGAAAGCTTTCTCTGACCATTCTACCCCTAGCATGTTCTTTTATTCAGAGTTTTAGTATATAATACATTTTAGTTTACAGCTGAAGACCTCCTCTGAAGTTCATTGGACTCGGTAATTGCTGGCCATTGTCCATTCTTCCTCCTCCAGAGTGAGCTCCACTTCCTTCTCCAGACTTCTTACAGTTTGGTAGGACTGTCCATTAGGATACCCTGTTTTCCAGCAGCCAAAGCCAAAGTACCCTGGGGGTACTTAACCCCCAGGGGCCAATCAACCACACCCTTTCTGGAATGTGGATTCCCTAGACTATTGCTGGTGAAGCACCCCAAACTGCTGGCCACTGGTTCCTGCTTCTGAGATGTCTAGAATTGCTCTTTTATTCTGTCATCTCCTCAGGCCCTACCATATATTCCCTTTTTGCTGAAGTTAGCCTGAGTCCATCTGTTGCTTACAACCAAAGAATGTCTGATGTTCACCTAACCCCTTCCCCCTCCAAGGCCTGAATTTACGCATTCTACTGAATAAGGATTATGACCCTTGTAGTTGGAAAGGAAAGAGATAAGGTACTGAAAATTTAGCAAATGTGTATTTGCAATTCTGTGAAAGCTACAGGAAAACAGAAAGGCATACAAAGTGTTTCCAACAGAGCAGATTCAATACAGAGAACTGGATACACAGCTGGAAGAAAAGATAACAAGGCAACTTGAATTTTTGTCACTGCTTCTTGTACCCCTAGGGCTGATATTAGTAACTGCAAGAAGCAGCTCCCACGCCTAGGGCTTGGAGAATGAAAGGAAAGAAGTGGGATTACCAAGACCTCAGAGCTTGGAAGAGAGGCCCTGCATAGGCCGGTGCATGGACCTTCGGTGGGTGCACTCCTGCAGCCCCTACTCAGACCCCTAAGAAGGTGTGGCTGGTGGGCACTGGTGCCTCTGTGGGGCCGTGGTATGGTGATGCTGGCAAGGCTGAAAGAAGCTGGAGGCTGGAGCCCTGCATGAGGTTGGGGGAGAGGGAGCTGTTGATGGAAGCTGGCAACCATAGGTCCATTGTCCCTCCTTCTCGTCCTCCATCAGAACTTGCACTGACAGAACCTAATGGGAAGGGAACTGGCTTGGGAGTTTGGAAACGCAGTTTGCAGAGCCCCAGCCCTGGTATCACAGCAGAGTTAAAAGGGTCAGCTTAGAGCTCAGGCAGGTAAATAACCACAACAAAAGCATACTTTGCCTTTAAAAGGATCAGTGGTGGTTTTTGAAAATAGAATAGCCTGGTATTTGGCAATTTTCAGTGTTTCTGTGACTGAATGTAAATTACGTCATTATTGTACTTTATGCCTAAAGACCCAAGGGCACAAATTTCAAACCTGTGACATGTTCTCTGACCCTTAGTGATGGCATATAAATGTATCAGTTGGAAAAGTTGTCTCCTAATACATATTTATGAGGTACAGAAGTTACAGCAAGATTGCTTCATTTAATTCTTGCAAAGAGGAAACCAGCACTAATGTAAAGCTGTCGTAGTCATCAAGAGGTCTATAATTGTAAGGTCGTTTACAAATTTCTATTGAGACTTGCTTTTCAAAGTATGTTAGAAGAAAAGTCAGAGAAATTCATAATGCCACTTAGAAAATACTTTATAATCTCACTTAAGGGAAATTACACATGCTTAAAATGTATAAAGCAATTAACCCAACAGATTTTACTTGGAAAGTTTGGAAAATTACCAATAGTCTAAGATTAATGAATAAGAGAAATTATTATACTGCTAACAAAACAAAATGTTAGATGAAAAATGCATCTGTGAATGTTCATAGCAGCTTTATTTATAAGAGCCAAGAACTGAAATCAGCCCAGATGTCCTTCTGCTGGTGAATAGTTAAACAAGCCGTTCTACAATCCATACCATGGAATCCTACTCAGCGATAAAAAGAAAGGGACAATTGATACACACAACTTGAGTGAATCTATACGGAATTATGTTGAGCAAAACAAGCCAATCCCAAAAGGTTACATGCCTTATTTCACTCATATAACATTTTTGAAATGACAAAACCTTAGAAATCCAGGAGAGATTAGTAGTGGCCAGACTTTAGGGATTAAGGGTAAGGTTTAAGGAATGTGAGTGTGGTTATAAAACAGCAACATGAGGGAGGAATCCTTGTGCTTGTGGCATTGGAATTGTTCAGTATCTTGACAGTGGTGATGGATGCATGAATCTACACAGAAATAAAATTGTGTAGCACTTAATACACAAAGACACACAAACACAAAAATGAATACAGGTAAAACTGGGGTTACAAAGAAAGTTAGTGGAGGTGATGGAATTCCAGCTGAGCTATTTCAAATCCTAAAAGATGATGCTTTTAAAGTGTCGCGCTCAGTATGCCAGCATATCTGGAAAACTCAGCAGCGGCCACAGTAATGGAAAAGGTCAGTTTTTATTCCAATCCCAAAGAAAGGCAATGCCAAAGAATGCTCAAACTACCGCACGATTGTACTCACTTCACACACTAGCAAAGTAATGCTCAAAATCCTTCAAGCTAGGCTTCAACAGTATGTGAACTGAGAACTTCAAGATGTACAAGGTGGATTTAGAAAAGGTAGAGGAACCAGAGACCAAATTGTCAACATCCGTTGGGTCATAGAGAAAGGAGGAGAATTTCAGAAAAACATCTGCTTCATTGACTATGCTAAAGCCTTTGATTGTGTGGATCACAACAAACTGGAAAATTCTTCAAGAGATGGGAGTACCAGACCACCTTACCTGTCTCCTGAGAAACCTGTATGCAGGTCCAGAAGCAAGTGTTAGAACTGGACGTGGAACAACGGACTGGTTCAAAGTTTGGAAAGGAGTGCTTCAAGGTTGTATATTGTTACCCTGCTTGTTTAACTTATATGCAGAGCACATCATGCGAAATACCAGTCTGGATAAAGAATTGATGCTTTTGAACTGTGGTGCTGGAGAAGACTCTTGAGAGTCCCTTGGACAGCAAGGAGATCCAACTAGCTAATCCTAAAGAAAATTAACCTTGAATATTCATTGGAAGGACTGAGGCTGATGCTGAAGCTCCAGTACTTCGGCCAGTTGATGAGAAGAGCTGACTTATTGAAAAAGACCCTGATGCTGGGAAAGATTGAAGGGGACAGCAGAGGATGAGATGGTTGGATGGCATCACCAACTCAATGGAAATGAATTTGAGCAAACTCTGGGAGATAGTCCAGGACAAAGGAGCCTGGTGTGCTGCAGTGCATGGGGTTACAAAGGGTCAGAGACGACTTAGTGACTGAACAACAACTATAATTTTGCAAGCCTGTTAACCTTTGGAGGAAACGGCACAGTGTATGAAGGCTGCATCTATAATATTTCTTACACTGCATGTGAATCCACGATTACCTCAACATTTTTACTTACAAATGAAAGTTAAAAATGGTGTGCAGGCCCCGTTACCAGGCCGTGGTTACCATGACACCACTAAGGGTCACTCAGCCCTGCCCCCAAAGTGAGCAACTGTCATGAGCAACCAGTAGTGGTCCTGCTCAGCCATTGGTCAGCACCGCACTGGGCCCCTCCCTAAGTGAGCAGCTGTTGCCAAAAGACCTTTGGTTGGGAGTGGTGTTCTGCAGGTGGAGACTGAGGCAAGAGGCGGATCCCGGCCCTCTGAGGGGGCAGTTAGCTCACCTGTCCACCAGCCGGCGGGTGAGCCGGGGGGACCAGCGGCCCAGGGGACAGGCTGGGGGCTGTGCCCTGCAGGGCTCCAGAGCCCTGGCCAAGGCCACCCACTGGCCAGGCCCAGGCCTTGAGGTGGCAGTGACCTTCTCCTGTCTCTGCGACCTAATGGCAGCGGCCATCTGCATGAGTCACAGACTGTGGGTCCTGACTGCCCTCCTATTTCGGCTACCTGAGGAGTCTGAGGGCTGGCTGGGCGCTGGGCGCCTGGCTCCCTCAGCGAGGATGGCTAAGCGAGATCTGGAGACCCGGCCTTGAGGGTGCCGCCAGCTGAGATCTGTCTCCTCAGCCAGGCCTGGCACTGGTTGGAAGGACCCAGCCTGGGTGCTGGGTGAACGCTTTGGGGTAGGGTGACCAGCTGGCGCAGGGACCCGCTCCTGTCAACCAGGACCTGGAGCTCTGAGGGTGAACGTTGAGCCTTGGGACCTTGCCCCTTCTTGTCAGAACAGGGAATAATACTTGTTTGGTGGAGGTTTGCAGGAACTCTGTCACCTGACCTCAAGAACAGTTCTTGACACCAAGACGTTTGCCTCCCTCCCCTATCCTAGAAAAGGACTCTGCTGAAAGCTTTGGGGGAGTTTTTTTGAGTTTATTTATTTACTTATTTTTGGCTGTGCTCGGTGTTCGTTGCTGTGCAGACTTTTCTCTAGTTGGCGTGAGCAGCGGCTCCTCTCTAGTGGTGTTTGGGCTTGTCATTGAGGTGCTTCTCTTGTTGTGGCTTGAGGGCTCTAGATGCATGAGCTCAGTAGTTGTGGCACATGGGCTTGGTTGCTCCACGGCATGTGGAATCTTCCCAGACCAAGGATATATCAAACCCGTGTCCCCTGCATTTACAGGTGAATTTTTACCACTGGGCCACCAGGGAAGTCCAAGTTATGGGGTTTTTAAGGCATGAGCCGCCCATATCCTTGCATGGCTGTGCAATAACCTTTTTCTGTTCTAAACTAAAAAAAAAAAAAAAAATGGTATGCAGAAACAATAAAGAAAACCTTAGGGATACTTTCAGTCTTGTTCACCTTACTAGTTGAAGTAAAGATAATAATTCCTGCCATGTGTGGGGTTTTTCAAATTTTAAGTTACAGACAATTTCAAGCATACACAAAAGAGAATAGTGGAATGAAGATCCTGTAGACACCACCTACCTTCACTAATGATCAGCTCATGGTCAAATGTGTTTCATCTAACCCCCCACCCAGTCCTGACATCCCTCATTTATTTTGATGCACATATCACATCTCATATGATTTCACCTATAAATATTTCTATATGCATCTGTAAAATACAGTGGCTCCTTACTATTTTTTCACATTGAGGTTAACATTGGTTTAGAATGTGTTTCAGGTGTAGAGTATTATATTTTCACTTCTCTACACCCTACAGTGTGCTGCTGCTGCTGCTGCTAAGTCACTTCAGTCGTGTCCGACTCTGTGTGATCCCATAGACGGCAGCCCACCAGGCTCCCCGATCCCTGGGATTCTCCAGGTAAGAATACTGGAGTGGGTTGCCATTTCCTTCTCCAATGCATGAAAGAGAAAAGTGAAAGTGAAGTCTCTCAGTCTGTCCGACTGTTAGGGACCCCATGGACTGCAGCCCACGAGGCTACTCCGTCCATTGGATTTTCCAGGCAAGAGTACTGGGGTGGGGTGCCATCGCCTTCCCCGCTACAGTGTGCTTACCACCGAAAATTTAGTTTCTATTGATCACCATACAGTTGACCCCCTTTACTCATTTTGCCCTTCCTCCCTTCCCCTCTGGTAACCACTACACTGTTCTTTGTGTGTTTGTTTTGGTTTGGTTTGTCCATTTATTTGTGTGTGTGTGTGTTTTCTTCCACATATATGTGAAATCATGTGGTATTTTTCTTTCTCAGTCTGACTAATTTCACTCAGCATTATACCTTCAAGGTCCATCCATGTTGTTGCAGATGGCAAGATTTCATCTTTTTGTGACTCATTAGTATTCTTGTGTATGTGTATGGATCATATCTTCTTTATCCATTCATCCACTGATGGGCACTTAACTATTATAAATAATACTGAGATGAGCATAGGGGTGCATATATCTTTTTGAATTAGTGTTTTTGTATTATTTCCATAAATAGTGAGAAGTGGAATAGCCGGGGAAGTTCCCTAACAGCCTAGTGGCCAGGATTCCAGGATTTTACTGCTCAGTTCAGTTCAGTCGCTCAGTCGTGTCTGACTCTTTGCGACCCCATGAATCGCAGCATGCCAGGCCTCCCTATCCATCACCAACTGCTGGAGTTCACTCAGACTTGCATCCATTGAGTCAATGATGCCATCTAGCCGTCTCATCCTCTGTCGTCCCCTTCTCCTCCTGCCCCCAATCCCTCCCAGCATCAGAGTCTTTTCCAATGAGTCAACTCTTCACATGAGGTGGCCAAAGTACTGGAGTTTCAGCTTTAGCATCATTCCTNCAGCACATCAGGCCTCCCTGTCCACCACCAACTCCTGGAGTTTACCCAAACTCATGTCCACTGAGTCGGTGATGCCATCCAGCCATCTCATCCTCTGTCGTCCCCTTCTTCTCCTGGCCCCAATCCCTCCCAGCATCAGGGTCTTTTCCAATGACTCAGCTCTTCGCATCAGGTGGCTAAAGCATTGGAGTTTCAGCTTTAGCATCAGTCCTTCCAATGAACACCCAGGACTGATCTCCTTTAGGATGGTCTGGTTGGATCTCCTTGCTGTCCAAGGGACTCTCAGAGTCTTCTCCAATACCACAGTTCAAAAACATCAATTCTTCGGTGCTCAGCTTTCTTTATAGTTCAACTCTCACATCCACACATGACCACTGGAAAAACCATAACCTTGACTAGATGGACCTTTGTTGGCAAAGTAATGTCTCTGCTTTTTAACACTTGTTTACCCATAATCAATTTTGCTATATGAATGTGAAATGTGTTTTGTTATCTATTACCGTGTAACAAACCATTCCACACTCAGGAGATTTTAATAACAAGCATTTTATTACTTCTCATGATTCTATAGGTTGGTTAGGCTCAGCTGGTTGGTTCTTCTGCTCTGTGTGATATCAGCTAGGGCTGCAGTCACCTAGAAGTTCAACTACACAGAACATCCAAGATAGCTTAGATACATATCTGGTGCCTTCACAGGGATGGCTGAAAGGCTGGACTAATGAAATACTTGAACAGTTGGGACTCTCTCTTTCCACATCATCCTAGAACATCTCTTCTCTCTCCATGGTCTCTCCAGCATGAGAGTAGTTGGATTCATATATAGCAGTACAAAGTTCCCAAAAGTACACAAGTGGAAACTTCAAGAATTTTTGTAAGATTGAGGCCCAGAACTGGCACAGCATCACTCTCATCACATTACATTTGGGCCAGTCTAGATTCCAAGGCATGAGTCCCAGGAGGCATGAACCCTTTGTGACCATCTATGGAGATTAGCTTCCTCAAAAATAATAGTTAATTCAGGCATCAATAACAAAGTTTCTACTTTACTAGCACTACTGTTAAATGCTCTCCATTTTTGAGGCATTTAAGTCATCTATCATTGAGGATGTTTTGAGAGGCAGGAAAGAATGTGAGCTCAAAAGAAACCACCAAGACTCTAAGAAAGCATCCTCCCCTACCTTCCAGATTTCTTGTTCACCAAAGCATAAGGGAGATACACAAAGGATCATTTTTACAAAAGAAGCTAGAGGGAAAAAAGGGCCTCCAATGTCAGCTAATAAAGATTTTGCTGTATATGGAAACTCAGGTCATTCCCATTTTCAAAGCATACATTCTTCTGATGTTTTTGGATGGTTGCCTTGTCCATCATTCCACGTTAGATTCTTTCTTGATGTTCATGCTTGGATTTGCCAACATACGCTACCTTCTGCTATGTGCCCCACTTCGAAAAGGTAGAGAAGCAGAAGTCTTCATGCTGCAGAATTTCAGACTCCAGTTCTAGATAGCACACCTAAAAATATTCTGTATTTCACATTTGAAACCACTTTGCCAGCATATAGTCATAAAGTAAATTGAGGTTTAATATTTGAAAAGTACTCATTAATTTCAACAGTGGAGCTGACCCCTGGGGAGGGATGAAGCTCTCATTCCCAGAAGAGGTCAGGCAGAGCTGGGTCACCTGACAGGGATGCTACTGTAAAGATTTGGGAAAGCTGGAAGAGACCTAACAAATTCCAGATTTTATTCTTTTGAACCTATTAAATGTAGACAAAGCATTGCCCACTAATGAGAAACTCAGTTTCTGAAGTCAGATCTGGATTTATAATCTGGCTTCACCATTTACCAGCTGTGTGACTTCAACAAGTTTTTTAAACTCTGTCAGCCCGTTTCCTCATCTGTAAGGTGAGTTTAAGAACATTACCTATATTTCAGGTGTGGGGCTGCTGCTGAATCAGAAAGCATACAGATGTTCCAACCTAGGAAAAGCCTTGGAACCCTTTTCCATATGAGGCCATGGACTTTTCCGAGAATCTGAGAGCTTTGGTTCCTCCACATTGCCCCAGTCAATATAAGTATAATGAAAATTGCTATAAGTTCATGGGGCTCACATATCCTTAGTTGTCCATGCATGGTCCTCGTAGAGAGTTATAAACCATGGCTCTAGACTAAACACAGCAGCCACACGCCCACAAAGAGAAGGCAGTGACTCCTCATGAAAGTTGCAGTAGCTCTGAAGGCGAACACACCTCTTATCTTTTGAGAGTCTTGGTCTGCCTCTGAAGTCTGGAAATGTAATCTTCTGAGACTGAGCAGACCCTACAGAAATTTCCCTTATTTTATAGTTTAAAGAAATATCTTGGGAGGAATAAGGCTGAATATACAACCCATGACCATCTTATCTTCAATGTTTTATATATACATCTTTTATAATCTAACATTTTCATTTCTTTGAATTCTCTGCTGCTGCTGCTAAGTCGCTTCAGTCATGTCCGACTCTGCGTGACCCCATAGACGGCAGCCCGCCAGGCTCCGCCGTCCTTGGGACTCTCCAGGCAAGAACACTGGAGTGGGTTGCCATGTCCTTCTCCAGGAAAACCTAATTTTTATTTTATTTTCCAGAATTATCTCTGGATCTTTTCTCTTAGCTCTCCCACATAAAGACTTGACCTGAGGAGATTGATAAAGGGACCTTTAAGGCTATGTCTGTGATTAAAAAGGAGGAGGGGAAATTTGTTCATTTTTAGCATCTCACTCAAGCCCTGCCCTAGAGTTTTCTACCCAGGAGCTTATGAGTCCTACAAGTGTCCAGTGGTTATCAGTTTTAAACTCTGATGCTCTCTGGGTAAGATCTGGTTCTCTGGTAGATAAAGAGAAATAACAGGTTAACCCATCTCAGGACCAGAGTTATTTTTCTAAGTCTTTACCCTCTGAGAGGAGGGTTGGTAGGGTCTCTTCATAAATGAAGAGACATTATGATACCTTATGAGTGTATTATTGTTAATCATCGATTTTTATCAAGAACAGATGGAGAACATCTCTTGTGTTTGAAGAAGGAATTTTTATGTCTCTTACATTATTGTATGCATCTCCTCTTAGGCTGTTTTAAGCCAGAGCTTAATTTTTAATAATTCAATAATGAATCTTGTTTAATCTCTCTTAATCCTTTTGCCTAATTCTCTTTTACATTAAGGGATTAAACACAGAAAAGACGACGTGGCCAAACGATGAGTCACTCCTCTTTCAGTACTGATCCCCAAAGGCAGATAGACGAGAAGAAACGTCCCAGAAGTGAATGAAACACACAAGTCTCAACTGAGAAATAAATCATCTGATTCTCAGGCTATTTACTCTTAACTTCCCCTTTCTGCCATGACACAAAAATTAGTTTTAAAAGGTTTACAAATGCTATTTATTGCTGCACCTTCCACAAAATATTCTCTAATGAAACTGACATTACTCAGTCAGCATCACAGACTATTTGCTTTGAGCTGTTTCTCTAATAATGGGGATGGGCCGCAGTGAGTCATCCACACTCTTGCCCAGTCCCCTGAGAACCCAGGAGATTCATTAACTTGACAATTGGCCAGGATTAGCAACACAGGGACTGTGGCTGTGGACTGCAGCCTACGGCTGGTGGACTGTGGACATTTGGAACCCTTAGGCTGAGGAGGCTGTCTTCCCAAACGGCTTGGAGAGAGCCTGATCAGGTCAACCGACTCTCCAGAACCTAGAAATGGTGCCCTGGTCACTTTCACAGGGCTCTGTGTTGCCTTCGCTTCCTTCCTGCTCCTGCCCAAGCTGGTGAAGTGTATCATGATGGGGTAAGGCTGGAAGGGTCCCTGCTCTGGGGCCACCTGTGGTTTGCTCCTTCTGAATTCAACCCAGAAAATTCCCCCTTTTCCACCGCATTCTTAGCATCTTACAATAGCCTTGTGCGATGGAGAATGAAGTAGAAGCTTCCTATACGCCCTCATTCAGGGGTGTCAGATCAAGCCCCCTCCCTGATGAGACCTGGCTCATGGCTTACCAGGCCTACAGGACACTCTTTCTTCAGGCAAGACATTAAAAGTGGCTGCTAAAAGGCAAATGAGGTTTGGGTGGTGGTCTAAAATAGAAACCTATTTTTCTCCATTAATGCCTTTCAAACTGACTTATCAGATTTACCCACTGGGATATTTGAACTATGAAAATAGCACTCTGGACTAGTTACTTTTATGCAGCCTGGGGCCCAAACTCTCAAATTCAGAATCCTGAGTATTTCTGCCAATGATCTGTCCAGCCGTCACATTAAGATTTTGTGGAGAAAGTATCCAATACCATGATATCAAACATGGAAATAGTCCATGTTCTGCCATCCACATTCCTCAGCTGGTTCAGAGGCTGCTGCTGTGTTCAGTCATGTCCAACTCTTTGTGACCCCAGGGACTGTAGCCCACCAGGCTCCTCTATCTGTGGGTTTTACAGGCAAGAATACTGGAGTGGATTGCCATTTCCTCCTCCAGAGGACCCTCTCAACCCAGGGATAGAACCCTCATCTCCAGTTTCTCCTGTATTGGCAGGAGGATTCTTTACCACTGAGCCCCTGGGAAGCCCTGGTTCAGAGGCTACATTCTTCATATTATAAAAAAATGAAAGCTAAACCAAGGTTCGGAGAAATATTTAATACTGTGTCTTCTCAATAATCCAAACCAGGAGAAGAAAGTGAACAAGATTTTAGAGAATGCACAGTACCAGTTCTAGAAGCTCGTGCCTTTGTACATATTCCCCCAGCAGGCCTAGCTTTCTGAATTCACTTTTGCTTGGGAACCTACCAAGGTTCCCAAGGAGTACAGGTATATTCTGGTCTGTTCCCCCAGTCATGTGGCAGGCCAAACAGGACAGTTTCTTCCCAGCAGGGGTAGAGAATGGCATTTTGGTCAGTAATTTTGAAATAGGAGGGTATTAGCAGACTCACTTGACAACCAAGCTATGTCCTCCAATCTAACTTAATAATGAAACCAAATTTTTATCTTCAAAAATATTAATATTTTTATAAAAAATAAAATCTAAAAAGGATCCTAAGAATCCAAGTGGGAGAAGAGATATACTCTTTTTTTTTTAATTGGAATATAATTGCTTTATATTGTTGTGTCAGTTTCTGCTGAACAGCAAAGTGAATCGGCCATACGTACACATATATCCCCTCTTTTTGGGATTTCCTTCCCATTTAGGTCACCACAGAGTACTGAGTAGAGTTCCCTGTGCTATACAGTAAGATCTCATTAGTTATCTATTTTTTACATGAAAGTGTTAGTCACTCAGTTGTTTCTGTTTGTGACTCCATGGACGGTAGCCCACCAGGCTCCTCTGACCATGGAATTCTCTAGGCAAGAATACTGGAGTGGGTTCCCATTTCCTTCTCCAGGGGATCTTCCCATTCTAGAGATCGAACCCAGGTCTCCTGCACTGTAGGCAGATTCTTTACCATCTGAACCACCAGTGTATATATGAGACAGACCCTTCTGAATTGTCCCACCCTGCTTAGGACGGCATTTGGTTCTGTCCTCCAGTTTTTAGGAGTGCACTGTCGGGGGCTCAGGGCTGAGAGCTCTCTAGGGTATTTCTGACTCAGCCTTTCCCAACAGGCTCCCCTGGGTATATATACGGGCTGTTCACCACTTTCCCACACTCTTAAGAGACAGTGCCCTCCACGCCTCCCAGAAGAGTGAAATAGGAAGTCCTGACACCTACTCAAGAAATGTTTCTGTGTTACGTACCAAGAGAGATACTGAGGCTAGAAAAATGAAAGAAAATCCACGAACTCTTTGGATGATCTCACAATGTCATTGATCTCATTGAGCTCGTTGATCTCACATGTCAATGACTGTGAAACTCTATGTTAAGTTCTAGAATGGAAGTACAGACACAGGGGTTGTGGGCACACAGAGGAAGGGATGTTTAACTATGTCTTGGGAGGGGAGGACTTCAAAGAGAATGCACACAATTTTTGCCCGTTAAGTAAGAGAATGCAGTAGCCTAAGTGGTAATAACATTAATGTGCATGCTAAGTCGCTTCAGTGGTGTCCAATTCTGCAACCTCATGGCCCAAGGCTCAAATCTGCATCTCTTACATCTCCTGCATCGGCAGGTGGGTTCTTTATCAGGAGCACCACCTGGGAAGCCCAATAATATTAATAAGATATTAATATCATAAGATATTATAATACCTTGATATTATAATAAGATATAAATATCAATGAAGTTTATATTAATAAATAATGTTGTTGCTATTAACATCTCATATAACAAGAAATGCAGTGGCAGGAAGTACCTGAATGCTTCATTTTATCCTGGGCCTGAGGAGAGAAGCTTTCATTTTACTTCAAATCTTCTCCACTGTAGATTTAATAGGAATATTCCATTCTTACATTCATCATTTCTGATTCAGAAGTTCTGAATTTCTCCACTAAATAAAACATACTAGAGGATTTTAAAAAATTTTAGTAACTCACTCAGGCCAAACAAGTTTCCTGTATTTATGCTGCATGCATGAAGCAATACCTTTCAGATCTGCACTGGTGACTGTATAACCTGGATTGCCCCCAAGCACTGGTGAGTGCTCCTTATAACAATCGTCCCAGAGCACAGTCAGAACCTCTGTACCCATAGATTCCACATCTGCAGAGTCAATCAACGAACAGATCAAAAACAGTCAGAGGAAAAAATTTTCAGAAAGTTCCACAAAGCAAAATTTGAACTTGCTGTACACTATTTACATAGCATTTACATAGGGATTAGGTATTATGAGTAGTCTAGAGATGATTTAAAGTGTACAGGATGATTGCGTAGATTATATGCAACTACTACACTATTTTAGACAAGAAACTTGAGCATCTGTGAAATTTAATATCCACAAGGGTCTTGGTACCATTGCCCCAGAATCCCAAAGGACAACTATACTGTGATAATTTCTTTGTCACTCTAGTGAAAATACCAAACTAGGTCAATTTCTGTTGTCATTGAAAAGCTTTAGGGAGACAGAGCAAGGCTGCATTTTTTTACTGCTTTTTTTTTTAATTATACAAGAGTAATACATGTGTGTTTTAGAATCTATGGGCAATAAAGGAAGTTGCATAAGCCGAAGGTGCGCAGAGACAAACGGGGCCTCTGGAGTTGCGGAGTGCACAATTTATGAGATTATATATGGCAGCCTATTTCTGAACACAGAATGGGAAAAAAATTCCCAATGATTCTATCTCCCAGCAACAACATTATTATTTTGCTAAGTTTCCTTCCAGTCTTTCTTCAAGGTAAATTGGATTTTAAAATTATATTATCATGTGTACCTGCTCTATAATCTCTTTCACTTAACAATTAATGATAAACAGTTTAAATATGTAAATATTCTTGAAAACATCATTCTCTATAGCACCATGTTTTATTATTTCAGTTAACAAACACTTATATAGTATTTTTCCCATGCCAGTCACTATCCTAAACTCATTAAAAATATCAACTCATGTAATCCTACACAGATATCTTTGTTTGCCTTTCTAGACATCTCTCCCCTCTTCTTCCCTGGTCTGTGTCCTGGAAAGGCCCTGTACAGAGAGCATCACCCAGCTTCTGTGCCCCTTGGATGTGGCCAGCGACAAGGTGTCACTGGATTATCATTCCCAACTTCACTCTCTCCCTCTCTGCCTGTGTTAGGATTTGCCATGGGAGTTTACTTTCTACTAGAGTGTATGGAATATAAATATCTCTACTCTATTTACTTTAGCCTCAGTCGTAGGACATGCTTTGACCAATGGAATGTTTGTACACTTGGGGTGAGCAGAGGACTGAAAAAGACTTGCCTGTTTGGTTTGGCCTCTTGGCGGCTGGTCCTAAAATAAGGGGGCTAGGAAGATGACCTGAACCCAAACAACCCGAAGCCTGAAGGAGCACTGTCTCAGTCAACCTGGGAGTGAGAAAAACAAATGTCTGCAGTTTGTAGCCAGTGATTTTTGGGATTATTTATATGTACCATTATTGCAGCAGTGGCAGACTAATTACAGATGTCTCAGAAGAAACCTGAAGGGTGAGGTTAAGGTATGAAGGGTCACTGAGCTTTTAACAAAGACCACAGCTCCTCCGAGGAACTCTTTCTCACTCCAGGTTCCATCTGCCTAGCTGCTCCCTCTCACTTCCTACCATTACTAGCCGAGAGTACTACACTACTCTTGGGGGTTTCATGACATCCTGTCCGCAGCTCTGCACAGACCCTTTATTAAACTCTCTTCAAATTATCTAATTTGAATATGTCATCTGTTTCCCGCATGGGCTGTGATTTAAAAATCCTCATAACCATCCTATGATGTAGTACTATTGCTATCCTCATTTTATGGGAGGAAATTGAAACAGAGAGGCTAAGTAACTTGTGCAAAGTCACACAGCAAGTAAGTGGCAGAGCTGAGATTTGAATCCAGGCAGGCTGGATTCATGCTCACTTCACTATGTTACTGTAGGTTCATCTAAGAGGCCTGTGTCATAATTTATCTAGCTTCATATTATTTAAATGGTGTTTCTATGTCTGTTATCAGGTTTTTTCCTATTGTAAACAGTTATGATGAATCTCTATATAAATAAATATTTGTTCATATTCAGCATTAAGAACATTTCTAAAAGTTGGAATAAAGAGTATAAACTTCTTTGTTCCCCAGCCCTTTCTTTATTTTTTAATACTGTTTCCTTTTGACTATAAAAATGATAAAATTCAATAAAAAACATTCAAGCATTACAAAAGTATATATCATCGCACACAAACATCCCTGCATCCATACACTTGATAAAAACACTGACTCAGGTTCTAAGTTCTCTTTAACAATAATTAATAGTAATTATTAGTCTTATTAAAAATATAAACAAATGTAACTGTAGAAATGTAGAAAAGTGAAAAAGAAAAAGAACAAATCATGAGTAATCCATGTCATGCTCTGTGTGTATGTGTATATATGTGTATAAACAAACACAGGATCATTAGTAACATGCATTTTTCACTTAGCAATATACATTGTCATGGATATTTTTCATGTAATTAAATATTTGTTTACAATATTAACTACAGAGTATATTTGTTTAATTGCCTCTCATCCTGCTAGAACAATAGTGTGTCATTTATGCAACCAATTCCTTAGAACTAGATGTTGTTTCTTCCTCTTCACTTCAATAAATAAAATTTCTACACACATGATTATAAAGAGATATTTGCACATATTTCCAATTATTATTTTAAAATATAGACAGACATGGAATTGCTGGATCAAAATTAATGCAGGTTAATAAGGTTTTAATTCTTGTTACAACTGGCCTTACAAAAAGACTACTGATTTATTCTCCCATCAAAAAAATATTATGGTTTAAAATTTTTTTCCGATATCATTAGGTAAGATAAAAAATGGAGAGAGAGAGATTTTCTGGTTTGTATTTACTTTCATTTGCTTATTAAGGAGATAGAAATTTAAATAATTTATACTTCTGTGACAAATTGGATACTTTGCCATTTTTCTATTAGTTTGTTTTTTTCCTATTTGCAAGAATTCTTTCAAATCATCATATACGTAGCAAAGGTGTGTCCTACATTGTCACTTATATTAAACCTTTTAAAAATTTATTTTTCATGGAGTCAGATTTAATCTGTTTTCACCCTTATGATGTCTGCCTTCTGTATTAAAATTAAAAAGGTTTTCTTCTCCTAAAGATCCATAAACATTCACTGGTTCTTCTTCTAATTCTTTTGTAGCTTTATTTATTTACATTAAAAATTTATTTTGGAGTTTTGGGAGAGATAGAGCCCTATTTTTGTTTACATCTAAATGATCAGTCTATTTGCCCAATATCATTTACTAAATAAACAATCATTCCCATTGACCTAAATCAGCTTTCAGTTCAGTTCAGTCACTCAGTCATGTCTGACTCTTTGCAACTCTATGAATTGCAGCATGCCAGGCCTCCCTGTCAGAGAAGGCGCTGGCACCCCACTCCAGTACTCTTGCCTGGAAAATTCCATGGACAGAGGAGCCTGGTAGGCTGCGGTCCATGGGGTCGCAAAGAGTCGACTGAGTGACTTCCCTTTCACTTTTCACTTTCATGCACTGAAGAAAGAAATGGCAACCTACTCCAGTGTTCTTGCCTGGAGAATCCCAGGGACAGGGGAGCCTGGTGGGCTGCCGTCTTTGGGGTCACACAGAGTTGGACACGACTGAAGTGACTTAGCAGCAGCAGCAGCAGCAGCAGCAGGCCTCCCTGTTCATCACCAACTCCCAGAGTTCACTCAAACTCATGTCCATCGAGTTGGTGATGCTATCCAGCCATCTCATCCTCTGTCGTCCCCTTCTCCTCCTGCCCTCAATCCCTCCCAGCATCAGAGTCTTTTCCAATGGGTCAACTCTTCACATGAGGTAGTCAAAGTATTGGAGTTTCAGCTTTAGCATCATTCCTTCCAAAGAATACCCAGGACTAATCTCCTTTAGAATGGACTGGTTGGATCTCCTTGCAGTCCAAGGGACTCTCAAGAATCTTCTCCAACACCACAGTTCAAAAACATCAATTCTTCGGCGCTCAGCTTTCTTCACAGTCCAACTCTCATATGCATACATGACTGCTGGAAAAACCATAGCCTTGACTAGACGGACCTTTGTTGGCAAACTAATGTCTCTGCTTTTGAATATACTATCTAGGTTGGTCATAACTTTCCTTCCAAGGAGTAAGCGTCTTTTAATTTCATGGCTGCAATCACCATCTGCAGCTTTAGCATATACCAAATTTCTAATATGGTTTGGGTTCTCTTTCTGGGCTTTTTATTTCATTCCACTGATCAGTCAATTCTGTGCCAACCTCACTGTTTAAAACACTGTAGTTTAATAACTTTGAAAACCTAGGACACTTATCCTCCTTCACAACTGTTCCTTTTCAAATTTTTCTTGAACTTTTCTTCAATGGGTATTCTAGCAGATGAACTTAAAAAAAATTTTGTTACATTCTAAGAAAAATCTTCTTGGAATTTTTGTTAAAACTTCATTCAATTTAATGAAATTTGGGGAAATTATTATATTGAACTGTTCCACTTAGAAATATGATAGTATTCCATGTTTCATTCGTGCAAGCCTTTTGGATCTCNATTTTTGTTAAAACTTCATTCAATTTAATGAAATTTGGGGAAATTATTATATTGAACTGTTCCACTTAGAAATATGATAGTATTCCATGTTTCATTCGTGCAAGCCTTTTGGATCTCAAACTACAATTTGGGTTTTTCTTCACAAAAGTCATGCACAGTTATTCAAAGTGATGGAAGCTCCATGGTGGGTATTTTCAAATTCCTGGGAGCCCTGATTAGGAATCAAAAGACCTAATTCATAATTTTGGCTACTCACTTACTAGCTGGAAAAATTTACAAAACTCTCTCAGCCTCACTTTTTCTCAAGTGAACTAATAACCCCTGCCTTTTCCTGCTGTCAGAGTTTGCCTGATGATTATACAAACACAGCAGTAGAGACAGCCATGTTAATATAGGAGTTATTATTTTGTCAATGTATTGCTAAAAATAGGAATGTGTTTAGTAGGGGTTTTGCCATATAAAACAATCCAACCAATCAAGTTATAATTATCCAATCAAGTAAGGACCAATCAAATAAGGACTCAAGAAGTGCCCAGCTGACTTGTCAGGACTAAGTGGGTTTTCTGGAGGTGGGACCTTCAGTGCTAAAACCAGGAAAGTCCCAGGCAAACCAGGAGGCACTGGTCATCCCAGCTGTTGAGCATCTCCTTCAAACTCTAAAATGCTATGCAGGGTTCTATACATAAGAGGAAATAGGCCTATGTTCCCAGGGTGCTTCTGGTCTAACAGTGGAGACACAGTGAATGTTTATGAAAAGATGAAGGAATGAATATGTATATAATCATCTCCTGAGGACTGTGGTGCAACAGCCGTCTCAAAAGCAGAAGACTGGCTTGGACTGGAGGCTCTAGTGAAGGTGCTGGAACTAGACTTTAGAACCAGAGTATTTATATGGGATGAGATTCCAGGTGAGGGATAAACAGGAGGGACAAATCAGTGTTCTGTTGCAAGGAAGAGATGAGTGAGCATTCAGTCCCCAGACTGGTACATGGGAGGGACCCAAGTCTCATGTTGGCCAAAAAGTTCTTCTGAGTTTTCCCATAAGATGGTATGGAAAAACGCGAATGAACTTTTTGGCCAACCTAATACTTTGATTGAACACAAGTTGGTGCCACAGAATCGGGATATGTGTACAGCATCTATTTAGGTTTGCACACCCTGAAGTTCACAAGAGTAAACAATTAGAAATGCGAAATGCAGAAAACCACCTAAGAGGCTCTCTCATAAAACACTACATGGAATACTATGAAATTTCTACAGCCAACGTGTTTCTTTTTTCACTTTGGCTGCCAGAGTTCTAATGCTAAATTTAGTGCCCAAAATGACCTCAAAGACTAGTTCCCACTTACTCCTTCCACTTCCTTTAAGCAGGCATTGTTCTTTCATATCCTGAAATATCTTCGTTTGCATTGCTCTAGAAAAATCACTACCTAAAGACATTATGAAAAAAATCAGAATATACGGGGAAAATGTAAAGAGGAAAGTTAAAACTTCTGGTATTCCTTCTAAAAATAGCCACTGTTAATGTTTTAGTGCTCCCACCGTTTCCCCATCTATTTCCCATGAAGTAATGGGACCAGATGCCATGATCTTCGTTTTCTGAATGTTGAACATTTCACTGCTAGACCCTGGTTCAATCCCTGGTTAGGAAACTGAGATCCTACAAGCCGAGTGGTGTGGCAAAAAACAAAACAAAGCAAAACAAAAACTGGAATATCTGGATCATACTGTAGTTCTATTCTTAATATTGAGAGTAATCACACTGTTTTCCATGGTGGTGGCACCAATTTACATTCTCATCAGCAGTGTATGAAGATTCTAAGGGCTTCTTTTTCAAAAAATTCAAAATAACTGCAATGCATTCTTACATGCAAAAAAACTTGTAAAATTATTTGATATCAGTGTCCAGATAGCATTTACATTTCCTGACTTGTCTCATAATGAGGTATGTGCTTTAGCTTTATTAAGATACAGTGTATGTACCATAAACTGCACCCACTTAAAGTATACAGTTCATCGTTTTGACAGATGTAAACACCCATGAAAGCACTGCCACAATAAAAAACCAGAACATTTTAATTGTCCCCAAAAGTTTCCGTGTGTTCCTTCCTCTATCTCTGGCCAGATAAAAAGCACTGATCTGCTTTCTGTCACTATAGATGAGTTGACAGAGAATGTGGTTTTGAAAAAAGAACCAACAAACCTAAATGGTACATGATTTTATAAAAATTAGAAAAAAATCTAGAGAATGAACAAAAATATGTGTATTTTCTTTTCTGATATATTTTGATGGTGAATCCTTGAGACAGGAAGCAAGTTAAATTTAGAATAGTGTAATAATAATAGCCCCTGTAATAATAACCTTTATTGAGCAGTTAGTATGTGCCAGTTGTTTTACATATATTATCTAATTTGTCTCATGATAACCCTATGATTATTATCAATCTAATATTATCAAACCCATTTGGAGAAGGCAATGGCACCCCACTCCAGTACTCTTGCCTGGAGAATCCCAGTGATGGGGGAGCCTGGTGGGCTTCATTCTATGGGGTCACACAGAGTCTGACAGGACTGAAGCGACTTACCAGCAGCAGCAGCAGCAAATTATATTAATAAACACTAGATCATTGACTTCATTGCTGTTCCCTTNGAAGGCAATGGCACCCCACTCCAGTACTCTTGCCTGGAGAATCCCAGTGATGGGGGAGCCTGGTGGGCTTCATTCTATGGGGTCACACAGAGTCTGACAGGACTGAAGCGACTTACCAGCAGCAGCAGCAGCAAATTATATTAATAAACACTAGATCATTGACTTCATTGCTGTTCCCTTAAATGCAGATGTAGTTGGCTTATAGCAGAAAAAACTGACACAAAAAGAGAACCTGGGTGTGTTATTGAAAATGTCTTACCCTTCCTTTGACAGAGAAGCAAGGGCAATTCAATGGACAAAGGATAGTCTGTTCAACAAATGCTGTGAGAAGAACAGGATAGTCACATGTAAAATATCAAATTGAGATGCAGATCATACATCTTTTGTGAATATTAACTCAAAGTAGAAAATAGACCTAAGTGCAAAATTAAAATCCCTAGAAGATTTTTAAAACAGGCAAAGGACCCAAATACACATTTTCCCAGAAAACAAATGGCCAACAGATAGATGAAAAGGAGCTCAACAGCTGTAATCATTGGGGAAATTCAAATCAAAGCTGTTCTGAGATATCACTTCACACCTGTCAGAATGTCTATCATCAAAAAGATGAGATAACAAATGCTGGTGAAGATGTGGAGAAAGGGAATCCTTGTCTACTGGTGGTGGGAATGTAAACTGGTACAGCCACTATGGAAAACAGTATGGAGATACCTAAAAAAGTAAAAAGAGAACTTCCATATGATTCAGTAATCCCACTTCTAGGTTTATATTCCAAAAGAAACCAAATCTTTTTTTTTGTGTGGCTGCACTCCACAGCTTGTGGGATCCTAGTTCCCTGACCAGGGATTGAACTCTGGCCCTCAGCAGTGAAAACACATAGTGCCTACCACTGGACCACTAGAGAAGTCCCTAGATCATGAAGGTGAAGAGATATTTGCACCCCCATGTTCACTGGACCGCCAGGAAAGTTGGTATTGGCTTTGAACGAGATAAGGACAACTGAACAAGGTACGAGGTAATTTTTTTTCATGCTAAGTCTTTGGACTCTGGTGGTGCTTATGTTATGCTCACAGCACATAGCAGTTCAGACCAGCCATATTTTAAGTGTTCAACAGCCATATGTGCCCAGTGGCACATATTGGACAGCATGGGGCTAGGGGTTAAATGCAAATTAAGTAACCTCTGTGGGGCTCGGTCTCCTTTAAAATGCAGACATAGTAATGCGGCTTCTTGGCATTATTACAAGGGTAATGAAAGGCCTATAACAATGCTGGCAGTTAGTGAGCTCTCAGCAATGTTTAGTTTCTTTTGTCTTAAGGGAAAGAGATGCACCAGGTCAGGTGGTAGATGGAAATGATTCCTCTTTTTCCTCTCAAACAGGGTTTGTCAGCATTTAACTCGTGTTCCCTTTTGCTAAACATTAAAAGCTCATGCTTTCTTTCTGTGATAGTTTTAAATCTCAGAATACAATTTTCAGGTTTCCCTGGTGGCTCGGTGGTAAAGAATCTGCCTGACAATGCAGAAGACACAGATTTGATCCCAGATCCGGGAAGATCCTATGTGCTGAGGACCTCCTAAGTCCACGGGTGACAACTATTAAGCCCGCACTCTAGAACCTAGGAACCACAGCTACCGAAGCCCCTAAGCCCTAGAGCCAGTGGTCCACAACAAAAGGAGCCACCACAGTGAGAAGCCCACGCACCGCAACTAGAGAAATGCCTGCCCAGCGACAAAGATGTGGCATAGCCAAAAATCACTAAGTAAATAAATTTATTTTTTAAAATACAACTTTAAAAATTTAACATCATGACTAAAAATAAAAGAAACAGTACAACATATTGCTTTGTTTCACTCTCCCTCTCCCAACCTGGGAACATGTACTTGACACTTCCCTTTCTATGGTGAATCCTGCTCTGAAACATCTTCCTCACTTCAAGGCTAAACCTCAGATGAGCCTTGCATCCATTTAGAGCTTCTTAATTTTAAAAAACGTTTTAAAATCATTAACAGAACAATGTGTGCGTGCTAAGTCGCTTCAGTCGTGTCCGACTCTTTGCAACCCTATGGAGCATAACCCACCAGCCTATTCTGTGGGTTGCCATGCCCTCCTCCAGGGGATCTTCCCAACCCAGGAATCAAACCCACATATCTTATGTCTCCTATATTGGCAAGAGGATTCTTTACCACTAGAGCCACCTGGGAAGCCCAACAAAATAATACACATTCCCTAAACAAAAATCAGAAAATATACAAAAGCAGAAAGAACAAAATTAGAAGCTCCAGGTTTGCACCAGCCACAGAATAAGCACTCTAACAGCCTAAGTGAAGGTGCTCAGCAGGTATTTCCAATCCTGGCTGCTCCTGGGCATCAGTTGACAGTTCCAAGATATACGATGCCCAGCCTGACCCCAAAGAGGCGAGTTAGTTGGTCTAGATGCTACGATCAGGATTTATTTTTTACTGCTCCCAGATGAATTCTGATGAGCAGCCAAGAACCAGTGTTCTAGAGTAGTGAGTCTCAGACGTTATTTGGCATCAACAAGGCAGTGATCATGTCAAAAAAAAAACAAACCAAAAACCATATTCTGATTGAGAGGGTCAGGAGAGAGGCCCCAGATTCTACCTTTCTGTGAAGCTCCCAGGTAATGCTGATGCAGCAGGTCTGCCAAGCATGCTTAATTTTTAAGATTTATTTATTTTTGGCTGTGGTGGGTCTTCGTTTCTGTGCGTGGGCTTCCTCTAGCTGCTACCAGCCGCAGCTACTCTCCAGTTGTGGTGTGCGGGCTTCTCTTGCTGTGGAACACAGGCTCTAGGTGCTTGGGGTCAGTAATCATAGTGTATGGGTTTAGCTGCTCCGTGGCGTGTGGGATCTTCCTGGACCAAGGATCAAACTGGTGTCCCCTGCATTGCAAGGTGGATTCTTAACCACTGGACCACAAGGAAAGCCCAAACATACCTTTAATACTTCATATCCTTCATTATTCATAGATACCTATGTGTATTCTTTTCTCTAAAAATTCCGACCATAGCAACTATACTCCAATAAAACTTAATTTAAAAAATAAAAATTCCTAATATAGTCTTATTTTATAATCTGCTTTATTCAATGATCCATCATGATTTCCATTGCATGTTAAAAAAACATACATACCTGCAGAAATCATTTTGTTTGGCTACATGAGATCCCATTTTAAGGACATATTTGACTTCCCTGGCAGTCCAGTGGTTTACACTTGCCCTTCCATTGCAGGGGGGTGTGGGTTCAATCCCTGATCAGGAAGCTAAGATCTCACATGCCTCAGAGCCCAGAAAAACAAAACATAAAACAGAAGCAGTATTGTAACAAATTGAAAGAAGACTTTACAAATGGTCCACACTAAAAAAAAAAAAAAAACCTTTAAAAAATAAAAAGGATATATTACTGTAGGTCATTTAGAGCAGTGCTTTTGAGCGTGGGAGTTGCAACTTGTATATAATCAGGAAAGTTCAACCCCTGCCTCCATTCTGGTGACACAGATCAGGGATGAGTTCTTCAAGCAATTCTGATATACTATCCCTTTTTCTCCTCCTAGACTTTGAAAACCACTCATTTAACAAGTTCCTATTTAGGGGGCATTAGATTCCAGCTGTTTTTCATAGCAAACATAGCACACACAAAAATATGAAAAAAAGAATAATCACATCAATCTAATGAGATAAGTGTTATTACTATCTCCATTTTACAGATGAGTGGCTCCTCGAAATTTGCATACGTAAAAATTTGCCCATGAGATGGCTGCTATTTATTCACTTGGTTTGGGAATCATCACGATTCCAATTTAGCCCTTTTGTGCTTGTGGGAAGGATAACCCTGTTTCCTGGATAAAGCCCAGTTCAGAGTGCTGAGCACAGCCTTGGCCCTGCCACATCCCTGTGCAGAGGAGCAAAAAACCCAGACAGAAACACATGATTTCCATGGCCACAGATGGATGGATCAGAGGTAGTGGATCAAGGGCAGCCAGTGAGTGGCCCGGCTAGCAGCTTCCAAGGAGCTATACTATGAAAACTCATGCTCATTAGATGGGAGGCAGTACCATGGGGTAGCAGATGCCATAGAGGCCCAGAACGCTCGATAAGCAGCAGTTTGGAGAGAACACAACCATGAGGCAGAGAAGAGTGCAAGGTAGGCTGGCAGAGACAGAGTGTGAGAAGCAGAGGCAGAAGGGGGCTGTGCTGCTGTCATGCTGAGGGGTGGGCAGTCTCCCGCCCGGGTGGCGACACATCACTGTCCTTAGGGCTCTGGGTCCTGAACCCCCTTCTGGTCTCCGAGCTGTGTTCTACACCCAAAGAAGCCCAGAGAGGAATCTACTGTAGGGGCCTGCAGAGCCCTGATCAATTACCATGTGGACTCTGCAATAATTGTGTGCCCCACCCTCCCTCTGCAGGAAGGGAATTATTTGAGGAAAACCAAGGAAGATCCTGTTTATTACCAGCAAGAGAGTCTAACACACTCCCAGTAATTTGATTCACTTATTAAATTTGACGAATAGAAGATATAAAATCTGATTTTAATGGGAAGAAAAGTGTAAACACAGGGTAACTGAGGGAGGAGGAGACTGGGGGACCTCTGGGGAAGCAGGAGCAAAAGAGGGGAGAGGACACAGCAGGGGCGGACAGCGTAGGGGAAGAAGAAAATGAACTTCATCGGTGGCCAGCCTATTCCTGGGAACCTGGCTGGCCAGTCAGAAAGCGGACCCAGCAGGTGGCTGGAGTAAAAGGGGAAGGCAGCTGAGCTGCACGGTGATATCCAGAAAGTGCGAGGGGCATGGGGTGACCAGCGAAGGCTCAGCTGGTGCAGAAAGCAGTGACTCCCCGGAGGTGGCCTTTGCCCTTTTGATGACCAACCAGAAGTAGCAACCAGATGTGCCCATCTGGAATCCAGTCTCTAGCCATAAGCAGAACAAACAGTCTGGTCTAGAGACCTCCCTGGTGGTCTAGTGGCTAAGACTCCATGCTCCCAGTGTAGGGAGCCTGAGTTCCCAGTCTCCTGGTCTTGAATTACACAGTGAAGTCAAGCTGGTAAAATGTATCAAACACCATCTTTTGGGGAAAGGGATCATCCACCCTTTCTATTTGTTAGCACACGGCAACTCCAGACCTGTTCCAGTACACATTTCCCCTGGGGAAGCTTCTATAAAGGTGACTAGGGAGACCACAGAATTGTGGAGCCAAGTCTCCACAATTGTGGAGAGAGGAGAAGTAGAAATTCCTTTTACTTTGTCCTATGTTATCAGGCCTGTTGAAGAGAAACAGGGTCTGTTGAACTAAATTCTAGTCCAAACAATACAATTAACTTCCTCCTCCTCCTTTTCCTTTTCCTTCTCCTCCTTTTCCGGCTCCCTGAAGCTTCCAGAAAGTAAATTTTACATTTTTCATTCAATATTACTTCTGTCATGCCTGATGATACTAAAGCGTATAATATGGATCTACTCAGAGGAAGGCGTCACCCTACAAACTGTAATTCAATTTGAAGGATGGTGGAGAGCCAATCTGTCTAAGTTCTGGACACTATTATTTTAAAAATTTACTCATCAGTTCATTCCAATGCTATTAAATAGTTCCAATGCTGTTAAAGGAAGTTTTTGGACTGTTTTACAAAGCCAATATTACATTGATATGAAACCCTGGAAAATACAGCAGCCAAAAGAAAATTACAGACAAATATCACTCATGAATACAGATGTTTTATACCTGGAGGATTCAACACTAGTTTCTGATAAAAATCTCTTAAAAGAAACAAGGAGTATTTTCTTAACATAATAAATATATGCAGTCAAACGGAAACCAGTGTCAGGCTTAATGGTGAAATTCTAAAAGGACACCCAGTAAATCTAGAAAAAGACAAAGACCCCCACATCACTACTACCATTTCATGCCGTTCAGAAGGTATAAGGCAATGCAATTACAGAAGCCCCCATATCCTAAAACATCTTGACACAAATAAAACCCATCTGCCTTTTATGAATATATTTAGCCTCTGTAAAGGGAAAACCTGGGAGTGGGGAGTGGGACTCTTCTGGTCTGGAGGAATTAGGCACACTTTCGGGCAGGGGCACACTAACCGACAGAAAACGGGATTAGGTGCCAGGTACTGGATGTTAAATGTGGGTTCGATCCCTGGGTCAGGAAGATCCTCTGGAGAAGGGAATGGGAACCCATTCCAGCATTCTTGCCTGGGAAACTCCATGAGCCTGGCAGGCTACAGTCCATGGGGTCCCAGAGAGTTGGACATGACTGAGCATGCATACACATGCACACTGGATGCTAAAAACCCTGGCCTCCTCTGCTTTTGCTCCTAGAAGATGTCAGCTTGCATTGCACCATTCCACAAAGAGACAGAAGACTGATCTGGGGAATCTGACCAGCTCACAAGGAAAGACATGAAGATATACCAAGGGTTCCCTTAATGAAACCAACCAGCCAGAGCACTCAACAAATCCTTCTCTACACCATCAAAGATTCCAGTCAGGTTAAACAGGAGCAAATGACAAAGATCACCCAGGCATCCAAGGAAACTTATAACATGAAGCATAGAAACCAAAATGTGCAAACAGAAAAAGGAACTTGGAGGAAATGGATTATGGCCATCAGGCAAGGAGAAGGAAAAAGAAAAATAAAAAGCAAAAACTATAATTAACATACTTAGATGGGACTTGCCCGGCAGTTCCCATCTAACACCAGTCCCTGGCAGTGGTTAAGACTTTACCTTCCAATGGCAGGGGTTTGGGTTCCATCCCTGGTCAGAGAGCTAAGATCCCACGTGACTCATGGCCAAAAACCAAAGCATAAAACAGAAGCAATATTGTAACAAATTCAAAAAGGACTTTAAAAATGGTCTACATCAAAAAAATATTTTTAAAAATCCTTAGAAAAATGAAAAGCTATTGTGATACTGCATCCATAAAATAAGAATAGACTGCTATAAAGAAAACATATTCAGAGAAAGAGTGAGAAAGAGCTCTTGAAATTTAAAGACATGATATCAGAGATTTGTTTTCAATCTACAGAAGGTCTGGAAGATGATACTGAGAAAATCTCCCAGAGTACAGAGCATAAAAACAAAGAGATGGAAAATAGGAAAGAAAAGATAAGAAAATTGGAAGCCTGACCCAGGAGGTCCAAGACCAGAACAATACAAGTCCCAGAAAGAATAAACAGTGAACATAAAAGGGAGGAGACCATTATAGAATAATTCAAGAAAATTTCCCAGAACTGAAGAGCATGAGTTTCCAAGTTAAAAGGGTTCCACACAAAGAATTAAAATAGACCTGTACTAAGGCATATCACGGAGAAGGCAATGGCACCCCCTTCCAGTACTCTTGCCTGGAAAATCCCATGGACGGAGGAGATGGTGGGCTGCCGTCTATGGGGTTGCACAGAGTCGGACACGACTGAAGCAACTTAGCAGTTCACTGCAGCACTATTCACAGTAACCAACGTATAGAAACAACCTAAGAGTTAGTCAGTGACTGAAGGGTTAAAGAAGACGTGGTATGTATGTACAATGGAATATTATTCAGCCTTTAAAAAGAAGGAAATCCTGGGAATTCCCTAGTGGTCCAGAGGTTAGGGCTCCACACTTCCACTTCAGGGGCCATGGGAACTAAGTTCCCTGATTGGATCATCTGAGCAATGGCACCCCACCCCAGTACTCTTGCCTGGAAAATCCCATGGACGGAGGAGCCTGGTAGGCTGCAGTCCATGGGGTCGCTAAGAGTCGGACATGACTGAGCGACTTCACTTTTACTTTTCACTTTCATGCATTGGAGAAGGAAATGGCAACCCGCTCCAGTGTTCTTGCCTGGAGAATCCCAGGGACAGCGGAGCCTGGCGCGCTGCCGTCTATGGGGTCACACAGAGTAGGACACGACTGAAGCGACTTAGCAGCAGCAGCAGCGGCGGCAGCAGCAGGGTGGCCAGAAAGAGAGAAGTAAATCCTGTCATTTATAACATCATGAATGAATGTGGAGGGCATCATTCTAAGTGGAATAAGCCAGAGAAAGAAAGACAAATGCTACACGGTATCGCTTATATGGGTAATCAAAAAGGAAAAAAAAAGTCTCGCTCACAGAAACAGAGAAGCGAAGTAATTGCCGGTGGATGGATGGTGTGAGAGAAAGGGAGAACCTGGTAAAAGGGTGCAAATTTTCAGTTGTAGGATGAATAAGGTCTGACTGAGGATCTAATGAATAGTGTGGTAACTATATAGTCGATACTACTGTATTATATAATTTAAATTTGCTAAGAGAGTAGAACTTAAATGTTCTCACACATGCAAAAATGTAAATAAATAAATGTAGATGATGGATGTGTTAACTCGATGGGGAAAATCCTTTTACAAAATATACATATATCAAGTCATCACATTTTACACTTTATCTTACAATTTTATTTGGCAATTATACCTGTTAAATGGGCTTCCCTGGTGGCTCAGACAGTTAAGAATCTGCCTGCAATGTGGGAAACCTGGGTTCAGTCCCTGGGTTGGGAAGATCCCCTGGAGGAGGGCATGACAACCCACTTCAGTATTCTTGCCTGGAGAATCCCTATGGACAAGAGGAGCCTGGCAGGCTACAGTCCATGGGGTCGCAAAGAGTTGGACACGACTGAATGACTAAACACAGCATACCTGTTAAACAATAGAACAATAACCCCCTAGAAGATAACATAGGTTATCTAGGTGACTTTGGATTTGGTGATGACTTCTGGGGCTTCCCTCATAGCTCAGTTGGTAAAGAATCCACCTGCAATGCAAGAGACCCCAGTTCGATTCCTGGGTCGGAAAGATCCCCTGGAGAAGGGGTAGGCTACCCACTCCAGTATTCTGGCCTGGAGAATTCCATGGACTATACAGTCCATGGGCTTGCAAAGAGTTGGACACTACTGAGCAACTTTCACTTTCTTAGATATAGCACCAAAAGCAGGGTAAGTTGAACTTCATTAAAATTTAAAACTTCTGGATTCTCTGACAGTGGTTAAGAATCCGAGCTTCCAATGCAGGTTTGATCCCTAGTTGGTTAATTAGTATGCCACATGTCTCGAGGCACAGCAAAAAAAAAAAAAAAAAAATTTTAATAATAAATATTTTTTTTAATTAAAAACTTCTGCTTTGAGTTAGAATTCCTACCATGTCCTTCCTGCTGTCTGCCATACACTGTGGGGTGTCACTCCAGGACCTTATACTGAGATGTTCAACACCCTCAGAGGCACAATCATGTACAGAACTATCTCAGGGCAAAAAAGGACACATCCCAAGACTACTCACATCCTTGTGCTCTGTAAAAACAAACAAGCAAGCAAAAAAAAACTTCTGTTAAGAAAATTAAAAGACAAGCCAGAGACTAGAAGAAAATATTTTCAAAAGGTATATTTAATAGAAGACTGATATCCAAAATATATAAAGAACTCTTAAAATGCAACAATAAGAAAATGACCCAATTTAAAAGTGGGCAAATGTTCAGAATAGACATCTCACCAAAAAGATATACCAATGACAAATAAGCACATGAAAACATGCTCAATATCATATATCATTACAGAATTGCAAGTTAAAACAACAATGATATACTTCTACACACTTATTAGAATGGCTAAAATCTATGGAGACAGTAAAAAGTGTGCCAAGGGTTCAAGAGGAAGGAGAAAGGGATGAATAGATTTTTAGGGCAGTGAAACTATTTTGTATGATTCCATAATGGTGGATACTTGTTATTATGTGTTTGTCAAAGCCATAAAACGTACAACCCAAAGAGTGAACCCTGATGTAAACTATGAGCTTTAATGACAGTAATATACCTATATTGGCTCATAAATTGTAACGAACGTACCACATGATGTACAATTAACATGTGTAAAATTAAATTAATAAAGATTTACATGTCTGAATGAACATGGGAAATGGGATTGGTGGGATGAGGAACTATATGGGAACTCTCTACTTTCCAGTCAATTGTTCTCTCAACCTAAAGCTGCTCAAAAAAAGTCTATTAATTAAAGAAAATTTTATCTTTTCCAAGCCTCTGTTTCCTCATCTTGGAAATGAGGAGGTGGACTAGATGTCAGAATGGAATTCTGTACTTAGAGATGAATTTTACCCCTTACATTTCACCAGATGTTTACTTTGTGATTTGTATCTACCCCTGCCACATGGCTTTCAATGACTGCATTGATAGATCAGCTGAGCTGACATCACTTGGCTCTGGGTGTTCTGGCAAAGAACAGACTCACACAGAAGTTTCTAAAGTTTTTTTCATCAAGTCTTCTTGGTGATCTTTTAAAGAAAACTTTAGGAAAAACTGTTTCCATGTCTCTGAAATGTTTCCTGTCCGTGTTATTTTGAAAGCCATTTTGTGCATTCACCTATAGTTTTGACTTCAGTTCAGTTCAGTTCAGTCACTCAGTCATGTCCGACTCTTTGCGACCCCATGAATCGCAGCACGCCAGGCCTCCGTGTCCATCACCAACTCCCGGAGTCCACCCAAACCCACGTCCATTGAGTCGGTGATGCCATCCAACCATCTCATCCTCTGTCATCCCCTTCTCCTCCTGCCTTCAATCTTTCCCAGCATCAGGGTCTTTTCAAATGAGTCAGCTCTTTGCATCAGGTGGCCAAAATATTGGAGTTTCAGCTTCAGCATCAGTCCTTCCAATGAACACCCAGGACTGATCTCCTTTAGGATGGACAGGTTGGATCTCCTTGCAGTCCAAGGGACTCTCAAGAGTCTTCTCCAACACCACACTTCAAAAGCATCAATTCTTTGGCACTCAGCTTTCTTTATAGTCCAACTCTCACATCCATACATGACCATTGGAAAAACCATAGCCTTGACTAGATGAACCTTTGTTGACAAAGTAATATCTCTGCTTTTTAATATGCTGTCTGGGTTGGTCATAACTTTCCTGCCAAAGAGTAAGTGTCTTTTGATTTCATGGCTGCACTCACCATCTGCAGTGATTTTGGAGCCCCTCAAAATAAAGTCTGACACTGTTTCCACTGTTTCCCGATCTATCATGGCAGTTAGATGCCATGATCTTCGTTTTCTGAATGTTGAACTTTAAGCCAACTTTTCACTCTCCTCTTTCACTTTCATCAAGAGGCTTTTTAGTTCCTCTTCACTTTCTGCCATAACGGTGGTGTCATCTGCATATCTGAGGTTATTACAAAATAAAGTCTGACACTGTTTCCACTGTTTCCCGATCTATCATGGCAGTTAGATGCCATGATCTTCGTTTTCTGAATGTTGAACTTTAAGCCAACTTTTCACTCTCCTCTTTCACTTTCATCAAGAGGCTTTTTAGTTCCTCTTCACTTTCTGCCATAACGGTGGTGTCATCTGCATATCTGAGGTTATTGATATTTCTCCCGGCAATCTTGACTTCAGTGACCTTGAAGATATAGATCATTTCAAGTTGCAGTAAATGTTCTAACTTTTGGGAGAAACTTAGTTGTTTTGTATTGATAATTTCAGTACAATCCTTCATTAACCAGGTGTTGTAGCTAGATATCACAATGTTGTCGTTTAGTTGCTAAGTCATGTCCAACTCTGTGTGAACTCATGAATTGTGGTCCACCAGGCTCCTCTGTCCTTGGAATTTCCAACACAAGAATACTGGATGGGTTGCCATTTCCTTCTCTAGAGGTTCTTCCCTACCCAGGGATAGAACCTGGGTCTCCTGAGTTGCAGGCAGATTCTTTACCACTGAGCCCCTAGAGATGCCCAACCATCACAATGTGTGTGTGTGTGTGTGCTGTATTCAGGCGTGTCTGACTCTGCGACCACAATAGTTTAGTCTTAAATGAACATGAAGATTTATGTAATAATGTAAAGTCAGTTGGGCATATGAACCTCATTGTGTTTTCCTGGTATGAAATAAAGACATTTATGAGCACCAGGGCCATATAAATGACCACTCTAACTTCTTCTCGCCCAAGAGAGGTATGACATTTATATGAGCCACCATGTCCCCTGTTCCCTGTGGGTAGTCATAAATGTTTGATAATGTTGTTTAATGAATCAAATGAGTGAAGAAATTACAAAAAAACTAAATGGAAAAAACCTCAGCAACCATATTAAAACTTTTTTTATTATATATTTAAAATTTTTTATTGAAATATAGTTGATTTACAATGTGTTAGTTTCAAATGTACAGCAGAGTGATTCAGGTATACATATATATTCTTTTTCAGATTCTTTTCCATTATGTTATTACAAGATACTGAGTATAGTTCCATGTGCTATACATTAGATCCTTGTTGGTTATCTATTATCAGCAACCATCTTAATGTATATCACAGTACTGTTTAAACTGTAAACATATAAAAGCATTGTGGATGATTCTTACTGAATAATTTAATTCCTAAGAAGTCAGAGGAATTTGAATTGATGGAGCTCTGACTTTAAATTTACATGAATCATTATCCAGTATGGAATTCAGTGTTCCTTTTCTGGGAAGTAATTGTTAACATTAAGTATTCTTGCTTACATTATATTTATTGTTATTTTTGGTCAAGAAAAAATAGGCTTGCATCACCTACCACTTCACTCCCATTATAAAAAGGAATGTTTTATATATATTTATATAATATATAAAGGGATGATATATAAAAGAATGTTTTATATGTATGTATGTGTGTGTGTGTGTGTGTNATTATCCAGTATGGAATTCAGTGTTCCTTTTCTGGGAAGTAATTGTTAACATTAAGTATTCTTGCTTACATTATATTTATTGTTATTTTTGGTCAAGAAAAAATAGGCTTGCATCACCTACCACTTCACTCCCATTATAAAAAGGAATGTTTTATATATATTTATATAATATATAAAGGGATGATATATAAAAGAATGTTTTATATGTATGTATGTGTGTGTGTGTGTGTGTATATATATATATATATATTGCTTAAAGCAGCGGCTTTAAATTTTTTATTGGCTGCAATCCACAGCAACATCTACATTTTACATTATCTATCATCTATCTTTCTATGATACTGAAACTACTCTGATCTGATCTGATGTATTTTGCTCTCTTTCATTTTTTAAAAATGTTAATCATGATCCTTTAAGTTGGTTTCATGTATGGGCCAAGACCTGTATTTTAAAAACTGTGGCTTGGAGAGCTCCAGATGAAATTTGTAGTGAATAGACCAGAGTATCTCATGTGATGATAAAAATGCCTTAAAAGAAGGCTTTTGTCACTTCATTTCTGAATACATGTAATGATTTTAAATTGACATACCACAGACTGTATTTCTGGAGAGTGAGATTGAGCAAGACTTTTAATTTTACTTTTTCAAATTGTTTGAAAGACTAATTTTTAAAATTCATTTTTTAATTGAAGGATAATTGATTTACAGAATTTTGTTCTGTTAAACCTCAACATGAATCAGACATAGGTATACGTATATCCCCTCCCTCTTGAACCTCCCTCCCATCTCCCTTTCCATCCTACCCCTCTAGGTTGAGCCCCTGTTTGAGCTCCCTGAGTCGTACAGCAAATTCCCATTGGCTATTTTACATATGGTAATGTAAGTTTCCATGTTACTCTCTCCACACATCTCACCCTCTCCTCCCCCCACACCATGTCCATAACTCTGTTCTCTATGTCTGTTTCTCCTTTGCTGCCCTACAAATAAATTCATTGGTACCATCTTTCTAGATTCCATATATATGCATCAGTATACACCATTTATCTTTCTCTTTCTGACTTACTTCACTCTGTATAATAGGTTCTACGTTCACCCACCTCGTTAGCACTGACACAAATGTGTTCCTTTTTATGGCTGAGTAATATTCCATTGTATTTATGTACCACAGCTTCTTTATCCATTCATCTGTCAGTGGACATCTAGGTTGCTTCCATGCTCTAGCTATTGTAAGTAGTGCTGCTATTGTAAGTAGTGCTGCAATGAACATTAGGGTACATGTGTCTTATTCAGTTTTGGCTTCTTCAGGGTATATGCCTAAGAGTGGGATTGCTGGGTCATATGGTTGTTTTATTCCTAGCTTTTTTTTTTTTTTTAAAGAAATCTCCATACCATCTTCCATAGCGGCTGTATCAATTTACATTCCCACCAACAGTGCAAGGACGTTCCCTTTTCTCCACACCCTGTCCAGCATTTATTGTTTATAGACTTGTTGATGATGGCCATTCTGACCGGTGTGAGGTGATATTTCATTGTAGTTTTGATTTGCATTTCTCTAATAATGAGTGATATTGAGCATCTTTTCATGTTTTTGTTAGCCATCTGTATGTCTTCTTTGGGAAAATGTCTATTTAGGTCTTTTCCCCACTTTTTGATTGGGATGTTTGTTTTTCTTGTATTGACTTATATGAGCTGCTTGTATATTTTGAAAATTAATCCTTTGTCAGTTGTTTCATTTGCTATTATTTTTTCCCATTCTGAGGGTTGCCTTCGAAAGACTAATTTTAACATGTATAACTTTTATAGTAAAAAAGAAATCTAGCATGATGTTAGCTACTTATCCTAAGGAGCCAATGTCATGTCATACTTCTAAAAGTTATGTTTTATCAAACCTAGTGGAGGGACTTCTCTGGTGGTCCAGTGGCTTAGACTCCACACTCCCAATGCAGGGGGCATGGGTTCAATCCCTGGTTGAGGAACTGAGATCTCCCATGCAGGATGTCTGTGTGTGCTGAGTTGCTTTGTTGTGTCCACCTCTTTGCAGCCCCATGGACTGTAGCCCCCCAGGCTTCAGTCAAGAATACTGGAGTGGGTTGCCAAGCCTTCCACCAGGGGATTTTCTGCAACCAGGGACAGAGGCCATGTCTCTTACCTCTGCTGCATTGGCAGGTGGGTTCTTTACACATGCAGCATGGCATAGCAATAAATAAATAATATAACATGTATTTGTATGCTCAGTCATGTCTGGCTCTTCACACCCCCTGGACTGTAGCCCGCCATACTCCTCTGTCCATGGAATTCTCCAGGCAAGAATGCTGGAGTGGATTGCCATTTCCTACTCCAAGGAATCTTCCCGACTCAGGGATCGAACCCAAGTCTCTTGTGTCTCCTGCATTGGCAGGTAGATTCTTTACCACTAGCACCACCTGGGAAGCCCAAAGCAACATTAAATAAAAGTACTACTTAAAAGAAAAAAATAGTGGAAAATTAGGCACAACAGGAATGTGCAATTATAGTGTCTTAGCTCCATAACTTCTGGATGATCTATGCAGTGTACTACACAGCCATTAACAATGATGATTTAAGTTCTAGCTCAGTGGCTCTCAATCAGGGGTGATTTTGCCTCTTGGGACATTTGGCAATGGCAGAGACATTTTAGGTTGTCACACTAGGGAAGGGGAGTGCTCTTTGTGTCTAGTGGGTAGAGGCCAGGGATGCTGTTAAACATCCCATGGTGCACAGTACAGCCTCCACAGCAGAGAATGATCCCCAAACAGCAATAGTGCTAAAGGGTAAGAAACCCTAGTTTTAGCTAAATGTCTATGTATTCATGGAAGCTTTACCTCCTTCCTCATATCTATAAATAATCTTTTTTTCTTTTTGGTAGCATTTAATCTAGCTCTTTCTCATACTTGGAATACAGTTATTTATTACTGTTGTTGTTTAGTCACTAAGTTGTGTCCAACTCTTTTGTGACCCCATGGAATGTAGCCTGCCAGGCTTCCCCGTCCATGGGATTTCCCAGGCAAGAATACTGGAGTGGGTTGCCATTTCCTTCTCCAGGGGATCCTCCCGACCCAGGATCGAACCCACATCTCCTGCATTGGCAGGTGGATTCTTTACCACTGAGCTACCAGGGATGCCCAGTTATTTTTGTTCATGTCTTATTTCCTTTCCTAGATAGAAAGCTCCTTTTTCAGATANGGGATTTCCCAGGCAAGAATACTGGAGTGGGTTGCCATTTCCTTCTCCAGGGGATCCTCCCGACCCAGGATCGAACCCACATCTCCTGCATTGGCAGGTGGATTCTTTACCACTGAGCTACCAGGGATGCCCAGTTATTTTTGTTCATGTCTTATTTCCTTTCCTAGATAGAAAGCTCCTTTTTCAGATATGATATGTGCCTGATTCATCTTGGTATAACCATCAACCAGACCACCTTGTGTCTTGTATTTGTTTAATAAGTGTTTATTGAGTTATTACATAAGAATAAAAAATCATGGCACTGGAAGTATTGAAATGGAAAGATGTCCACAGTATACTTAATTGGGATAAAAAAGCAGGTTACAAAACAGTGTGAGTGATCTATAGATTCAGTGAAATCCTTATCACAATCCTAGCTAACTTTTCAGAAATTGATAAGCTGGTCCTCATGTGCATATGGAAGATCAGGGGGCCTAGAAAAGCCAAAATAGTTTTGAACAAACTTGAAGGACTCATACTGTAGAACTCTCAGAAGAAAAGATAAGAGTTAATCTTTAAGAGGGCTTTCCTGGTGGCTCAGTGGGCAACAACAATCTTGAGACCATGAGTTAGGCAATGATTTCTGAGATATAACACCAAAAGAAGAAATGACTCCCCCTCAAGAAAAGATAAACTGGATTTCATCAAACTTTAAAACTTCTATGCTGTGAATCAAACTGCCAACATCCACTGGATCATCAAAAAGCAAGAGAGTTTCAGAAAAATATCTATTTCTGCTTTATTGACTATGCCAAAGCCTTTGACTGTGTGGATCACAATAAACTGTGGAAAATTCCGAAGGAGATGGGAATACCAGACCATCTGACATGCCTCTTGAGAAACCTGTATGCAGGTCAGGAAGCAACAGTTAGAACTGGATCTGGAACCAACAGACTGGTTCCAAATAGGAAAAGGAGTACCTCAAGGCTATATATTGTCGCCCTGTTTGTTTAACTTATATGCAGAGTACATCATGAGACATGCTGGGCTGGAGGAAGCACAACCTGGAATCAAGATTGCTAGGAGAAATATTGATAACCTCAGATATGCAGATGATACCCTCATGGCAGAAAGTCAAGAGGAACTGATGAAAATGAAAGAGGAGAATGAAAAAGTTGGCTTAAAGCTCAACATTCAGAAAACTAAGATCATGGCACCCGGTCCCATCACTTCATGGGAAATAGATGGGGAAACAGTGGAACCAGTGTCAGACTTTATTTTGGGGGGCTCCCGAATCACTGAAGATGGTGACTGCAGCCATGAAATTAAAAGACGCTTACTCCTTGGAAGAAATTTATGACCAACCTAGACATCATATTAAAAAGCAGAGACATTACTTTGTCAACAAGGGTTCATCTAGTCAAGCCTATGGTTTTTCCAGTGATCATGTATGGATGTGAGAGTTGGATTACAAAGAAAGCTGAGTGCTAAAGAATTGATGCTTTTGAACTGTGGTACTGGAGAAGACTCTTGAGAGTCCCTTGGACTGCAAGGAGATCCAACTAGTCCATCCTAAAGGAGGTCAGTCCTGGGTGTTCATTGGAAGGACTGATGCTGAAGCTGAAACTCTACTACTTTGGCCACCTGACACAAAGAGCTAACTCATTGGAAAAGACCCTGATGCTGGGAAAGACTGAAGGCAGGAGGAGAAGGGGATGACAGAGGATGAGATGGTATTGCATGGCATCACCGACTCAATGGACATGGGTTTGGGTAGACTCTGGGAGTTGCTGATGGACAGGGAAGCCTGGTGTGCTGCAGTTCATGGGATTGCAGAGTCAGACACGACTGAGAAACTGAACCAAACTGAACTGATGATGCTAATGATACATCAAGAAAGTAAAAAGACAACCCACAGAATGGGAGAAAAATTTTGGAACCCATGTGTCTGGTAAGAGAATGTATCCAAAATGCATAAAGAACTCTTACAACTCAATAATAAAAGATAGCCCAATTTTAAAATGGACAAAGAATCTCAATAGATATTTTTTCCAATGAAGATATACAAATAGCTAAGATAGGGGAGGGGAGAGAAAGAGAATTTTTCTTCTACCCTTCTAAGTTCTCAGCTGGGGCCCCTGTAACAAAAGATGGATTAACAAGAAAAAAGCTTACAAATTTATTTAATACAAGTTTTATGTGACACAGGAGCTTTGATAGGGAAATGAAGACCTGAAGAAGTGGTTAAACATGAATGTGTTTATGCTAAGTTTTATGAAGAGCAGAGAGTTGTGGGCAAATGTAAGAAGATAAAAAGGATATGAGCTAAGAATAATAAACTGGGGTAGTGCATGTCCTAAACTCTGTCACCAATAAGCACTCATAGATATGTACCCAAGAGAAATGTAAACACAGATGTACACAAAAAGTTGTACATGAATGTACATTGCAGCATTATTCATAGTAGTCAAAAGGTAGAAACAACCCAAATGTCCATCAACTGATGAATGACTATGTGAAATGTGATATATCTGTTAAAATGGAATATTATTTGGCAGTAAAAAGAAATGAAGTACAGATATATCCTACACCATGGATAGACATTGAAAATATAGTAAGTGAAAGAAACCAGGCATAAAATGCCATATGTTGTATGAGTCCATTTAAATGAAATGTATGAATAGAGACACAAGGTAGGTTAGTGATTGCCTAGGGCTGGGAGGTTTGGGGGGAAATGGGGAGTGACTGCTAATGAATTCAGGTTTCTTTTAGGGAGAATGAAAATGTTTTAAAATTAGACTGTGGCAATAGTTGCACAAACATAAATACACTGAAACCTAGTCATTTGTATGCTTCAAATGGGCAAATTGTACAGTGTGTGAATTATATCTTAATAAAGGTATATATATATTTAAAATAAAAGCAACACTATATGTATTTGCTCCCTTGAAAGTAGTTTACTAAGATAAATGTGGAATGTTAATGGGTCAGCTTGTACCTGCTTTTCAAAAGTATTCATTGTGAAACCCCTGATTGATGAGTTGCAGCTGCACTAGGAGAGATGTGATTTGGCACTTAATCTCAGAGACAAAGCACCCAGCATACTGTACACATAGGTGTTAAACTGAAAGGGTGGCTGCCCAGAGTTGTACCCAGCACTGGGTTCAATCCAATGGTTGCAACTGAGCCTGCTCCATGTGGTGTAGGGACCCAGAAACTATGCCTGATCCCCTGGAGGCAGCTGCTTTTTGGCCATGTATATTGCTTATTTCATGTCGTTTAAAACTGTGTAAACGAATGTGGGAAGGAGCATTACCACAATGTGTAGTGTAGTGCAATCTTCTAGTTAGCTGTATGTGCTAGTGATTCTCTTTGGGTGACAAAATTCTGGGTAATCTTTATTTTCTTTATACTTATCTATATTTTCTGATTTTTTAATCTGCAAGATTTTATTTATTTTTTAATAAAATAATCTGAAAAACAGAAGTCTTTGCATTCGTGCACTAAATCCTATTTGGTTATAGTGAATGATTCTGTTAACATACTATTGAATTGTTTGCTATTATTCTATTTATAGTTTTTCAGCTAGTGCTTCGGGGAAGGCAATGGCACCCCACGCCAGTACTCTTGCCTGGAAAATCCAATGGACGGAGTAGCCTCGTGGGCTGCAGTCCATGGGGTCGCTAACAGTCAGACAGACTGAGCGACTTCACTTTCACTTTTCTGTTTCATGCATTGGAGAAGGAAATGGCAACCCACTCCAGTATTCTTGCCTGGAGAATCCCAGGGATGGGGGAGCCTGGTGGGCTGCCGTCTATGGGACACGACTGAAGTGACTTAGCAGCAGCAGCAGCAGCTAGTGCTTTGGTCTTCTGTTTGGGTTTTTCTTCCCCCAAACTATAAACATACCCCATTTTATTGACAGAGAAGCCTTCAGTGACTTAGCAGCAGCAGCAGCAGCATTTTATTGAACTTCACTTTATTGTGCTTCACAGGTGTCACAGGTGTCCTTTTTTTTTTTTTTTTTTTTTTTTACAAATGGAAGGTTTTGGACAACCTTGCCTCGAGTAAATCTATTGACATCATTTTTCCAACCACATTTGCTCACTTTGTGTGTCACATTGTCACATTTTAGTAATTTGGACACTATATTAAGCCTTCTTGTTATTATATTTGTTATGCTGATCTGTGATTAGTGCTTTTTGATGTTACTATTACAAAAAGTTTATGAATCAGTGAAGGCTTAGATGATGGTTAGCATTTTTTATCAGTAACTTTTTTTTTTTTATTGCACCATGCAGCTTGGGGGACCTTAATTCCCAATCCAGGGATTAAACCCGACCTCTGGCAATGGAAGCACCGAGTCCTAACCACTGGACTGCCAGTTCAGTTCAGTTCAGTCGCTCAGTCATGTCCGACTCTTTGTGACCCCATGAACTGCAACACACCAAGCCTCTCTGTCCATCACCAACTCCCGGAGTCCACCCAAACCCATGTCCATTGAGTCGGTGATGCCATCCAACCATCTCATCCTCTGTCATCCCCTTCTTCTCCTGCCTTCAATCTTTCCCAGCATCAGGGTCTTTTCAAATGAGTTAGCTCTTCGCATCAGGTGGCCAAAGTATTGGAGTTTCAGCTTCAGCATCAGTCCTTCCAATGAACACCCAGGACTGATCTCCTTTAGGATGGACTAGTTGGATCTCTGGACTGCCGGGGAATTCCCAATAACAAATTTTTAAATTAAGGTATGTACTTTTTAAAAAAGACCTCATGCCATTGCACACTTAATAGACTATAGTATGGTGTTGCTGCTGCTGCTGCTGCTGCTGCTGCTAAGTTGCTTCAGTCGTGTCCGACTCTGTGCGACCCCATAGATGGCAGCCCACCAGGCTCCGCCGCCCCTGGGATTCTCCAGGCAAGAACACTGGAGCGGGTTGCCATTTCCTTCTCCAATGCATGAAAGTGAAACGTGAAAGTGAAGTTGCTCAGTCGTGTCCGACTCTTTGTGACCCCATGGACTGCAGCCCACCAGGCCTCTCCATCCATGGGATTTGCCAGGCAAGAGTACTGGAGTGGGGTGCCATTGCTTTCTCCGATAGTATGGTGTAAACATTACTTTTATATGCACTAGGAAACCAAAAAGTCGCATGACTCTCTTCACTGTGATATTCCCTTTATTGTGGTTTGGAACTGAACCCACAGTATCTCCGAGATATGTCTGTAAACTTTTCAAGATTTGATTTCAGGGTTATAATGTCTTCATAAAATGAATTAGAGAGTTTGCATGCTTTTGGAACTTGTCGATTGTGTAGTATAAGGATAATCTGTTATAGATTGCTGATGTATTATAAAGGGATCTAACTCACAAACAACCAGATGGAAGAGATACAGAGGGCAAAGTATGGGAGGGGCACAGAGGTTCCATGCCCTTTCCAGGTGCCACTGTCTCAGCACCTCCACTCAGAAGCTCTCTGATTTCTTGTTTTTGTTGGGAATTACATATTAATGTTGTGTAAGAAAAAAATAAACCTTTACAAAGACTTTAGCTTTTTCATTTTTTCCATATCAGGAGTGTCAGTGGTAAGGCTGAACTCCGGGCAGAAGATTCAGTAGTTGCTCAGGTGTCCCATTCTGTGTGCAATCAGTGGGGAGGGAGCTTGGTTTAGGGCTACTGAATTATGGCACCAACTGCAGTAGGAGAAGCTTCAACCTTCCACTCCTGATCTCTGTTTTTATTGCACAGGCACACTGAACAGCCTGCCATAACAAGTGGAGAGCTGGAGAATAAATTTTGGGGATCAGACACCAAGGAAGCTGAGTTTAGTTGCCAGCTGTGTAGGGGAGTGTTAGGAAATGCCACGTGCCTGGCAGGCAGAAACAGGAATCCCCTTCATCCAGTGGAAAGCTGGGTCTCAGTTTAGCCTCCCCACCCCTGAGACCACACTGGTGGAGCCATGGGTTCCAGCTTCTTTGTTGCCAGCTACCACCAAGAGAGTTCCTGGGATCATTCATCAAATAATTCTGGCCGTCTCTCCTCATTTTTAAGCAGTTCTATAGTACTATCCTTTGTTTAAACAAGGAGTGTCTATCTCACAAGCTGAGGCTCAGTTCAGTTCAGTTCAGTCGCTCAGTCGTGTCCGACTCTTTGCGACCCCATGAATTGCAGCACGCCAGGCCTCCCTGTCCATCACCAACTCCCAGAGTTCACCCAAACTCACGTCCATCGACTCGGTGATGCCATCCAGCCATCTCATCCTCTGTCGTCCCCTTCTCCTCCTTCCCCCAATCCTTCCCAGCATCAGAGTCTTTTCCAATGAGTCAACTCTTCGCATGAGGTGGCCAAAGTACTGGAGTTTCAGCTTTAGCATCATTCCTTCCAAAGAAATCCCAGGGCTGATCTCCTTCAGAATGGACTGGTTGGATCTCCTTGCAGTCCAAGGGACTCTCAAGAGTCTTCTCCAACACCACAGTTCAAAAGCATCAATTCTTCAGTGCTCAGCTTTCTTCACAGTCCAACTCTCACATCCATACATGACTACTGGAAAAACCATAGCCTTGACTAGATGGACCTTTGTTGGCAAAATAATGTCTCTGCTTTTGAATATGCTATCTAGGTTGGTCATAACTTTCCATCCAAGGAGTAAGCATCTTTTAATTTCATGGCTGCAGTCACCATCTGTAGTGATTTTGGAGCCCCCAAAAATAAAGTCTGACACTGTTTCCACTGTTTCCCCATCTATTTCCCATGAAGTGATGGGACCAGATGCCATGATCTTCGTTTTCTGAATGTTGAGCTTTAAGGCAACTTTTTCATTCTCCTCTTTCACTTTCATCAAGAAGCTTTTCAGTTCCTCTTCACTTTCTGCCATAAGGGTGGTGTCATCTGCATATCTGAGGTTATTGATATTTCTCCCGGCAATCTTGATTCCAGCTTGTGCTTCTTCCAGCTAAGCGTTTCTCATGATGTACTCTGCATATAAGTTAACTAAGCAGGGTGACAATATACAGCCTTGATGTACTCCTTTTCCTATTTGGAACCAGTCTGTTGTTGCATGTCCAGTTCTAGCTGTTGCCCCCTGACCTGCATATAGGTTTCTCAAACTGAGGCTCAGATCTTCTCAAATGTAATAGATTTTCCTTAGTCTCTAGTGAATTCAAAATGTATATACTGTTTTATGTAACATTTCTTGCTAGTGCTCAGATTACTGAAGACTTCTTTGAATTTTTTTTAAAAATTATAGTTCATTTACAATATTGTGTTGTGCTCAGATTGATTCTTTGCGGCCCTATGGACTGTAGTCAGCCAGGCTTCTTTGCCCATGGAATTTTCCAGGCAAGAATGTCAGAGTGGGGTGTTATATTCTCCTCCAAAGGATATTCCTGAGCCAATGATCGAACCCGAGTCTCCTGTGTCTTCTGCATTGGCAAGTGAATTCTTATCACTGGCACTATCTGGGAAGCCCCAGTATTGTGTTAGAGATTACTAAAGATTTCTAAACTATCCCTTTTATGAATATGCAGCTTCACCTCAGTTAAAGCAGACTAGTTTCCATCTCTAGCCACAGGAGGGCGCACAAAAACATGAATCAAGTTAAGTTTTTGTAAAACGTTTTGGGAAGAACCTTACTTGGGTTGAGAAAAAAAAAAAGCTCTCAAACCAAAAAATCATGAGCAATATAGTACCCTTGTTATGAATGTAGACCATTACTGTCCCATAGAATTTTCTGCTGTGATGTTAGTGTCCTGTGGCTGTGGTGTCCAGTGGATCAGCCACTAGCCACCTGTGGATATTGAACACTAAATGTGGCTACTGTGACTGAGGAAATGAATTTTTAATTTTACTTTATTTAGTTTAATTATACATTTAAATAACCACATGTGACTAGTGGCTGCCATGTTGGACCATGCAAGTCTAGAAGACTAGACTCTATAGGAATATTGGTTTTTCTGAATGGCTTTATTATGTTGGCATTTAAACAACTTTGAACCTAACAATAATAACTTAAGAGGTAAAGGACACTACGAGTGATGTTCCTGCCATTGGCCAGCTACTGTGCCCGGCATTTTCTGATTTATCTGAGGATGATTCATACATTTTTGCACATCATGTTCCTAGAGTTGGAAGACTAACCTTTAGTGTTGTCTCTGATGTATGAAATTATCACTTGAGCTTTGATCTAGGCAGGAGGTAACTGGATTCCATTTCCACTTTTGTCAGTAACTAAGCCTGGTGGGCTGCTGTCTGTGGGGTTGCACAGAGTTGGACACGACTGAAGCAACTTAGCAGCAGCAGCAGCAAGCCTATGACCTTAAGTAGATGGTTTGCCCTTCCAGAGCTAGAATGTCTTCATTTCTGTTATTATTTATTTATTAAGTTGAAATATAGTTGATTTACAATATTGTGTTAATTTCTGCTGTATANGTGGGCTGCTGTCTGTGGGGTTGCACAGAGTTGGACACGACTGAAGCAACTTAGCAGCAGCAGCAGCAAGCCTATGACCTTAAGTAGATGGTTTGCCCTTCCAGAGCTAGAATGTCTTCATTTCTGTTATTATTTATTTATTAAGTTGAAATATAGTTGATTTACAATATTGTGTTAATTTCTGCTGTATAGCAAAATGACTCATATATGTATATACACATATTCTTTTTATATTCTTTTCCATTATTGGTTTATCTTAGGATATTGAATATAGTTCCCTGTGCTATACAGTAGGGCCTTATTTAAATTTCCTCATTTCTTAAACAATGCTTTTAGCCTAGGAAATCTCCAATGGCTATTTCATATTTCATGGATTCTGAGACTCACACTTATTCACATTTTAACATAATTGACTGCAGTGGCACTTTACAGTTGGCAGCATTTTTCCTTAGTTATACATATAAAATGTCTTAAATTCATGATACTTTAGATGAAATATAGTCTGTGTAATTTTAGACTATCAATGAAAATATTTATCTTTATCTTTATATTTACATTTACTTTAATATACACTTTGAAATCCCCCCAGAAGCAAAAGCAATGACCTTCTATGTGATTCTAAATCCAATTTAAAATATTAAATAGCATTTGTCATAATCACTGCTTGGCTGAGACATAACTGAGGCATGGCATGCAACACACAAACTCAAAAATCTCCACTTTAGTGAACCCCAACCCTTCTCCCATAGAACTGAAGATCAGCAGGGTTAATCTTAAGCAAGGTTTAAGGTGGATGGGTAGGTACAGTTTTGTTTGTCTTGAGAGAGCTTTTCATCCTTTTCCTTTATTACTCTTCCTCTAATCTGTATCTCAGCTACACCTGAGACTAGATTAATTATGGTCATATTTTCTCACGAAGATTAGTGACCAAGAAATCCCTTGATACCAGCAGTATAAGTTTAAAATTGAGTCCCCTGGGGGTGGGGATAGAAGAAGGCCTATTTTGTAGCATTTGCCAATTTGTGTAGTTATAAATACTACCACAGTAGATGATTTTAAGCTGCCAATATGATTTCAACCACTTTGTGAAATTTCTGAAATTTTAAGTTAGCTCTCACAAGCCAATGTGACCCTGCTCCAAGTGCACCACCAGTTGGTACAGGTCTGATTATTGGTACAGGTCCTCTACCACAATCCTGTGGTGGTTCCTGATTGCTTTCAGGATAAAAGCCAATTTCATCAGCTTCATATTTAGAAGGAGGGGGTGGTCCAGGTCTCATGGGTCCTGAAGCCTGTGCAGTTTGGAGTCCCTCTTTAAGAACAACAGAACAAACTTTGCTTTTTACTGAAGTATAGTTGATTCACAATGTCATGTTACTTTCAGGTGTGCAGCAAAGTGACTCAGTTATACACACACACACACACACACACACACACACACACACACACACATTCTTTTTTAAAATATTCTTTTCCATTATGGTTTATCATAGGATACTGAATATAGTTCTTTGTGCTATAACGTAGGACCTTGTTGTTTACCCATTCCTTGTATAATAGCTTACATGTGCTAACCCTAGCCTCTCACTCTATCCGTCCCCCAACCGCCTCCCGCTTGGCAACCGCAAGTCTGTTTTCTATGTCTGTGAGTCTGTTTCTGTTTCATAGATAAGTTCATTTGTGTCATATTTTAGATTCCATGTATAAATGTTGTCATATAATATTTGTCTTTGTCTTTCTGACTTAGTATGATACTCTCTAGTGGCATCTGTATTGCTGCAAATGGCATGATTTCATTCTTTTTGATGGCTGAGTAGTATTCCATTGTATATATGTACCATATCTTTTTTATCTGTTCATCTGTCAATGGATATTTAGGTTGTTTCCATATCTTGGCTATTGTGGATAGTTCTGCTATGAATATAGGTGTGCATATTCATATGGTTAATGAAAAGTCAATTGAGGTTCTGGACCATGAATTTTAAATCATTATAACTAGGCTCAAGCACATCTTTATGAATCAAAATAGGAACCATTGCAATCAACACATTTTTGCAAGTGAGAAATAAGTTTGTTTATTCCTGTAGTGTAAAAATCTGTGCCTTAGGAGTCAAGGAACTCTTGGAAAGCCATTTTCTGCTTCCTACTGATTGTGGAAGCACTTCTGCAAAAAAATTTTTGAGATGCTTGAAGAAGTTGTAGTCGTTTGGTGAAAGGTCAGGTGAATATGGTGGATGAGACAAAACTTTGTATCCCAATTCGTTCAATTTTTGAAGTGTTGGTTATGCCATGTGTGGTTAAGTGGTATTGTGGAGAAGAATTGGACCCATTCTATTGACCAGTGCTAGCTGCAGGCATTGCAGTTTTCAGTGCATCTCTTTGATTTGCTGAGTACACTTTTCAGATGTAATGGTTTCTCCTGGATTCAGAAGGCTGTAGTTGATCAGATGGGCAGCAGACCACCAAACAGTGACCATGATCTTTTTTGGTGCAAGTTTGGCCTTGGAAAGTGCTTTGGAGCTTCTTCTTGGTCCAACCACTGAGCTGGTCATTGCCAGTTGTTGTATTTAGTCCACTTTTCATTGCATGTCACAGTCCAGTCGAGAAATGGTTCATTGTTGCAAAGAATAAGAGAAGACGACACTTCAAAACAATGATTTGACGACACTTCAAAACAATGATTTTTTTGTGTTTTATTTGTGTCAGCTCATGAGGCATCCACTTATGGAACTTTTTCACCTTTCCAATTTGCTTCAAATGCCGAATGACCATACAATGGTTGACTTTGAGTTCTTTGGCAACTTCTTGTGTATTAATAATTATAAGAGGATCAGATTTGATAGTCCTCTCAATTGGCCGTTGTCAACTTCCAATGGCCAGCCATGGCGCTCCTCACCTTCAAGGCTCTTGTTTCCTTTGCGAAGCTTCTTGAACCACTGCTGCACTATATGTTCATTAGCAGTTCCTGGGTCAAATGCTTTGTCGATGTTGCAAGTTGTCTCTGCTGCTTTACAATCCATTTTGAACTTGGCTAAGAGAACTGCTTGAATTTGCATTTTGTCTAACATAATTTTCCCTAGTCTAAAATAAATATAAAATAAACAGCAAGTAAAAAGTCATTGGGCTTACCTGGTAGCTCAGTGGTAAAGAATCTGCCTGCCAATGCAGGAAACACAGGTTCGATCCCTGGGTCAGGAAGATCCCTTTGGAGATGGAAATAGCAACCCACTCCAGTATTCTTGCCTGGAAAAACCCTATGGACTGAGGAACTGATGGGCTACAGTTCGTGGGGTTGCAAAGAGTTGCACATGACTGAGCAACTGAAAAAACAACAATAAGTCATTAGCAAAAGCATAGAGTGAGAAATGTGCATTAAAATGATGTATAACTAACCATATTTATTTGAGAATGTATTCCAATATCAAACAGCAAAGTTCAACAATGGAAAACCGCAATTAGTTTGAAGTGAAATGAAGTTGCTCACTTGTGTCTGACTCTTTGCGACCCCATGGACTGTAGCCTACCAGGCTCCTTGGTCCATGGAGTTTTCCAGGCAAGAGTACGGTTGCCATTTCCTTCTCCAAGGGATCTTCCCGACCCAGAGATTGAACCTGGATCTCCCGCATTGTAGGCAGACGGTTTTACCATCTGAGCTAGCAGGGAAGCCCCGCAATTAGTTTGCACCAAACTAGCCTTTTTGTAGTATTGTTTTGTCTGGATATATGCCCAGGAATGGTATTGCTGGATTATATGGTAATTCTATTTTTAGTTTTCTGAGGAACCTCTACAATGTTTTCCACAGTGGCTGTACCAACCTACATTCATACCAATGGTGGAGAAAGGTTCCCTTTTCTCCATATCCTCTCCAGCATTTGTTATTTGTAGAGTTTTTTAAAAATTTGTTTATTTTTAATTGAAGGATACACAACCTAGAAGGGTAGGAAAAGGTGAGAAGTGGGAGTGAGGTTCAAAAAGGTGGGGACATATGATATCCCAGGTAGGAATACTGGAGTGGATTGCTATTTCTTTCTCCAGGGGATCTTCCCAACCCAGGGATCAAACTCAGGTCTCCTGCATTGCAGGCAGATTCTTTACCATCTGAGCCACCAGGGAAGCAGTGACATATGTACATCTATGGCTAATTCATGTTGATGTTATTTGTAGAGTTTTTAATGATGACCATTCAGAACAGTGTGAGGTGGTGCCTCATTGTAGTTTTGATTTGCATTTCTGTAATAATTTGTGATATTGCCATCTTTTCGTGTGTCTATTGGCCATTTGTATTTATTTATTTAGAGAAATATCTATTTAGGTCTTCTGTCTATTTTTCATTGAGTTGTTTGTTTGTTTTGTTGTTGAGTTATATGAACTATTGATATATTTTGAAAATTAAGCTCTTGTCTGTCTTATCATTTGCAAATATTTTCTCCCGTTCTGTAGGTTGTATTTTCATTTTTAAATGGTTTCTTTTGCTGTGCAAAAGCTTGTAAGTTTGATTAGGTTCCATTTGTTTATTTTTGTTTTTATTTCTATTGCCTTAGGAGGCTGACCTAAGAAAACACTGGTATGATTTATATTAGAGAATGCTTTACCTGGTCTATTCTAGGAGTTTTATGGTGTCTTACGTTTAAGTCTTTAACTTAACCATTTGCATTTCTTTTTGTGTATAGTGAGAGGGTGTGTCCTAATTTCTTCAATTTATTGGATTAGCCAAAAAGTTCATTTGAGTTTTTCCATAAAACTTGAACAAATTTTTTTGGCTAACCCAATACATGCAACTGTAATACAAACTTAATAATACAACATTGGGTACAAAAGTGAACAATTCTTTGGAATGAGAAAAGAAATTATAACAAAGTAAGATTGTTAAAAAGCTCACAAATGCCAGAAATATCACAAAGTCTGGGAAAAAATTGCATAATATGATCAAAAGAACTTCCCACAGATTTGCTTCTGGCTTTATACATTTTAAACCTCATTTCTTGTCCACAGCCCACATGCTTCTGATGCCAGGTGCCCTAAGACATGATCATATTACCATATGCCTTCTGGCAGCAAACCATCGGTGTGTTCCTGGGAGCCATTCATATTTAGGGTGACCCAACCATTCAAGGAAGTGATTGTAAACCACTGTGAATCCCAGTGAAATATGTGCCCAAATCAATTTTCCTTCAGCTGGCCCTCACTGGAGTTCCTTTGACCACTTCAGTGTCACTGAGCCCCATGGGAAGTGTAACAGTCAGGGGTCATCAAAGAAGCAGAACTGCCATGAGTGACATAGAGTGAGGGACTCATAATAGGGTCTGATTATCATGTGGACTGCTGTCCCTGTGTCTGCTGTTGAGCCCAAAGTTGCTGTAGGTCAGTGGGACTGGCTATGTGGAAGAAGGTTTAGTGGCAGAGTGATACCTAGTGCCATCTAAGTGGAGATCTGATCAGTGACTTGAGTGCAAGCTGTCACAGTGCCTGGCACCCTGAACTAACCTTTGGAGCTTCAAAAATCTGATTTCTGGTTCACATCTGCCTCCCACAAAATGTCTCTATGCCTAACCTGGAAGCATGTGGAGAAGAAAATGTGGTTCCAGCTTAGGTAAGCTGATGCAGGACAAAGCCACTACAGAAAGTGTGAGAGTGGGGGTGCCAAAGTGGAGAGAGATGCTATTTTGAACTAACTGAAGTTTAAGCATTTTACTTTTACAAATTTCAGCATATGGCTGTGTAAATATGTTAGGACCTTTCCTTAAGCTTTATCAGCTTCATGATAAACCCATCCTATTAGAGGCAAGAGCATCAGTTCCAACTTACCTCTCAACGTTATCTGTTCCAACTTACCTCTCAATGTTACCTCTCTCTGTTTCTCTGTTCCTATCTCTGACACACACACAGACACACTCACACACATTTGGTGAGCTCTTGTGTGTAGCTTCCCTGGTGGCTCAGACGGTAAAGTGTCTGCCTGCAATGTGGGAGACCCGGGTTCAAGTCCTGGGTTAGGAAGATCCCCTGGAGAAGGAAATGGCAATCCACTCCAGCACCCTTGCCTGGAAAATTCCATGGATGGAGGAGCCTGATAGGCTATAGTCCATGGGGTCACAAAGAGTCAGACACGACTGAGTGACTTCACTATGTACTAGGCATGTTCTAGACACTGGGGATCCAGAAGTGAGCAAAACTCACAAAAGCGCCTATTCTGCTTAAACTCTCTATTCCAGCAGGGGTGAAATAGATAAAACAAAGAAACATGTTTGTAAGTATGTGGTCCTAAGTGCTCTGAAGAAATGTGAAGCAGAGGAGGGAGGCAGGGAGTAGGAGTGAGTGGACAGTAACTTTGATGCTTCTCAGAGAAGGCCTCACTGACCAGGTTGAGCAGAAATCTGCAAGAGGGATATGGATATCTGGAACATAATGTCCTGTGCCAGGAAACTAGCACAAAGTCCCTGAGGCCAGATGACTTTGTTCTAACAGAGCTGCTGAGCTGTGGTGGGAGGTGGGAGATGAGGTCAGAGAGATGAGTGGGGGCAGCTCCTACCCAGCCTGCTGAGCAATTGACCTTTCACTCCCAGAGCAGGGATTCATATGATGGCCCTTGGAATCTTGAAGGCACAACAGGTATTTCTGTTAGGATGGACTCAAGGTTCCAGCCCGGAGACAGGCGCATAAACGGGATCCTTACGCTCTGCTCCTCGCACCAGTGATTTTTCTCAACATCCTGTTTCCCACTTGCTTTGCTTTTGCTGTTTTAACCCCTATCCACCTGGATTCCTTTTCTCATTGAGACTAAATTTGATGGCAGAATTTTATTTCAGTTTTATTTTTCAAATTTTATATCATAACATTAAGTTTTCAGAGTTGCCTCCTGAACCCCCCAAGAGATGGCAGAGGAATTGCTTATGTAACTAGGTATTTTTTAAAAGGGGCAGTCAGGAAATTCCCTGTCAATCTAGTGCTTAGGACTCTTTGCTTTCACTGCAGAAAAGGGATAATAGATCTTCCTATCAGGGGCTAGACCTGCACTTGCACTCCCTCTTGAGAGTGAGTTTCTCAACATTTTGTGCCCTAAGTGCCTTGCTCACCTCATCTTAATACCTGCCTTGCAGGTCTCTCATAATGACATTGCAAGGGGAAAATTAGTAATTTGACAGTGGACGAAACTGGCAGACACCAAGTGATCAAAGTTAACCTCACCAGTGATGAAGTAAGCCGACTTCATGATCCTCTTTTTACCTTGACGGTGAGACAGGAGCTCTTATTTGGTATCCTCCTCTAAAACCTTGGAACTCAGGGAGTTTTTTGATGATCTGGTGGTTAGGATTCTAGGCTTTCACTGCATGACCTGAATTCAACGCCTGGTCCAGGAACTGAGATCTCACAAGCCAAACACCATGGCCAACAAACAAGCAAGCAAATAAAAGCACAAGACTCAATTTAATCCTGAGAAAACTGGACACAAACCCAGACTGAGGGACCTTCCATAATACAAGTGGCCGGTACTCTTCACAACTGTCAATGGCAAGAAAAGCAAAGAAGGCCATGGAACTATTTCAGATGAAAGGAGATGGGAGAGACATGAAAATAAAGGTCATGAATTGGGTCCTGGATCAGAAATGAGTGCTAGAAAGGACATTATTGTCCCTTTGTTTACAGAACTTACACAGGACTGGGGAAACAGACTCTTGGAGGGCACAAACAAAACCCTGTGCACACCAGGACCCGGGAGAAAGGAGCAGGGACCCGACAAGAGACTGACCCAGACTTGCCCGTGAGTGTCCAGGAGTCTCCGGTGGAGGCGTGGGTTGGCGGTGTATTGCTGCAGGGTCGGGGCACTGAGTGTGGCAGTGCATGCATGCAAAGGATCTTTTGAAGGAGGTCACCACTACCTTCATTCCCTCCACTGTAGTTTGGTCTCAGGTCAGACAAATAGGAGGGAACACAGCCCCGCCCATCAACAGAAAATTGGATTAAGATTTACTGAGAAAGGCCCCTCTATTTCTTTGCATTGATCACTCAGGAAGGCTTTCTTATCTCTCCTTGCTATTCTTTGGAACTCTGCATTCAAATGGGTGTATCTTTCTTTTTCTCCTTTGCTTTTCAAGTCTTTTCTTTTTTCAGCTATTTGTAATGCCTCCTCAGACAACCATTTTGCCTTTTTGCATTTCTTTTTCTTGGGGATGGTCTTGATTCCTGCCTCCTGTAAAATGTCATGAACCTCCGTCCATAGTTCTTCAGGCACTCTTTCTATCAGATCTAATCCCTTGAATCTATTTGTCACTTCCACTGTATAATCGTAAGGAATTTGATTTAGGTCATTCCTGAATGGTTTAGTGGTTTTCCCTATTTTCTTCAATTTAAGTCTGAATTTGGCAATAAGGAGTTCATGATCTGAGTCACAGTCAGCTCCCAGTCTTGTTTTTGCTGACTGTAGAGAGCTTCTCCATCTGCGGTAGGAAAGAATATAATCAATATGATTTTGGTATTGACTATCTGAGGATGTCCACATGTAGAGGGGTCTCTTGTGTTGTTGGAAGAGGTTGTTTGCTATGACCAGTGCGTTCTGTTGGCAAAACTCTGTTAGCCTTTGACCTGCTTCATTTTGTACTCCAAGGCCAAATTTGCCTGGTACTCCAAGTATCTCGTGACTTCCTACTTTTGCATTTCAGTCACCTATGATGAAAAGGACATCTGTTTTGGGTATTCGTTCTAGAAGGTCTTGTAGGTCTTCATAGAACCATTCAACTTCAGCTTCTTCAGCATTACTAGTTGGGGCATAGACTTGGATTACTGTGATACTGAATGGTTTGCCTTGGAAATGGGCAGATATCATTTTGTCATTTTGGAGATTGCACCCAAGTATTGCATTTCACATCACCAGATGGTCAACACCGAAATCAGATTGATTATATTCTTTGCAGCCAAAGATGGAGAAGCTCTATACAATCAGCAAAAACAAGACCAGGAGCTGACTGTGGCTCAGATCATGAGCTCCTTATTGCCAAATTCAGACTTAAATTGAAGAAAGTAGGGAAAACCACTAGACCATTCAGGAATGACCTAAATCAAATCCCTTATGATTATACAGTGGAAGTAAGAAATAGATTTAAGGGACTAGATCTGATAGATAGAGTGCCTGATGAACTATGGACTGAGGTTCGTGACTCTGTATAGGAGACAGGGATCAAGACCATCCCCATGGAAAAAAAATGCAAAAAAGCAAAATGGCTGTCTGGGGAGGCCTTAAAAATAGCTGTGAAAAGAAGACAAGGGAAAATGACACCACCCTTATGGCAGAAAGTGAAGAGGAGCTAAAAAGCCTCTTGATGAAAGTGAAAGAGGAGAGCGAAAAAGTTGGCTTAAAGCTCAACATTCAGAAAACGAAGATCATGGCATCTGGTCCCATCACTTCATGGGAAATAGATGGGGAAACAGTGGAAACAGTGTCAGACTTTATTTTTGGGGGCTCCAAAATCACTGCAGATGGTGACTGCAGCCATGAAATTAAAAGACGCTTACTCCTTGGAAGAAAAGTTATGACCAACCTAGATAGCATATTCAAAAGCAGAGACATTACTTTGCCGACTAAGGTCCGTCTAGTCAAGGCTATGGTTTTTCCTGTGGTCATGTATGGGTGTGAGAGTTGGACTGTGAAGAAAGCTGAGTGCTGAAGAACTGATGCTTTTGAACTGTGGTGTTGGGGAAGACTCTTGAGAGCCCCTTGGACTGCAAGGAGATCCAACCAGTCCATTCTGAAGGAGATCAGCCCTGGGATTTCTTTGGAAGGAATGATGCTAAAGCTGAAACGCCAGTACTTTGGCCACCTCATGTGAAGAGTTGACTCATTGGAAAAGACTCTGATGCTGGGAGGAATTGGGGGCAGGAGGAGAAGGGGACGACAGAGGATGAGATGGCTGGATGGCATCACTGAGTTGATGGACGTGAGTTTGAGTAAACTCTGGGAAATGGTGATGGACAGGGAGGCCTGACGTGCTGCGATTCATGGGGTGGCAAAGAGTCAGACACGGCTGAGTGACTGAACTGAACTGAATTGCATTTCAGACTCTTTTGTTGACTGTGATGGCTACTCCCATTTCTTCTAAGGGATCTTGCCCACAGTAGTAGATAAAATGGTCATCTGAGTTAAATTCACCCATTCCAGTCCATTTTAAATCACTGATTCCTAAAATGTCAATGTTCACTTTTGCCATCTCCTGTTTGACCACTTCCAATTTGCCTGAACTCACGGACCTAACATTCCAGGTTCCTAAGCAATATTGCTCTTTACAGCATCGGACCTTGCTTCCATCACCAGTCACACCCACAGCTGGGTATTGTTTTTGCTTTGGCTCGATCTCTTCATTCTTTCTGGAGTTATTTCTTTGCTGATCTCCAGGAGCATATTGGGCACCTACCGACCTGGGGAGTTCATCTTTCAGTGTCTTATCTTTTTGCCTTTTCATGCAGTTCATGGGGTTCTTAAGGCAAGAATACTGAAGTGGTTTGCCATTCCCTTCTCCAGTGGACCACATTTTGTCAGACCTCTCCACCAAGACCCATCCATCTTGAGTGGCCCTATGCGGTATGGCTCATAGTTTCATTGAGTTAGAAAAGGCTGTGGTTCATGGGATCAGATGGGTTAATTTTCTGTGATTGTGGTTTTCATTCTGTCTGCCTTCTGATGGAAAAGGATAAGATAAGATAGCAAGGAGAGATAAGAAAGCCTTCCTGAATGATCAATGCAAAGAAATAGAGGAAAACAACAGAATGGGAAAGACTAGAGAGCTCTTCAAGAAAATTAGAGATACCAAGGGAACATTTCATGCAAAGATGGGCTCGATAAAGGACAGAAATGGTATGGACCTAACAGAAACAGAAGCTATTAAGAAGAGGTGGCAAGAATACACAGAAGAACTGTACAAAAAAGATCTTCATGACCCAGATAACCATGATGATGTGATCACTCACCTAGAGACAGATATCCTGGAATGCAAAGTCAAGTGGGCCTTAGGAAGCATCATTACGAACACAGCTAGTGGAGGTGGAATTCCAGTTGAATTATTTTAAATCCTAAAAGATGATGCTGTGAAAGGCTGCACTCAATATGCCAGCAAATTTAGAAAACTCAGCAGTGGCCACAGGACTGGAAAAGGTCAGTTTTTGTTTCAATACCAAAGAAAGGCAATGCCAAAGAATGTTCAAACTACCACAGAGTTGCTCTCGCTATCACACTAGCAAAGAAAGCTCAAAATTCTCCAAGCCAGGCTTCAACAGTACATGAACCATGAACTTCCAGATGTTCAAGCTGGATTTAGAAAAGGCAGAGGAACCAGAGATCAAATTGCCAACATCTGTTGGATCATCTAAAAAGCAAGAGAGTTCCAGAAAAACATCTATTTCTGCTTTATTGACTATTCCAAAGCCTTTGACTGTGTGGATCACAACAAACTGTGGAAAATTCTTCAAGAGATGGGAACACCAGACCACCTGACCTGTATCCTGAGAAATCCGTATGCAGGTCAAGAAGCAATAGTTAGAACTCGACATGGAACAACAGTCTGATTCTAAACTGGGAAAGGAGTATTTCAAAGCTGTATATCGTCACTCTGCTTATTTAACTTGAATGGAGAGTACATCATGCAAAATGCCAGGCTGGATGAAGCACAAGCTGGAATCAAGATTGCCAAGAAAAATATCAAGAACCTCAGATATGCAGATGACACCGTCCTTACGGTAGAAAGCGAAGAACTATAGAGCTTCTTGATGAAAGTGAAAGAGGAGAGTGAAAAAGTTGGCTTAAAGCTCAACATTCAGAAAACTAAGATCACAGCATCCAGTCCTATCACTTCACAGCAAACAGATGGGGAAACAATGGAAACAGTGAGAGCCTTTATTTTTTGGGGCTCCTAAATCACTGAAGATGGTGAGTGCAGCCATGAAATTAGACACTTGCTCCTTGAAAGAAAAGTTATGACAAACCTAGACAGCCCATTTAAAAAGCAGAGACATTACTTTGCCAACAACGGTTCATCTAGTTAAAGCTATGGTTTTTCCAGTAGTCATGTAGGGATGTGAGAGTTGGACCATAAAGGAAGCTGAGCACCGAAGAATTGATGCTTGTGGACTGTGGTGTTGGCGAAGACTCTTGGGAGTCCCTTGGACAGCAAGGAGATCAAACCAGTCCATCCTAAAGGAAATCAGTCCTGAATATTCACTGGAAGGACTAATGCTGAAGCTGAAACTCCAATACTTGGCCACCTGATGCAAAGAACTGGAGAAGACCCTGATGCTGGGAAAGACTAAAGGCAGGAGGAGAAGGAGATGACAGAGAATGAGATGGTTGGATGGCATCACCAACTCTATGGACATGAGTTTGAGCTAGCTCTGGGAGATGGTGATAGACAGGGAAGCCTGGCATGCTGCAGTCCATGGGGTGGAAATAGTTAGATATAACTGAGATACTGAACTGAAGGACATGATTGAGACAGTGGGGAAAATTTGATTATAAACTCTAGATTCCCTGATTCTTGTGATTGATCTGTGGCTTGTAAGAGAATGTTTTTATTCTAAGGGGAAATACACTCCAAAAGGGATTAAGGAACAAGATAACGTTATGTTTACTCTTGTAAGCATAAAAACTATCCATCTATATCTCTCTACATATCTATTATCTATCTATCCATCGTATGATAAAGCCAAGGTGGTAGAATGTTAATAATTGATGAAATTGCATGAAGGGCATATATGAGGGGTTTCTTTATACTGTTTTTGCAACTTTGGGGTAAGTTTGAAATTATTTCACAATAAAAAATTTTAAAGGCAATTGCAGACATAAAAAATAATGAAATATTACCATTTGCAGTGCCATGAATGGAACTAAATATTATCAAACTAAGGGATGTAAGTCTGGCAGAGAAAGACAGACATTACTTGTTACCTCTTATATGTGGAATCTAAAAAAAACATGATACAAAGGAACTTATTTACAAAACAGAAGACTCAGATATAGGAAACAAACTTATGGTTACCAAAGTGGGAGGGGGAGGGATAAAGTAGGAGTTTGGGATTCACAGATATACATTATATAGAATATATACTCTGTATAGAATAAATAACAAGGACCTACTGTATAGCACAGGAAACCATATTTAATATCCTATAATAACCTCTAGTGGAAAATTATCAGAAAAAATATAACTGAATTACTTTGCTGTACATTTGAAAGTAACACAATATTGTAAGTCAGCTATACTTCAATTTTAGAAAAAGGTAGCTACAATTCTAGACTTCTAGATTAAGTCTAGAATGGAAGTTGGGGTCATTCTTTACAGTAGGCATTTCCTTTGCTTCCAGAATAAACATGAGGTTTATCAAATAGTCATCTTTCTGCAACAACAGAGAGGAGGATGAATCATTAACTTTTTCATGACTTTGAATTTGCAGTTTTGATTTGCATCTTAAGTTCACTAGTACTGTTAGAGTGGGCAATTAATAAGGTGCAATTAGTTATGAGTTCAAATGGCTAACCCCTTTATGTTTAATTGCTTGAATGGACACAAACGTACAAGGAAAATGACTTGACATAAGAACAGCATGTTGTAAAAAAGTGAAATGCTTCTATATACATACATATATTTAATGGATTTTATAGTACTGCATAGAATTTGGCACAGAGTTTTGAATACAGTAGTCATTTGGCAATTTTCAACCTTCACTGCATGTTGGAATTTTTTAAAAATGCTGATACTTGAGTCTCTCCTCCCAAATTTGGACATGATTGGTCTGTGGTGCAGCCTGAGATCTTTAAAAGTACCCCCAGATGATTCTAATGTATGGCCAAGAAGAACTGATTTAGAGTCCATCTTTTTGTTTTTAGATAATCATAGTAACATATTAAGAGAAGCCACAGAGCAATACCCTAGGAAGGCAAGAGGATCAGTAGAAATCATCTCTCCCATAGAATTTTCCTTTCATACCACTTACTATTTTTACCTTGAGTTATAGTTATTTATATTTGTACTTTCTGCTTATTAGACTGCAGACTCCTGGAATTCATGGGGAAATTACTGTGTCACGTTAACATATCTTAACTGTCAAGTTAAGAGAACAGGACCACTACATTGACCTCTCAGAAAGCCAGAGATTGGCTTTTAGCTCTTTCCCTACTGCTCACTAGCAATGTCAGTGTTCACACTTGTGCTGAAGAAAAGCTGAGATATTTGGAATCTACTACATTCTTATCTGATAAAACTATATGCATAGAAATAGGCCAGAAGGAAACAAACCAAAATGTCAACAGAGGTTCATACAGTTATGAATGACTTTGACACATGCATACATGCATATACAGGGAAATGATTGGGATGACTTTTTTCTTCCATATTTTACATGAATATGTATCAATTTGAAAATATTAAGAATAGAAGAAAAACATATCAAATATTCATCAATCAATAAGCTCATTACAATTACTTGAAAAAAAACTGACAAAACTCCATTGGTCATCTTTGGTAAATGTTAGACAATCAAATGATATTTTTTAAGGCTGGTAAATAAAGGGAAAGAATCAATCATTTATTCAGCTTTCTTCAGTGACCTGTACCTCAGAAGGCTGCATTTTGTCTCTCCATTCATCAGCTGGTGGACATTTGTTCAGTTCAGTTTAGTTGCTCAGTTATGTCCGACTATTTGCCACCCCATGGACTGCAGCATGCCCCGCTTCCCTGTCCATCACCAACTCCTGTAACTTGCTCAAACTCATGTACATCAAGGCAGTGATGCCATGCAACCATCTCATCCTCAGTCGTCTCCTTCTCCTCCTGCCTTCAATCTTTCCCAGCATCAGGGTCTTCTCCACTGAGTCAGTTCTTCTCATCAGGTGGCCAAAATATTGGAGTTTCAGCTTCAGCATCAGTCCTTCCAATGAATATTCAGGATTGATTTCCTTTAGGATTGCCTGGTTTGATCTCCTTGCTGTCCAAGGGACTCTCAAGAGTCTTCTCCAACACCACAGTCCAAAAGCATCAATTCTTCAGTGCTCAGCTTCCTTTATGGTCCAACTCTCACATCCCTACATGACTACTGCAAAAACCATAGCTTTAACTGTACCAACCTTTGTTGGCAAAGTAATGTCTCTGCTTTTTAATACACTGTCTAGGTTTGTCATAGTTTTTCTTCCAAGGGGCAAGCATCTTTTAATTTTATGGCTGCAGTCACCATCTGCAGTGATTTTGGAGCCCAGTGAAATAGTCTCTCACTGTTTCCCTTGTTTCCATATCTATTTGCCAGAAGTGATGAGACCAGATGCCATGATCATAGTTTTTTGAATGCTGAATTTTAAGCTAGCTTTTTCCCTCTCCTCTTTCACCTTCATCAAGAGGCTCTTTAGTTCCTCTTTGGTTTCTGCCATTAAGGCAGTGTCATCTGCATACCTGAGCTTGTTGATATTTCTCCTGGCAATCTTGATCCCAGCTTGTGCTTCATCCAGCCTGACATTTTGCATGATGTACTCTGCATTCAAGTTAAATTAGCAGGGTAACAATATACAGCCTTGATGTACTCCTTTCCCAGTTTGGAACTAGTCCATTGTTCCATGTTGAGTTCTAACTGTTGTTTCTTGACCTGCATACAGGTTTCTCAGGAGGCAAGTAAGGTAGTCTGGTAGTCCCATCGCTTTAATAATTTTCCATAGTTTGTTGTGATCCACACAGTCAAAGGCTTTAGCATAGTCAATAATTCCCAGTTTGGAACTAGTCCATTGTTCCATGTTGAGTTCTAACTGTTGTTTCTTGACCTGCATACAGGTTTCTCAGGAGGCAAGTAAGGTAGTCTGGTAGTCCCATCGCTTTAATAATTTTCCATAGTTTGTTGTGATCCACACAGTCAAAGGCTTTAGCATAGTCAATAAAACATAAGTAGATGTTTTTCTGAAATTCCCTTGCTTTTTCTATGATCCAGTGGATGTTGGCAATTTGATCTCTGATTCCTCTGCCTTTTCTAAACCCAGCTTGTACATCTGGAAGTTCTCAGTTCACGTACTATTGAATCCCAGCTTGAAGAATTTTGAGCATTACTTTGCTAGCATGTGAAATGAGTGCAATTGTGCAGTAGTTTGAACATTCTTTGGCATTGCCCTTCTTTGGAACTGGAATTAAAACTGAGCTTTTCCATTCCTATGGCCACTGCTGAGTTTTCCAAATTTGCTGGCATATTGAATGCAGCACATTAATAGCATCATCCCTCAGGATTTGAAATAGCTCAGCTGGAATTCCATCACCTCCACTAGCTTTGTTTGTAGTAGTGCTTCCTAAGGCCCACTTGACTTCACACTCTAGGATGTCTGGCTCTAGGTGAGTGATCACACCATTGTGTTTATTTGGATCATTAAGACCTTTTTTTGTACAGTTGTTCTGTGTATTGTTGCCACCTCTTCTTAATCTCTTCTACTTCTGTTAGGTTCACACTGTTTCTGTCCTTTATTGAGCCCATCTTTGCATAAAATATTTCCTTAATATCTCTAATCTTCTTGAAGTGATCTCTAGTCTTTCCCATTCTGTTGTTTTCCTCTTTTTTTTTTCTTTGCATTGTTCACTTAAGAAGGCTTTCTTATACCTCCTTGCTATTCCCTGGTGGCTCAGATGGTGAAGAATCTGCCTGCAATGTGGGAGACCCAGGTTCGACCCCTGGGTTGGGGAAATCCCCTGGAGAAGGAAATGGCAACCCACTCTAGTACTCTTGCCTGGAGAATCCCATGGACAGAGGAACCTAACGTGCTACAGTCCGTAGGGTCACAAAGAGGCAGACACTGCTAAGCGACTAATGCTTTCAGCATTTAGATGAGTATATCTTTCCTTTTCTCCTTTGCTTTTCACTTTTCTTCCTTTCTCAGCTATTTCTAAGTCCTCCTCAGACAAACATTTTGCCTTCTTGCATTTCTTTTTCTTGGGGATGGTTTTGGTCACTGTCTCCTGTACAATGTAATAAACCTCCATCCATAGTTCTTCAGGCACTCTGTCTGCCAGATCTGATCCCTTTACTGTATTTGTCCCTTCCACTGTATAATCATAAGGGATTTAGGTCATACCTGAATGGCCTAGTGGTTTTCCATACTTTCTTCAGTTTCAGTCTGAATTCCCTAATGATGTTGAGCATCTTTTCATGTGCCTATTGGCCATTCATTTATCTCCTTTGGTGAGGTCTATTCAAATCTTCTGCCCATTTTTAAATTGGGTTATTTGGCTTCTTATTATTGAGCTGTGTTATTTATGTGTTCTAGATACAAATTCCTTATCTGATTTGCAAATGTCTTCTTCCAGTCTTGTGGCCTGTTCCTGACTGAGTCTTGCATGTATAGGCTGTGCTCCATGAGAATATAGTATTAAAGGAATGGTTTAGTTATTAGACCTGCTTCTCTTTGCTGATCCATTCTGTGGCTGCAGGCTATGCCTCTAACAGTTTTGTTTCTAAGTTTACTAAAATATTATTTAGAATTTAACATCTATATTCATAAGTGACATTGACTGGTAATATTTATTTTTCAGTCCTGTATCAACTGGGAACAGTTAGGAGACAAAAAGCCACACTAGTTATTAAAACAGAAGACAGATATTTCATTATTTCAATCATATGTGGGATGTGGAATAGTCAAAAACATAGAAGCAGAGAGTAAAATGGTGGTTACCAGGGGCAAAGGGAGGGGAAAATGGGAGGTTTTGGTCAAAGGGTACAAAGTTCAGTTATCCAAAATAAATAAGTTCTGGAGGGAAAAGAAAAGTTCACTTGGAAGAGGGTTCTCTCTGTGTATGAAATCCAAATTGAGTTGTATGATATCGATTGAAGAGCTCTCTAGTCTTTCTTCTAGGCAAAGGACAGTTTTTATACAAAGAATATTCTTGAAAAATTGTAATTATCTTTTTAGCTTTAAGCAAGCCTAGGAAAGTCACTGTTAATAGGACATTCTGTAACTCTGTATTCACTGCAAAAATAAAAGGTTATAATAGATTATGAGTTTTTAAAGGAATGTCATATAAAGAATTGTTAACTATGAAAGGATAAAAAGAACTCTGAGGTGTCATGGCTGAACAAAATAAAGAAGTTAAAATTACTTAAACTTAGAAACCGAGGGGAGGGAACTGGGACCCAGACCTCAAGAAAGACGGGCATCTCCAACTGAGGCTGCTATTTGGGGGTTGAGATGCAGTGATGATGAAACTGGTTCTTCTGCAAATGTTGGAAAAACGGCCAGTTGGGTTCAGATGCTGCAGTGTAAAGGAGCTGCTGCTACCAAGGTGTAGAGAACAGATAGGGAGAGGGAGTTTCTTCCTCCTTGTTCATTTACAGTTTCACTAGCTCCCCCTACTGGTAGAGAAGTGGTTTGCAGAGTTGCAATTCTCCGGCATCATCAGCCAAAATACGTACAGGTCAGGTTTGAAGCTGGGGAAAAATACTCTCTGACATAAGGTCATAGAATAATAAGGTAATCTTCTCCTATCTTTATCATAACTTATTACAATTTATACCATAATAACTCCTACCCTTATTAGCTGTATAGTTTGGATGAGTTAAGTTTCCATTCCTTTTTTAAAAATATAAATTTATTTATTTTAATTGGATATTATTTTATTTATTTTAATTTAATTTTAATTTAATTGGATTTTATTTTATTTTATTGATTTTATTTTAATTTAATATATTTTTATTTATTTTAATACAATATTGTATTGGTTTTGCCATACATCAACAAGAATCCGCCACGGGTATACACGTGTTCCCCATCCTGAATCCCCCTCCTGCCTCCCTCCCGTACCATCCCTCTGGGTCATCCCCAGAAAGGAAAACACCATTCGTTTTGTTTACCCATCTGCTGCTGCTGCTGCTGCTTACCTCGTACCTTGTTCAGTTGTCCTTATCTCGTTCAAAGCCAATACCAACTTTCCTGGCGGTCCAGTGGTTAAGACTTCACCTTCCAATATAGGGAGTGTAGGTTCGATCCCTGGTCAGAGAACTAAGATTCCACATACCTGTGACAAAAAAAATCCCCCCAAAAGCATAAAATCGAAGCAATATTGTAAGAAATTCAATAAAGGCTTTAAAAATGGTCTAAATCAAAAACAAAAACAAAAAAATCTTGAGATGGGTATTTACACCAGGGAGATTGATAAACACCACAAATCAGAGCTTGTTCTATTGATGTTCAAACTTTAGAAAATGATGAACAATATGTTAATAAAACAGATTATATTAAAAAAAAAAAAAACTAAAGGAACAGTCAATACCAACCAGAAACTTTGGCACCAGAAACTTTTGGCACCATTCTTGATTCTACCTTCTTCATCTACTCCATCAGCAATTTCTTTTTCAAAATGTTTTTAAATGATTAAATAATTTGTGACTCAACAGTCATCCACTTTTAAGTGCCAGAATATACTTTTTTTTTTTTTTCTATTTCAGGTGAATTAAAATGATGGTATCCCAAATCTGGTGACACTTATACATACAAAGGTTCAAATGTTTTTTAAATATCAGAATTCATCTAAGTGCCTTCAGAAAAACTTAAATCACAAATGGCAAATATAACTTTTCTTTCTAGAAGATGCATGCTTAGTTGCTCAGCCATGTCCAACTTTGTGACACTTTGAACTGTCGTCCGTTAGGCTCCTCTGTCCGTGGGGTTTTGCAGGCAAGAATACTGGAGTGGGTGGCCAATTCCTTCTCTAGGGGATCTTCCCGACCCAGGGATCGAACCCACGTCTCCTGTGTCTCCTGCATTGCAGGCGGATTCTTTATCTGTCTAGAATACTCTCGCTTTTTTATTTTTGGCTGTGCTGGACTTCGGTTTCTTGGCACAGGCTTTCTCTAGTTGCTGTGAGCAGAGACTACTTTTCATTGCAGTGCACAGACTTCTCATTGCTGTGGCTTCGCTTGTTGTGGAGCACAGACTCTAGGCATGTGGGCTTCAGTAGTAGCAGCACACAAGCTCAGTAGTTGTGACTTGAGGGCTCTAAAACAAGGGCTCAGTAGTTGTGTTGCATGGACTTAGTTGCTCTGAGGCATGTGGCTTGAGGCATGTCTTTCCTGATCAGGGATCAGACCCATGTCCCCTGCACTGGCAGGCAGTTTCTTATCCACTGCACCACCAGGGAAGTCCTAGAATACTCTTTTTATTTAAAAAAAACTTTATTTTATATTGGAGTAGGGCTGGTTAATAATGTTGTGACAGTTTCAGGTGAACAGTGAAGGGACTCAGCCATACATATACATGTATCCATTCTCCCCCAAACTCCCCTCCCATTCAGACTGCCACATAACATTGAGCAGAGTTCCACATGCTATACAGTAGGTCCTTATTGATTATCATTTTAAATATGGCAGTGTGTACATGTCCATCCCAAGGTCCCTAACTGTCTCTTACCCACCTGCAACCATAAGTTCGTTGTCTAAGTCTGTGAGTCTCTTTCTGTTTTTTAAAATCCTAGAATACTCTTTGCTGCTGCTGCTGCTAAGTCGCTTCAGTCATGTCCGACTCTGTGTGACCCCAGAGACGGCAGCCCACAAGGCTCCCCCATCCCTGGGATTCTCCAGGCAAGAACACTGGAGTGGGTTGCCAGTTCCTTCTCTGGTGCATGAAAGTGAAAGTGAAGTCACTCAGTCGTGTCCGACTCCTAACGACCCCATGGACTGCAGCCTACCAGGCTTCTCTGTCCATGGGAGTTTCCAGGCAAGAGTACTGGAGTGGGGTGCCATTGCCTTCTCCAGAATACTTTTAATTTTTATTAACAAAATAAATGAGTCTATTGCTATTTGAAAAAAGTAGATTTTTTAAAACAGCAATTTTATTTGATTCTTCCTCCACATTATATTTTTAGATCTCTCTAGTTCTTTCCTTCCTCACTGCCACCAGCCCAGTCCCAGCCAGCATTATCTCTCACCTGACCAGAGCCACAGCCTCCTACTTGGTCTTCCACTGTTACCCTTAACCATTCAAATCCATTTCCCACAAAATATTAAGAAAGATTTGATCATTTATCTTCCCTACTTAACTCTTCAGTACCTTCCCATTATATTAACACCTGGAATAAAATCCAGACTCCTTACCATAGTCTGTAAAGTGTGTTAGTCACCCAGTCGTGTCTGACTGTTTGGAGCCCCATGGACTGCAGCCCACCAGGCTCCTATGTCCATGGAATTCTCCAGGCAAGAATACTGGAGTGGGTTACCATTCCCTTCTCCAGGGAATCTTCCCAACCCAGGGATCGAATCCATGTCTCTCTCTCTCTCTCTTTTTTTTTTTTTTTTGAATCCATGTCTCTTGCATTGCAGGCGGATTCTTTACAGTCTGAGCCACCTGGGAAGCCACCTCATTGTCTCTAAGGCCTTATCTAATTGGACTCCTGATTATCTCTCAAGAAATTTACTGTGCAGCAAGAACCTTCTGGTCTTTTTCAGTTTACTGAACTTGCCAATTGTTTGTTCAGTCTCAGAGCCTTTGAACTTATTGTTCCTTTCTGCCTCTTTACACCCCCAACCTCACCCTCCCTTCAGTCTTAGCTTAAATGTCATTTTCCCAGAGAGACTTTTGCCAACCACCTAATCTAAGTTGGCTCCCTTGCTACTGTTCTCTAATCTAACACCCCATGTTCTTCCTAGAGCTTATCAGGCTGGTGAACTTTCTCTGTATTTATTTATTGACTTGGTTTGTCAGTATCCCTGCTTAGAATGTAAGCTCCAAAATACTGGGACCATATGTGTCTGGTTCACTATTCTGTCCCTAGGAAATAGCATGGCACCTCTTCCATAGCAGATACTCAAGATGGGATGAAAACTGAAATGAAGGCTTTTTTCTCCTCCAAGTGGCAGACTGGGAATTGAACAAGGAGAGTGAAGGAGACTATCTAAGGTGGCTGAAACAATGTCAGGCTGCCTTGCCCATCCAGGCATGGGCAAGACCCAGAGTCTACAGGAGGGAAACAGGTCAGCTCAGGTACTTTCAGTTCTTCTTTCTCTTGTGTGCTGGGGGGCAAGGGGGAGGGCAGTGGACCTGGACTAAAGGATTATGAGAGGAGGCTGACCAAAATTATTTTCTTGTCTACCAAATGAATCAAAGGAGCATGAAGACTGCTAAAATATTTGGGAGACACGTGGAACATGGACTGTGGAGGAGCTTGGGTGAGGTCAAGGGACTGTGGTCTTTGTGCTGAGTTGCTCTGTGGTTTGGACTAGGGTGGCAGTGGTAGAGATGTGAGAAGTGGTTATATTTGAGATTTACAAGAAAGCTCCTGTAATGACTAATGACGTAGTATCCTTCTTGCTACTTCTTTTGATTTTTGTTCTATGGACTGAGGAATCCCATTCACTGGGCCCAGATATTTGTTTTCGGTCTCTGACATTTGTGTATCCATGAGACTCTAGAGCAAGTTACTTAAAATCTCCAAGGCTCTGAATAATCATCTTTGAATTGAAACAATATTATGTGAATTCCTGTTGATGGTGGTGAAGATTCTTTGCTTGACCAAACTGATGTCAAGCTCCTGAACCTCTCCTAGGCCCATCTGTGTACTTCCAGTTTTAGCAGAAACCCTGCTTTGTCAATTTAACCAGAACCCTACAGCCTCCGGGCTTCCCTCATGGCTTAGATGGTTAAGAATCTGCCTGCAATGCGGGACACGGGGATCGATCCCTGGGTGGAGAAGATCCCCTAGAGAAGGGAATGGTAACCCACTCCAGTGTTCTTGCCTGAAGAATTCCATGGACAGAGGAGCCTGGTGGCTACAGTCCATGGGATCAAAAAGAGCTGGACACGACTGATTGACTAACACTTCACTTTCCTCGTCCTCCATATCTGGTCCCCTTTGATATCTGACTGGTTCTGCATCCTCTTCTGTCCCTCAGGTAATGTCTGATCACCCAGGCTTGTCTTCAGGAAAGAATCCTGTTAGGTGAGTTTAGCTACGATTTCCCTAACCCCCTTGCTGTTGTTTTTACTCATTTTCTATCCACTGGCTCCCAGAATGCTCCTTGGCTATAGATTCCCACTTGCCCATGCTATATTCAGAATTAACCTCATTCTATACTGAGATCTCTTTTCTCTATTGTAGTAGCCTTGAATAAAATCTTTTTCCTTTTTTCTTTTTCTTCTTCTCTTCCTCCTTCTTCTTTTTAATCTCTTTACTGGCCAGCTCTTGTTTTTCCTTGATAATCCTAAGGAGTAGTTTGAGGTATGTTTAGGCCTCCAGCCAGCAATCTTCATGTGAACAATTCTTTGTTGTTGTTTACTCACTAAGTCCTGTGCACTCTTTGTGACCCCACAGACTGCAGTGCGCCAGGCTTCCCTGTCCCTTACTATCTCCTGGAGTTTACTCAAATTTATGTCCATTGAGTCGATGAAGCACAAGCTAGAATTAAGATTGCTGGGAGAAATATCAGTAGCCTCAGATATGCAGATGACACCACCCTCATGGCAGAAAGTGAAGAAGACGAGAGTCTTTTGATGAAAGTGAAAGAGGAGAATGAAAACGTTGACTTAAAGCTCAACAGTCAGAAAACAGAGATCATGGCATCTGGTCCCATCAGTTCAGTTCAGTTCAGTTGCTCAGTCGTGTCCGACGCTTTGCGACCCCATGAATCGCAGCACGCCAGTTCTCCCTGTCCATCACCATCTCCCGGAGTTCACTCAGACTCACGTCCATCGAGTCCATGATGCCATCCAGCCATCTCATCCTCGGTCGTCCCCTTCTTCTCCTGCCCCCAATCCCTCCCAGCATCAGAGTCTTCCAATGAGTCAACTCTTCTCATGAGGTGGCCAAAGTACTGGAGTTTCAGCTTTAGCATCAGTCCTTCCAAAGAAATCCCAGGGCCGATCTCCTTCAGAATGGACTGGTTGAATCTCCTTGCAGTCCAAAGGACTCTCAAGAGTCTTCTCCAACACCACAGTTCAAAAGCATCAATTCTTCGGCGCTCAGCCTTCTTCACAGTCCAACTCTCACATCTATACATGACCACAAGAAAAACCATAGCCTTGACTAGACAGACCTTAGTTGGCAAAGTAATGTCTCTGCTTTTGAATATACTATCTAGGTTGGTCATAACTTTTCTTCCAAGGAATAAGTGTCTTTTAATTTCATGGCTGCAGTCACCATCTGCATTGATTTTGGAGCCCCCCAAAATAAAATCTGACACTGTTTCCACTGTTTCCCCATCTATTTCCCATGAAGTGATGGG